>JARGXW010000254.1:0-195817 GCA_029204085.1 Mycena sp. CBHHK59/15 | reverse complement strand
TAGGCTTCGGCTTCCTCGGGGCCGTCGTCTTCGGCACTGGTGCTGCGCCTGTAACGCGAGCCTTTAATGCAAGGGCTAAGGTCTCTGGGTCCGCGGCATCAGCCCTTCTGTTGCACGTCCTGCTCTTGTGCGCACACCATACTCATTATCGGGCGGCGCATTCTCCTTTCCCTCGGTGCCATGCTTCGGGACTCCGGGGGGGATACACTCCACACGCATTGCGGCATTGCCATTGGTGCCTGCAAGTGCGACACGGCGATTACGATGCGGGAGGGCCTCCACCATTATAGGCTCGCTCTCCTCAACGTCCTCCATCGTGTCTTCGCACATCCGGTCTGCTGTGGCCACAGTACTCGGTGCACCTGCCTCCGACATGTGCTCACTCTCGCCGTTCGCCACCGATCGGCTCGCCGCTCGCGCTGCGCCGTTCACGGGAGCAGATGTCAAAGGCTGACGGGCTGGGAGTGTGATTTGCAGGCCCTTGGACGTTACAAACGTAAGTGGTTGCGGGGGGGTCGAAATGACTGCGGTAATGGTGTCAGGTATGCCGCCTTCATACTCCCCTGCATCTGCGCGGCCCTGGGGAGCGAAAGCTGGATCGATGAATGAGAACTCGGCGTGCGCGCGGCCAGGATCGTAAGGAGTCGTCGAGAGTTTTGCACTTGCGAGCCGAGTACGTACTGCGCGACGCAGATGCCACCAGCACAGACTGATCTTCGAGTTCCAGACGTCCTTCAACATGCCGATCTCCGCCATATCCTTGTCGACGTGCGTGAATCGGGCATCGATGCCGTACGTGTCCCGAACACATTTTGCCCAAGCCGTAAGTGCTTTTTTTCGCTTTCCTTGATCAATTGAGGAAGCCGTCGATAATAGAAGGTAGGAAAGAGGGAAGCCGGCGCCCTCCTGCTCCCCCATTATGCTGTACAGCTCGAGGTGCTTTGAATTCGTATTAACTATTTAGCTGTCAGTGAAACGGACATTACGGTCACCAGGTACTGAGATATTCAGGGCAGCACCTATATGCGAGAAACTTTCCGTTGTCAACTGCTTGTCAGTAGCGTCAAGAAACATGTTCAATACGGCTTTAGACATATCGGCGGCCAATTCAAAATCTTGGCAAATAGCACGGCATGCAGAGCGGTCCGGACGTGGAGACAGAGACGCGTCAACTGAATGGTCAGTGCAAGCTCCTGTTGCAATATGATGGATGAGCGCAGTTTCCCTCCATGGACTCGGATTCCCGTCCATCGCTAGAATTAATGCCGGAATAGCTGTCGACGGTCTCGCTCGCGACCTCAACCACCATATAGCGGCGTACCGAACCATGGCGAGAATCACACTCGCAGAATGGACATGCGACATCAACGGTTGTGTTTATCCACTAGACGGCGACGGCCTTCTGAAGGGTTTCACTCACCATTATAAGAAAATTCCCGCAGCATGGATTACGGCGCACCAGCACGATTTATTGATCGGTGCCGTTTCAATTTCGCAAGTTGTCGCACTGTGCAATCACCATAACCCAGGTAGAGCTGATAATCCGGACGGCAACACCTTGCGGACAATACGGGTGTGTTCGAGTCTACCAAAGTCTCGGGCACTGATGCACGATGCATCCCTGGGTGGATTGACCGAAACGACGCGCTCGCCGCTCGCTGCCTCAGGGCAACGAGGCTCGGATAGCGGCGCGCTTCATCCGTTACGTCCTTTCTCGCCTCCTCTGGAGTGCCGACGACGCTCAAAAGGGAGCCCTGCGCCCCAGAAACTGTACTGTCCGGGGTACTGACTCAATGTTATGGCCGCGATGCCTACTTGCTGCCCCAGGATGACGAGGATCCTTTTTGCAGCGGCCTTCTTGCCCTCCGACGCCGGTCGTCGTTCCATCACAATTGTGTCCGTGCCGGCAAATGCCCACGAGACCGTTGACACTGCCCCATTCGCGCGGGCGGATCTCTGGGAGGCTTCCAGGACCTCTGATAATACCCTTTGAGGCCAGATCCTGGTTCGGACAAAATTTGGCCGATTTGGGCTCAAACCCTAGATCCGGTTCGGATAAAAATGGGGGGCCTGACCACGTCAGGCTGGTTCCGGTTCGGACAAAATTTGGCAGCTGGAGGAGGTTGTCGGCAATCTTTTGTCTCACAAATTTTACAAAATTGGACATTCCAAAGGGAAAATGTTGAATCTGCACGAAAGAGCCCGTCCATCAGCCAGCGAGAAATTTTAGGGATTTTCAGCTTCATACAGTTGTGGACAAACAAAGTCCGCAAATAGCCTGTAGCCCCAACGGGATAGGCTCGTGTCCAGCCGTTATAGTAGCGGCACAATGACGAGCAAGCAGGTATTGTGTACTATAACGGCTGGTGGCACTTAGCCGTAAGTTGACAGATGAGATTTTCAAACTCCGACTATACCATATATGGAAAGCCCCTATTCACACTTTCATGCATTACGGCCCAATAATTAACTCTATCTATCTCAATGAACTGTTATATCACTATTTGATCCCAATTTACCTCTCTGTAAGTTGTAAATGGCTATTCCGATGCAGGAGTGCCTGTTTTCTTGTCCGAGGCATTGCTTTACCTGTTGGGATGCCCTATACCCTCGCAAATTCTTCAAAAAATTGAGGGATACTTATTTATGATACAAAAGTCATTCCAAGTAGATTCTGTGGTCAAGGAGACTCCAAGAATTGAAATATGCGATGTTCTCTGCCGGAGATACTTCCCAATATGGTATAGTCGGAGTTTGAAATTGCCATCTGTCAAGTTGCGGCTAAGTGCCGCCAGCCGTTATAGTAAGTATTACCTGCTTGCTCGTCAATACTTCCGCACTATATTACCTGCTTGCTCGTCAATACTTCCGCACTATATTACCTGCTTGCTCGTCAATACTTCCGCACTATAACGGCTGGACACGAGCCTACCAACGGGATTTAAGTTTGACCCAATTTTAATTTTCCTGAATTCAGATTGAGCCAAAGAGTCCAAAAAACATGGTCCGAAGTTTTTCCTACGACAAATGACAGACCGCCAAATTTTCGGCCCGGATCCAAATCTCAGATTTATGATCGGAGGTGATTGGCAAAAAACGGATTTTTTAGCACAGCCACATTATATCATTATGTCATCTACCCTAGAAGCGCCCCCAACTCCATGTTATATATATCATTTGTTGCTTGTTTGGATTATGTGTCTGCTGGACAACACTTTCGAGTCGTGGTCTCTGTGGCTCAATTTTCTCATTTCCGTTTTTGCCCCTGAGCAGACCTGTTTCGTTTCCTTCCCGTCTTTGTGGCAATTACATTTTGCTTGGCCGATTATTTTTTCCTTGAACGATCGATGTCACAGTTTCAAGTATCACTCACCCCTCTTTCCCATACTTCCATCTTCCTTCGACCCCATGTCTTCCTGTCGACAGTGTCCAGATGGTGAGTGTGTGCAATACTCCGTACGTGTTCACCACATTTCCTTGCCCAACTCCTGATATGTTTTTAGCTGCTTGGCAGTTCAGGGGCCATGTGCCTGTGTGGACACGGCCCCGAGGGACATATTCCGCGCCATCCAGCTCTACCTCCTCGAGGTCGATTCCCTGAAAGTGGATGCCCAGCTTTCAGAACAGCAAGTCCTTCTGCCTCTTCGGATGCCACAGACTAACCATTGTCGTCAGGCTACCTTTGATTCGATCAACCCTGGTCGGACTTTATGCCAGCAACATGAGTGCGGTCGTCCATACATCCCACACATCCCCATCCCTGGATTGGGTACACCAGCCGCTCAGGCACCAGCCTCTCAGGCACCCCCGTATGTCGCGTACATTGATGATCTTTTACTTTGCCTTGCCCCAATCTGAAAGCAAAGCACAGGACCTCCCTGGTAGCCTCACGTGCTCCTGCTGTGCACCAGTCCGCTTGGGGACTTCCACCTCCCCCCCTGTCTCCACTGACCGTCGGCATAGGGATACAGCTGCTCATCACTCTGTGTTTGGTCCCGCGACTGGCACATCCTTTCCTCGCGGCCACAGCGTGGGTACCCCAGATCCCAGCGAGCTCTGCAGCCCAAGGCCACCACCGTGAAACCCGTCATCAGCTTTGCCCTATATCCTCTCCCAGTAAGTCAATTTGCCAGTGCTATTCAAGTAGTCACTTATACGTCCTGGAGCAGATGGCAACCAGGCAGGGGATGTATAAGGTGTTGGATAAGTGATGTCTGGTGAATTTGCCGACAGGGATGAAGACACAGTCGTAAACCGGCCGCTCTCGACATCTGTGACCAGTTGCTCGAGGTCCACCAGTTGCTCAAGATCGTTGAAATCAGAAGCTGGCCATAGCTGAGGGGCTTGAAGAAGGGGTTAGTGACTCGAGGCGGGGATTTCGACAGATCTGCTTACGCGACGAGCTGGGTTCTGGCAAGAGAATGTAAGCATGGGAGTAAGGCAAGACTGAAATTGGGTGTACGATCCGAAGATCCCGTGTCGGACAATGCTTCCTCGCTCGTGGGCAAGCCTATCAGAGGTACTGGAGCAGGGATGCGGGTAGGCCGTGGGACAGGAACAGGGCGGAGGATTTGTCTCCCTCGCAGATGAAGGACCTCCATTTCGTCCAGACCAATTCGACTTGACAACAAGTGTAAACATTTAACCAGACAAAGCGCACGGTAATTCCGAAGTATTTAATCGTACAAGTGCCTACAAAAATTAAGAGCCGATATCCACACCGCACGCCGGCTGTTCATGTTCCAGGATTGGGAGTGGGGAAGCAACGCCAAATGTGCATTCAGTAGGGAGACCTGATCTGCAGTAAAGGGGCAAAGCGGCTCGACCACCTCCACCTGGGATAGCTTGTGCAGCCCCTCATTCGAAAAGGGATTGCTGACGTCGGCCATGTCAAGCTCCTGGTCTGCATTTTGCTCTGAGTGATGAGCCATGATATCAGTGTTATTCAAGTCCTCCCAATCAACACCATATGAGTCAAGATCATCGACCTCATCGTTGTCATGCACTGCAAACACCGCATCGAAGCCGCGCAGCCCATTTTGAATCATACCAAAAAAGAACATATCCCGTGGGCTGCGGGTGCGCTCATGATCGAGGCGGATCTTGTGCGTGTTCCAGGCGTGCGCCCAGTCCTGCACGTCTTGATTTATTGCAGGAAGGAAGAGGTGGTGGACAAGCCAGATGCGGGCGTCCAGATCCGGCCGGAGACCACAACCAAACTCGAGGGTGAGCAAGAAATTGCTCCACTTGCGACCGAACCCTCGTGTCACATCGCACCACAGGCGCTCAATGCGTATATTGTGCACACTTCTACAAGAACAGGTTTAGACTCAGCCCAAAAACATCCGACGAGCTGCAACACCAATCGCCGCCTGAGTCGCAAAGAAGAGGTTTTTATCCTCATACCACCAGCGCTCTGTCTGTGACATCGGCGGCCTGCGAGGCAAGCATTGGCAACGGAGTGATGAAAAGAAGAATGACGATGACTCACCGACCCCAGATGTATGCACCATGATCCTGCCCATAGCGCTCCTCCATCCACTGAGCGACCCGGACGTTTTCTGTTCCATGGTCACCGCGTACATGCCGGGGAACCCCATGCTCGATGACATCTTCAAGGAAGAGCTGCAGGACGGTGGCGGCACGGTTGTTGTTGACAGCCCAGATTCCAGTGACATACCGTGATTATCCGTCAATGAATCCATGTATGATGATATGCCAGCGGCGGAGCCCTGAAAACAATTAGTGTGTAGAAGCGCAGTGAAGTGAGGAAACGATGCGAACTGTGCTGCCCATCATGGTGGGAGAGCGAATTCGGACCGGCAACCCGGTAAGGCTGGGGTCCTGTCGCCGTATTGGAGTAGGACACAGGAGGCCTGTGGACGCGGTTGTATGATTAGCAGATGCGAGAGGTGGGGACAGGGTGTCCGAGCTCGCGAAGATGGCCAGAGATCATGCGTCTGCCAAAGGTGGGGAAGATCTCAAGTATATGGTGCATAAGTTGATCGAGCTCGCCGTCTGTGAGGGTGGACACTGGCGCGGTGGTGGATGATACATAGGTGCAGACCAGCTCACCCGACGCTTCATCCCGAGCCTCAACATAGACAGCAGCCACCGGGAAGGTCAAGACCAAAGGCGAGGAAGTCGTAATCAATGTCCAGGCGAGGGCGGCCCCGTCGGCCAGTATAGATGGGATGAGACACAGACATGCCCGGGGAGGATGGGATGTCCTGGATTGGACTGTGGCCGTTGACAAGGCTTCAAGCATGCAGCTGATGCTGTCCTCCAGGACCTGGCACTCAGCTACGGGAATGAGATCTGTATGCTGGAAGGGAAGTGTAAGGATATAGGACAGGGAAAGCAAAAGTTGTGATGGACCTGGTGAATGGCCTCCAGTAGTTGCAATACTGCGCCATGCTGCTCCTGAATGCGGACGCGGTCACCAATCTGTGTCCGCAAGGCGGCATTGACCCTGTCTCCGAGCTGCAAAAAGGCAATTCGAATCGGTCCCAGAGGAAGAGGGACAAGAAGTGGGTCGGGGTCTGCCATGGTAGTGGAAGTCGGAGGACGAGTGGGGACATCGAGTCAGCATCAGGATGATCGCGTGCCTTCGTCAGAGGACCAGTGATCAGGCCGACGTCAACGGCGGTCTCAACCGTCAGTCTCCATACTGTCAGTTCCATCAAAGCCAACGGCGCCACCAGCGCCACTGCCCGAGCCGCTCGCCTCGACGAGACCAGCCACGCGCGCCTTCTTGCGCGCCGCCGCGTCCCTAAGCGCCTTGCGCTTCTTCACGAATGCCTCCTTGGCATCCTTCGAGTGAACGTCGGGCTCAGCCTTGGAGCCCTTCGCAGCTTTCTTGTTGTACCAGTAGTTGTCGCGGTTGAGCGACTGCTCGTGCAGACGCTCGGCGGTCTCATGGTAAGCAGCGGTGACCATGACCTCGTCGCCAGTGAGATAGCGGCGGCGGTCGCTGTTCAAGTCCTTGTCGGTGATGTAAAACGAAGCGGCGTCGGCGAGGGTCATCTTCTCGTTGAAGGTGATCGTGCCGTCATCCACAATGGTCCAGCCATATCCGGAGTCGTCGTGGGCATTCATCGCCCGCGCGAAGTCGTTGTAATACCCAGGGACGAAGTCGGGCAGGCCGTCGTGAGTGCCCAAGTAGATGTTGTATGGCAGCAGACATCACTTCATGTCAAACTGGAATTTTGACCGGAGCCCTTCAAGACTCGGTTTTTGGCATGAACATAGCATAGTTTAGTAGAGAAAATTTTCATTTCAGAGGAAACGGGGGTGGCTGTGCTTATGTAATCAAAAGCGCGAAATCGGCGAGCGAAATTCACAACATTTGGCAGTAGGGAAACAAGGGTTTATACAGTTGGATTGCTCATAATGCATAGCATCGGTGGACACCCAAACCCGATGCATTATGAATATGCATTATGAACACACCTCTACAGTGAGAAAAGGGTATTCAGTGGAACCAAATCCTCCAAAATTTTATGCGTTATGAGCCATTATGCATTATGACCTTATGCATTATGACAGATCCAACTGTATGTCTAACGAGCGGCCATCTTCACCTTCCTTTTTTCCCACTCTGCAGTTGCCACATCCAGATCCTTCTGCTGCCTGTTCAGACAGATTTTCTGGAGTTTGGAGTGGAATATTACCACTGAAATCTTTACTTACCTTCTATTTTGTTCCACGAGTGATTTCAAGGGGCCTTCGTGATTCTTTGACCCTCGACGATGCGAAATGGTAGGTCCTCACGTGATCTATTCAACCGATGTTGAGGACGAATTTGCCCAGATAACTGCCCTGTTGTTCTCGAAGATGTCTATACTTGCTTTAGTATAGAATTTCTAATAGAATGAACCTTTTCTAATTTTTTACGAGGCTAGAGAGGTGGGTTTGACCCTGGGAAATTCGAACGCCGAACTGAACCTGAACGCGAGTTCAGGTTCAAGGTTCAGCCATTCCCTGAACCGAACTCCAGGTTCAGGTTCGGCGTTCGGGCAAAGACGCCCCGAACCTGAACCGAACCGAACTTTGCCAACACTATTTTACTCTCGCTGATGGAGCTGTTCAAGGCAACAGAGGAGTCCAAGAAGGAGGCAGGCTCAGGCAGCAAATTAAAATGGCGAGCTCCAAAACTCTGGGGATCATTGTGAATAGATGGCCTTTATTGCGTGAGCAAACAGACGGCTAATGGCTTGAATGGCTTCGGCACCTGAATCAAAATGTGACTGGGTTGGATGCCTCTGAGCAGATGGTTGCATAAGCTACTTGTGGAAATTAACGGTCATTCTGAAGGTTTCATTTGGCCTGAAACGGCCTCAGATTGCAGAGGGTTTTGCCGTCCGGCAGGGTCGTTGAATTTATGTGGAACAAGCTGACATTGCGCAGGACGTGCCCATTTTCAATTGGGCGTGGTGCGATGGAAAGCCGGCTCAGCGAGGCTGAGCAAGTGGCAGGTGCCATCACCGTGAGAGAATTTCCACAACATTAATGTTGACCAGCGCAAACTGAATCAATCATGACTCATCCATTGCACCACGACAGAAGAATGGATGTTCAGCATTTAGCATGGTGTGACATTGATAATGGTGAGTTCAATCTTCATTTCTCAAGCTATCCAAGTCGTCATAGTTGTTTCCGGAGGATCTAAAGAGTAATCAGAGGCAGTGGTTTTTTGAATGCCCAAATACAGAAAATATTACACAACTTGATCCACCGGTGGTTAAATTTGCTGTAGGTGTTGAACGTGGGATTCCAGCTCGGCGTTTAAGTTAGTATCCACTCACACGATTATCTCGGACCATTACATATATGGATATTATTGTACCGTGACCCATGACCGATTAGTCCGCCCGTAATTACTTCGTAGAAACACGGCATCCATCGGCCGGTTAAACGGCTCTCGGATAGGTCCCCGCTGACTCCACTAGTATTACGATTACGGCCCGATCATCTTGTATAAGTAGCAGCCCTTCGATAGCCATTTCGCTATCGAAGAAGAACCTCGAATACAACAGTTTTCCCTCAGTAATCTCGGGCTAGACGCCTCTTGGTCGTCCTCCCTGAGCGGTTCACCCCGCCGTTCAGATTCCAACAGTAGGTCTCTCAGAGCACTCATTCCATGCCTACAAACTTGATTCCACCGAGAAATATGTACCCATTCCACTTCTGAACGAGGACAAAGCAAAATACTCTTGTGAAGTCAGAGCTGCCCAAGTACAGAAAATATTACATAACTTGGCCCGCCGGTGGTCAAACTTTCTGTGGGTCTCCCTGAGCACGCATTACATGCTCTACAACCTGATTCCACCGAGAAATCCGTACCCATTCCACTTCTGAACGAGGACAAAGCAAAATACTCTTGTCGAGTCAGAACTGCCCAAATACAGAAAATATGACATACACAACTTGAGTCGCCGGTGGTCAAACTTTTTGTGGGTCTCTCAAAGCACTCATTCCATGCCGCAAACTCGATTCCACCGAGAAATCCGTGCCCATTCCACTTCTGAAGGAGGACAAAGCAAAATACTCTTGTCGAGTCAGAACTGCCCAAATACAGAAAATATTATGTACCCAACTTGAGTCGCCGGTGGTTAAATGTTCTGTGGGTCTCTCAGACCACTCATTACATGCCCACAAACTCGATTCCACCGAGAAATCCGTGCCTATTCCACTTGTCAACGAGGACAAAGCTCGTCGAGTCAGAACTGCCCAAATACAAAAAATATTACACAACTTGAGTCGCCGGTGGTTAAACTTTCTGTGGGTTTCTCAGAGCACTCTTTTCACCTTGACGAACCTGATTTGAGGAAGAAATCCATACCCATTCCACTTCTGAACGAGGACAAAGCAGAATACGCTTGTGGAGCTGAAGAAGACTCAACCATTAGGCTACGCAACCGTTGGAAAGCATTCATTTTAAGACAGTTTGTCAGAAAGCTTAAATACGTCAACTGTGGATGATTCGGCTACAACACTCATTACACTAAATGGCCAAAAAGAATGTCCAATCGGTTTTCCATCGTTTCTGGGTGATCATGGACCCAAAGTAAGATGTCCAGAGTGCGGCCGGAACAGGGATTCACGGGGACGAACAAGCTCAGGGACGGGTGTCCCAGGGCGGCCGGACATGGGTCGGGCGAGGCCAGAGCCAGAACAGTGGGATTAGGGCTGCTGGCCATAACCGTATGAGACGGTTATACGGCTTCCGTAATTTAGTACCCGTACTGTCCTGTCGGCCCTCTGACCCCCTATTTTGACGGGATGGGTTGAGCCGTATTGTATACCGTAATACCCGTCAAAAATATGGCCGCATACGGGCCTCAAACCGTCTATATGGCTACGTGAAATCACTCGAAAAATGGGGCAAATTTCAATAGGATTGGCGAGGCATTCAAATGCACGGAACTACGCGCAGCTAAAATCAATTCTGCCAGCGATGTCCTGATTAGATCAATGCTTGCTTTCGACCGTCATCAGTCTTCGTCGAATGCACGAAAACCATTTGGAAGCCCAAGGTCTACATTCTCCCCTCCCTTTTGTTGTGCATGATATTACCAATGAAGGAAAGCTCGGTCAGCGATTCTGGTCTTATATACAATGGATGATCCTGATTGATTTTTGGCAGAGGAAACATTGATCGATTTTCGTGAGTTGCAGGGCGAGCATTCCGGCGAGAACATGGCAGAGGAGGTCTGGGAATCGCTTGCATCGTATGGGCTCGAAGGCAGGGTATGACCTCTTATCACCGATAATGCGGAAAATATTTGCTGATTTGTGGTAGATCATAGCATTTGTCATGGACAATGCGACAAATAACGACACCATGATCGAAGTCTTCGAGCAAAAATGTGAGGCAAAGGGGATAAATTTCAGCGCAATGGACTCTCGCATTCGGTGCATGCCTCACACCGCTCATCTCGCCGCATTAAAAGTGAGTGCTTTCATTGCAGTTGAAGGAGTATAAGTTCAACGTGGAAATAGTTGTTGGAAGCCATCGGTGTTATTACGAAGACCAATCATAAGAAAGCCTCGGGTCGTTCGGGTAACGCTTACCCGGAGACTGTCACTGTTCCATTGTCTTGAGAGCATGATGTTTATGGCGAAGCTGAGGGAGAAGAGGAGGATGATGATTTGCACGAGGGAGCACAACTGAAAGCCATGCAGAAGGTCCGAGTAAATTCATTCTTTTGGTTCTTATTCTCACTCCACCACATACAGCTCCGAAACATCGTCAAGGTTATCCGGGGCAGCCCACAGTGTCGACAGGAATGGATCCGAGAAGTTCAGATCTCACCCACGTTCATGGACAACGAGCTCAGAAGGATAGCTTTGATGTTGATTCTTGATGTCAAGACTCGTTGGTCTTCGACCCACCAAATGCTCAGTAAGGCGGAAATTATTTGTAGGGCGGGCTATTGATTACCGTTCAGTGATCGACGATTTCGTTGCAAAGAACCGGGATCTGCGCCATCGGAGCTCTCGGATGCTGACTGGGATGCCATAATCATGGTTACTGGTTGGTTGAAGTCCTTTCGAATGGTGACGACAACCATGTCCACCACCAAGAAGCCGATGCTTTCGTTCACCGCCACAGTATTCTGTGGTCTCCAGGAGGATCTACACACCACTATCAAGGATCTCCCCATTGGTACCGTTCCAGCACCTCTGACCAATGCTACATTCTCTTGGCAATGTGTCGGAAGTGGAGGAGAATAGGGTCTATGTGTCGGGTTTGCTGCACTGTGTCGGGCTTTCTGATTTTTGACAGATGTGTCGTGGTGTCGGGTTTTAGGGAGCCTCGAACAGCTGAAGCGTTTTGTACGCGCTGCAATCACGTGCTGGGGAACTCACGCCCTCTCCACTCGCCGTCTTCTTGATCTCAAAACGTTTCTCGTCGATCTCGTCAACCATCGGTCCGAGGATTTAAGATTGGCTGGCGGTTCCGATGAGGATTCCATCGCCGCCGCCACCGTTCAGGAACTCCCCCAGAATCAAAGTTTGTAGGCTGGTTAATGACTCGGGATTTTGCAAAGGAGTCGGAAGAGTGAATCTCTCGGTGTCGTAAAACTGTGAGGGATCCGCTCCGATCATTGTCCACGGAACGGGAAGAGATTCAGATCCCAAAGGATTTCTGTGGACTGGATTTTCGGTCAATAATTCCCCTGGTGTCAAAGCCATTCACAACATACTCCAACATTTTTCAAAATATTCTCGGAGAAGTTGGCGGAGGTTTGGCAATGGAATTGGATTTGTTTCGAGGTCAAGTGAAGGGAAAATAACAGTCCCGTCGTCATTTACCGTGATAGGGACGGAGTCATGAATGTGCGCGTTGTGAATGTGCGGGCCTATGAGACAGTCTCAGTACAATATTGGCATGTCACAGCTGACTCCACCCACGTGGAATTACACTTTCGGCAAATATCGACCAAGGAACACGATAGGTTTGCTGCAACTCGTCACCTCCAAAGTTTCCCTGGTTGTGCTTCGAATGGCCATGAATCCTATAAATTGATTTACGTCTGGTCAGTTGTAATACATCTGGCGAGAGCGAAATACTTGCGTGCCAGCCAGAAGGTCACCGGTCTCAGGATCCCAGAAGCCATAGAAGAGCATCATCTCTGCATCGCCCACGATACCACCTTGACATAGGCCGCTTAAAGCCTGGTGAATATTTGTCCTGAACTCTTCCTGGTTTCTGTGAATTGTCAGCAGTGGATCAGTGACCACTAACTCAGAGTATACCATCCGTCATGCTTGTTACTGGGCAGGGAAAAATTCGCAGCTTGGTTGGTCATGCCCGAATGGAGACCTTCTCAAAGATCTGGCATTCCTGCTGTATAACAGACGGGCACCAACGCGGTTCGTGCGCACAGAACATGGTGTAAAAAATCTCAGAGCAGAGGCAACAAGAAAGATGAGTCAGGAAGGGTTGAAAAATTCCCAGGCTGTGCCATCTTACATCGCGCTTGAGGCTTGCCCATGGGGAGGGCACAAAAAGGAGTTGCCAGTTATAGATACCCCGAAGGTTTCGACGGCACTCCCAGAGACTGCACCACCAAAGACTCCTCACTGGAAATCTCAATTTGACGATGATGATGAACTTCAGGGAAATCCGGAGCATCATCGAGGTCGCGAGAAAGTGCGCTTGTTGCAAAAAATGCTTAGGGATAAAATCTTTGAGTGCAAAGATGCGGGTTCTTTTTGGCGAGTTCTGCGTGGATGGACTGATCCCCGTCCGAAACCAGTGCAAGTATCACTGGAGGAACTGACAGAGGAGTTCAAGAAGCGAATGAACGATCCAGATGAAACTCCGGCTTCATTCAACAAAGTTCAGCTGCGAATTGATGCAGAACTTTTCAAGGACATGCCTCGCATAAATGAGGATGTATCGCCGAGGAAAAGTTTCTCTCGCAGATTGACCTTGGGAGACATAGAGTGGGGAAAGCGCCATATTATGAGCCATCTCTCGATGGCAGCAGGCATTGATGATTTTTCATATGGAGACATAATGGAAATCCCAAATGATAAATTGCTGGCCTTGCTTCAGGTGATCATCGACAAGAAGATTTTTTCCTCCAAGTGGCTAGCAGCACTGGTGGCTGGAATACTCAAAGCGAGGAAGGATCCAACAATGTCAGAAAGCTATCGCCTAGTGGTGTTAGAGTGCTGTCTGTTGAAATTCTTGACTCTGCTTATTGATCGAAGAGTAAAAGAGTACACATCCGAGGCAAAACTGATCCCGGAAACTCAAAACGGGTTTATGGCCACCTACCGCACCAATAACAACCCTTTTCTCCTGCGAGTAATGTCCGATAGGGCAGCAGCTGAAGGAAAGGTCATGTATGTCGCAGTGGTAGATCTGAAGAATGCTTTCCCAGCCGTGAATCGTAATGTCTTGTTCTTGACTTTGAATTCGATGGGTGTAGCCGGCGACATGATTGACTTGATCATGCTATTATATGACAAGTTGGAATACATGGTACGGGTCAACAAGGAACTCTCTGAAAGTTTTTTCTCCTTCTTGGGAGTTTTGACTGGAGATTCTGGCTCACCACAGTTTTGGAATCTGCTCCTTTCCAGTTTCAAGTTATACCCACTACCTGGGGATGTGACAGTGAACGGCAGGGCAATTTCAAAATTGGAGCATGCAGACGATCTTATGATTCTGTCCACCTCGGGCCATGGATTCCAGGCGAAATTGAATGGCACCACTACTCACATGGGGAATATTGGGTGTGAGATCCAGACAATGAAATGTTCGTGGGGGCCGATGGGTATCAAGCCAAAGACTCCTCAAGAATTTTTTCTCGATGGGAAACTGCTCAAAGAAGCCTCGATGTTCCAGTATGTGGGTGTTTGGCATAATCTCAGTGCCAAGGACATGTACGCAGAACATCATCATGTGTACCTTGAAAAAGCGCAGAGAATGGCCAATGCCTGCCTGGCGGTTAATCGTATGGTCGGTGGACTATCGGTCTGGGATGCACGAACACTCTATATGGCCCGAGTGGACCCATACCTCATATCAGCGGCAGATATATGCCCTGATGTGGTTAAAGTTCGAAGAACGGAACGAGAGGCAGTTCAGATTCACTATCTGCGTCGAATGTTGGGCCTCACAGAGCGAAGTGTGATAGCCATTCTGTTCTCAGAAACAGGTCTGGAGCCTATATCGTATCGGCGAGTTCTACTGCTGCTCCGTAATCTGAGGTACCTTGCAGACCTCGGGGAGGAGCGGTTGGTAAAAAACGGGCTCATCGACTCATTAGACCTTGCTCGTCAATGCAGGATGTCTTGGGTGAATGATATTGTAATAGTGCTATCAGAACTGCCAATACCAGTCTACTGGAATGTTATGCCAGGTGCCGCCATTGCCGTCGAAACAATTGATGCACTGATCACAGATGTAAAACATTCCATGGAAGCATCCATTAATGCTGAACTCCATGCCTATTCACGAACACGAGACTTGCTCCCAGATCGTGTGGTTTGGGTAGATGGTAAATGGGTCCACAAAGTTATGGCCTTTAGATTGTATCTGCATGTGCGGAATAACAAGCACCGACTCGCCCTGACACATGCAGTACTCTCCGGTCATGCTCTGGCAATGGAACGAATGAGGTGGAGTGAAAGATACAAAGTACAGGTGCCCCGTAAATGGCGCCTTTGCCGATTCTGCAAAGACCACCTTGAGGATGCTACTCACGCAATGTTTATGTGCAAACATATCCCTCTTGTAGAGATCAGAGCAAAAATTTTCGAAAGATTGTTCGCCAATCACCCCGAGCTTCGCGGAGTTTACACTGACCCTGGTCCATTCTTCAAGGACCTCCTTGTAAAGGAAAAAATTGTTGGACTCCTGGGAAAATTGGCCTATGAAATATTCGAGGTCTTTTACAGTGAGCCCATGCTGGTAATCAACCCAGCACTATATACCCCCCAAAACTAAACTGTTGAAATGAAGCTATGGGCGAGCCATTCAACAGTCATATTTCTTTTATTTCTTCTTCTTTGTTTTTTCTTCGTAGTAGTTCAGCATGCGTGCCCAGAGGGACTGTTGAGTCGAAAGCGGCCAAATGATTTCTGGCTGCCGGGGATTTAAGGTCGACTCCGAGGAATTGGAGTGGGCCACCCACGAGGTTGTAACCGGCAACCTGCCTGCTCTTGTCCGAGCCAGGCCGGGATTTTCATTGGCTACCTAGATTTTCCGCCCCCCTCTTGGTAGTACGTGTGTTCTATGTATTGATGGGTGACTTTTAGCCTACAAGAGTTACGATGTCATACTTAGTAAACTGACTGTTCCAATTGTGGGACCGTGTCAGTATAATATACCTCCTCCTCCTCCTCCCCCAAACAGCCGATTTTTGTCCGAACCGATTTTTCGCAGATGGCCCAATTTTTGTCCGAACTGGATCTTGCCGAGCATGCCATAATCTTCCAAAACGGGTAATTTTCCCGCTCCTATGAAGCTGAAAATCCCTAAGATTTCTCGCTGGCTGATTGACGGGCTCTTTCGTGCAGATTCAACATTTTCCCTTTGGAATGTCCAATTTTGTAAAATTTGTGAGACAAAAGATTGCCGACAACCTCCTCCAGCTGCCAAATTTTATCCGAACCGGAACCAGCCTGACGTGGTCAGGCCCCCCATTTTTGTCCGAACCGGATCTAGGTTTTGAGCCCAAATCGGCCAAATTTTGTCCGAACCAGGATCTGGCCTCAAAGGGTATTATCAGAGGTCCTCTTTATGTCTTCGATAAAGTGACGTGAGATGACAGTTTCCACGGTGTTTCGTCACCGTCCCTCAATTATCAATATAATAACTTCCCAGCGGAGGTTTTCTTCGTCGTCCGTTCACTGGCATGGGCAAGCGCAAGAAACAGAAGAGAGACGGCGAGTTTGTATGGCCCGAAGACGTTGAAGCTGCCCTTGTGCAAGGTTAGTCATCGTGACTATACCTTAATTTCCGCCACTCACAGACATTAGGGCTCAGCCTGTATCCAAGAAAACACAAGAAAATTGTGCGCTATGTTTTGAAGCGGACCAATATATATCGGTCTACTAAACAAATCTCCAGCTGGGTGCAGACGGAGCGTGGGCGCCCGGATTCCCGCCTTCCTGGTAGGTCTCTCTAGATCTGGCGGACGGTTGCACGTTGCATTACATACTTACTTTCTCCCAGATTCCTATTCAAGTTGGCCTGGTCGTGTGTCCGGTCTAAGTCATGATACTTACTCCAACGACGGATCTCCCCCCTCTTCCGAGTCTTCCCTACATGGGAATCGCACAGTTTCAGGCCGCGCATCATCGTCTGTGAGGTACCATCCGTACGGCTCCGCATCTGGCTCGCGCGTCTCGCTCGCCTCAGGTGACTGCGCCCACCTCGACCCATCTGGAGACCTTGCTGGTGACGGCGCGGGCTCTGGGCGGGAGATCCATCGCATCAATGGGAACGTCATTACGTTTGCATCGCCACCCATTGGCCAGACCAGTGGCAATGGTCATATGGTGGCGTTTCATGTGAGTCATGATGAACGACAGCCTCACATTTCGGATGTTGTGGCCCCAACGGGGATCGGGACTTATAAACGACGACGGATCTCTGATCTTCTCCATTCCCTCCCCACCACCTACCACCACCACCTTTCCCGCCCCCGGGTACCGCAGCAATATTTAATGATGCCGTCTTTCGGTGACGACGTGACGATCCCGCCCTCAGTGGGTGTTCATCTCGGACCGGCCGACGGCCCGGTGCCTGCGGCGTCATCTGACCCATCTCGTGACATCCGCTACGATAACCCAAATGCCGGAGAACTTAACAACCGGATCTCTGATCTGAGGATTCCCCCTCTCCGTCAAAGACAAACGGGGGGTTCGGTCGGAGGACCGATTTCGCCGCCGGATGAACGTATAATGAGGCCCTCAAGTTGGTGATTTTCCGTAAAAATGGCCAAAAATGACCAAAAATACTCAAAATGCCGGACTTGAAATGGGTCTCGCAAGCTCAAAGCTGGATCAATTTAGATGAAACAAAATGTGGAATAGGTCTATTTTATGAGTGCTTTCCTGCCATGTAAACCATTTTGTGATCCGAGATCAATCCAAGAAGCCGGTTTTTCAGAAAACACTCATTTATTTTCTCCTGGAGGGTCCAATGAGGCATTGTATGGTTTGAATGGTTGATAACATCCTGAAATCACTCAAAGATCATGTCACAATTTTATTTGAAGAGATTCGACCCATAAATGAGCTCAGACGGCCGCCACTGTAGATGTTAGTGGAAGCTGGAAGGTAACTTCCAACTTGAAAGTGAAGCGACGTACTTTTATTCAGTTTCGGTGGCTTAAAATCCAAATCAGATGACACTCTCAGACGTGTCCGCTTTACCGGGCCTGGAATGCACGAACCAGTTGCGGTCCCTCGGAGATAGGCTCGAATCCATCCTGTCTATGAAGGCGAACCTGTCGATAGACACGACAGAATTCATAGACAGACCAAGTTACTGGTCTATCTATCGACAGAATTCATAGACAGACCAAGTTACTGGTCTACCTCGGAGACTGGTATCTCCGCCACCTCCTTATACAATGAACTATGATGCGCAGACTGGGACTATTCAGACTCTTGTAGCGAGAGTGGCCAGTCTTCAAGTTCAACGGAAAGGTATGTGGATTCTCTGGAGTGCAGCGATTGACTCGGAACGAGCGAGCTAATTATATCTCTAGAGCAAGAGCATTTGTAAGCCATTTTAGAAATGGAGAGACACATCCGAATCGCGGCCAAGAAAGCGCTGGTCTCACATTGGGGGTTATTTTTGATAATCGCCGTCACGGTGGGGCCGCTGGCCCTCGTTTTCGTGCGATCCATTGGACCCTAGACTTGTTACCAGTCTGTAAGAGCGCAACAATTGTGGCGAGCACCGTTGCAAACGCGCACGGAGCTTGGGCCGCTGAGGTCATGGGGATGACCAATCCTCTGGCGAGTCAATCCCCGGCGCACACCGAGTCAACCGCGCGTTCTTCAGATGCGATGTCGCCGTTGGCCTAAAGATGGGGTTAGGGAGAGTGTAGTTCAGTAAATAGGATAGATGTGAGGCATGGAGGTTATAAGAATGCTTATCGAGAATGAGGGAAACCGGGTATCGTCCGGGACCTGGGCGCGATGCGCTTCCAACGATGCTTTTGATGCGTGAGAGCGAAAACGAGGCGCGATCACGTGTGGTGATGGCGCGCGCGTTGACGTGTCGTGCGAGCGTAATCGTGGTGGTGAAGTGAATGGGGACCTAGATAGAAGGAATAACCGATGGGAGAGAGGATAGTGAGTGGGAATGGAATAGATGAGAGGAATGGTGAGCGAGTGGCTGTTAATGCCCGCGTGGGAACACACGCATAATGGACAGAGATGCACTAGCGATGAGGCTGCCAGTGCCCTCCGTAACTGGCGCAGTGAAATCGGGAAGCGTGCCCTCAGTTATCTGGCAAAGCTCTTCGCGAAACGTGAAGAGAAGACGGGGGAGACTAGGCAGCAGCGCGCCGGTTTCGTTGCTGCTGAACTTAAAGACATGAACTTCGTCTATCGGGAGCCCGCCATCAAGGTACGCACCGACATTCTATTTCATCTATTTATCTAACTGGCCTAGCGCGGTGCTTGTCGATCCGAATCTATTCTCTACTTATTCTCCTACCATCTCCGCATCGCCTCTGTCGTTCCCGCGGACAAGCGAAATAAGGCACAGGCCGCGCTTGCACTCTGCACTGCAGCCGTATGTGTTGTCTTCATCTTGGTTCTGAAACTGACACTTATGTGTGTAGATGGAGCGCGGCTACAGCATGTGGACCTCTGGTACCCTAGTCCAACAACGCGTCGAACGCAGGGGCAGGAAGTCGGCGCACAGTTTTGTGGCTGTAGCTTGGGCGGAGCGAGCGACGAAGTACCTCACCATCATCAAGAAGCTGACCGACAGTAAGTGGGAGGAAATTGTGTCCACGGCCGCTGAATTCTCCGATGTCGGAGGGGAGATACTGTGGGGTGGTGGGGATGAAACCAGCGAGGGCCCCGATCCTCGTCTCGAAATTCAGCTTTCCTCCGATGAGGAGGAGCCGGCCCAGGCCACAGTGAGTGACCCTCTCTTTCGTATTGGTCTAGGTTCTAATTCATTTAAATAGGAAGCCCCGTAATCGGCCAGCGCTGAGTGAGCCTTTTTTCCGCACCCGTCCGCATGCTAATATCTTTCTTTCAATAGGCAGTCTCGTAACGTGGGACCCCAAATTTTCTGGTGGTCGGATCGTGCATTGCGGCAGCCTATTAATAAATATAATCCCCCCCCTCTCGATAACATATGCTGAATACATATCTCATTTTCGCGTTCCTTTGTGCAGTAAACATCCGTGTAGTGTGAAATAAGTACAATCTGAGCGGCATCTGGGTAATAATGGGCAACGCGAGTAAGCTGGGAGCCGTATGGGGTTCAGCCCAATTATGGAAAGGCACCCGAATTGTGTTGCCAGAAAGATGAAATGTCGCTTCTGGTGCCAGTTAAAAAATTATGCTACTGTGCAGGTCATTCTGGCACCAGACGGAATTGTGGCAGTATGGATTGTCTGGTGAGTATAGGGCCAGACCTGCCAGACCGCCGCCAGACGCCAAACATTTTGCTGATGTCCCAAAAATCATATCCATGCAAGCATCCAGGGTTGCCGAGGTTTGCATCCAATGAAGCTCGCATATGTCGATGCGTGTTGCCATCGTGAAGGTTGGAAAGTCAGTCCTGCGATGGCTTTGGGCTTATGGAACATAAATACCCACAGAGCACAGCGTTGAACTGTGCGCGAAGGAATATGATACTACAGTCGGCGTGTTCCGAATTTATAAGGGGAAGGGCTGTGTCTTGTATTACGCTGGGGGAAACGTCAACCCACGAGCTTTGTAAATGTGAGACAAGGGGACGACTGTGCGGTGAAAGAACTTTTACGGTTGCTCGTCTGGTCTTTTATTTGTTCGATATAAATAAAGATTTCAGTCTCCGCTGGATCACGGCATC
The DNA here is from genome assembly GCA_029204085.1 of Mycena sp. CBHHK59/15. NCBI lineage: Eukaryota > Fungi > Basidiomycota > Agaricomycetes > Agaricales > Mycenaceae > Mycena > Mycena sp. CBHHK59/15. Next base: position 175,257 of record JARGXW010000254.1, on the reverse strand, counting down.
AACCTGCCGCGCGTGCCAGGGGCTCCAATCGGGGAGAGGGCTCGTCGTCTGGATTTCTTCGTTGGAGGTGTACGGTGAGTAATGTTATTTCCCTATTACTATAGACATTCGATAACGGAAAATGCCCAGCTATTCTATCCTCCCGGCAATCTCACTCGACGGTGTACTGCACCTCGACATCATTACTCGATCGTGGACCGCCGCCGAGTTCCGCAACTATCTCGATGTTCTGCTGGACATCATGAACCCCTTCCCTCAAGACAATTCCGTTTTGGTCATGGATAGTAACGCAAACCATCATGTGTGTCAGTTCTGACCGTGAAGAAGTCGAAACAACTGGACAACACGAAACTCGGTAGGTGTCAGGACCACAGAGAAGAAACTTGGTTCTTTTGCGTCATGCCTTTTAGCTTGTTTCGCGCCTAGCCTCTTTGGATTGAACCGGTGAACCCCGACTTTCCGTCCCTCTACCTCCGGCCCTCCCTTCAGCAATAATGTCTCAGCGTGGGCGATGGGGACAACCACATAGCCACAGCCGCGGCTTCTTTGTCCATCACGATAAATCAAAGCCTCCAAAATGGGGACCTGGGACTTCACAAATTCCTCCCCAGCGCATCCTACCACCTGCGCCCGGCCCGGATTCCGACAATGTGAAGAAGTCGAAGTCGAAGTCGAAGTCGAAGAAGTCGCCTGCGATTGTTGAGGACTCGGAGGAGCGGGATTCTATCTCATCACCCTCCTCACCTGAACGGTCTGCCAGTGGATTCGACTCTGAATTGGTTTTCACCACCGCAAACGAAAGGTGAGCTTCTTTAAAGTAAAAACTGTGGCGTAACAAATTCTAAAATGATTTCAGCATCCTGGGTAGCCCATCTGCGATGCATGAGACAGAATTCGACATGGGATCCGCCGGCGATGGCGAGGATGACATGGTGATGTTTGGAGATTTCGACACCACCAGGTACGTTTCGTCTTGTAGGATATTGCAGTGCAATCTTAACTCATGCCAGGGATCTCGGGGACGACTTGGGCATGTCATGGGACGCTCCGCAAGCGCTGGAGGTCAACGAGCATGGGGCGCAGCTCTGGCCGCTGGGAATGTCAGCCCACAGAGCCCCGGTACTGCTGCTGCCATCGCGAGGCGGAATGCCCAACGGCGCGACAATGGCCATTGATCCCTTGCTCCTGGGGGTCTCGGCGTCGACAAATGCTTCCCCGCCATCCGTGACACCATCCAGGACCCTTCCCCAACCTCGTCCAGCCTACAAGGGTGCACCGGTCGCCGGAGGCGCGACGATTAACGTACAGGGATTCAATTTCCCGGCCACCAATGCTGCACCCACCCCTGCCCCTGCTGAATGAGCGTGTTGCATGGACACAGTTCAAGCAGACAATGATTACTTTCCCTGTAACCGCAGGCATTCATTCATACCCTCCACTGGAGGTTGATACCCAAATCGATTTGATGTTCAGCTGCCCGGGTATTCTAATCTCACAAGGCTCACAGCGAATCTTTACAAAAGTCATTAAGGGCAGACACTCAGAGCCGTTCAGGAAGGCAACATTTATCAACTTAGATCGTATCCGGTGCTCCGTGCATGAAGTCTCTGATTACACTCCTACCGATGAAATGATTTGGAAATCTATACGTTCCACAAATCTGAGACGACTTCACCGTGAATTATTTTGGAAGTCGATTCACAACATTTTCAGAGTCGGTGACTTCTGGACACACATTGACAATCTTGAAGCTATTGCAGTCTGCCCGACATGTGGTGTCCCGGAGAGCCTTGAACACATTGCGATGGAATGTGATGCCTCAGGGGCAAAATTAATTTGGCAACTGACCAAGGACCTCTGGGCCATGAAATATTCAAACTGGCCCCCCCTCAGCTGGGGACTTATCTTGGGTTGCAACCTAGTTAAATTTAAACACTCAAATGGAAAATTGATCCCTGCTATGGGACGATTATTTGCCATTCTGGTATCCACAGCCTGGCACACAATCTGGAACATCCGGAATGATAAGGTTCTAAAGAACCCATACCGTAACATTACAGATGTTGAGATTCACAACTGATGGCTGAAATCTGTGAATTCCGCACTAGGACGAGATCGAATCCTCACCAATAAAATGAAATTTGGTAATCTTGCGCTGAATAAAGATCTTGTCCTAAGAACATGGAGTGGTCTACTAATGAACGAAGCTGCTCTGCCGGACGATTGGACTTACATTTCCTCCCTGGACAACTTCCTCGGCATTAACTAGATTTATCTGGTAGACCCAGCGGATGACCTTTGGAATGCTTCTGCAGACTGAATTTCATTATCCCAAACGCTCCAAAAAAAAAAAAAAAAAAAAAAGGGGACATTGGGTGTGTCATTTTTATTTGGTGTTCGTCCGATTGCGTCGGTCTCGGAGTTTCCACCTCCGAGATCAACTGTCACAATCACCAATTGCCACGTCGACGTGACAACGACCCTTCTTCCTCTCGCCCTCCATGTCCTTGCCTGCTACCTTCTGCAATCTTCCCGTCTGTGCCGTATTCGACAGCAATGCTGACAGCTCTTCGATCTCTCTGGAATGGGTAATGAACTCTGGGATCTGCACCCGGAACTCGCGGGCTTCTGGTCTGCTGTCACTTCCGTGCAACGCCAGTCTTTTCTCCATGTGCCTGAACGACATTCCCGTGGCTGCTTCCCCCCCTTCTGAGCTTGTCCTTGGCTTGTTCTGGCTCCAGTTTGTCTGTAACTCCACTTCTGAACTCGTCTTCCACCTGAGCTCTGGCCCACTCGAGCTTCGACGCACGGTTGGTGCAGGTAGGATCGCACCAGCGATGTCCCTGTGAGTCGAGAGGGAAGCCATCAGAGATGGTGCCAGTCAAGGGGGAAGAGGAGGTAGCGGCAGCAACACAGCGGGGGGCAGAACCACAGGATCAGCAGCAGAGGCGGAGAGTAGGCTGGTGATTTCTTCCAGCGCAGGCTCAGTTGCACGTGCGAGGAGGACGGTGCGAACTGCACTGAAGGATGAGTCGAGGTTGATAAGGAGGAGATCCTTATGGGTAGTTGCATCGACAACGACACCCATCACAGTGAGCCTCGATACGGCAGCAGCCATAGCGCAGATATAGACGGTGATGTCCTTAGAAGGATCATGCCGAACAGCGTTGAGCTCCGCACGAGCAACAACACGGTTGGTCATGTTCGACTTCTCGAAGTGACCCTTGAGTGCTTTCCAAGCCTCAGTAGCAGAGACCTGGTCTTCGACTAGATGCTGAAAGTCATCGCTGACCTTTCCATACAGGTACGGAACAAGCATGCGATCAAGGACGATGTTGTCTGCATCTGTGCCAGGCCCAGTGCCATCCTGGACCCAAAGAGCATCTAGTCCCAGCAAGAAGACTTTCACATTCTTCCCAAACTTCACCCATCGAGCCAGGCCTGCCGACTGTGCTGTGCAAGCTTTCGAATGACCTTGGCTTCCAGAATGGGAAGACGCCGCAAGCGCTGTACAGTCGTATTTTGTCCATGATGTCCGGAGCTGCCATGCTGAAGTACTGGAATGGCTGTGGAGAATCATTGGGGGTGCACTCGAGAGGCATGGGGAGCTCCAGGGCTTTTGCAATGGACATTGTTGGGGAAGGAATAATGTCGTAGTGAATTGATTGGGGGATTTCGACATTTTCTTTTGCTATCTTGTGGATCCATGGCCGCCATGGATTTGCCTTGGCCAATCCAGTCGGATATTTGGAAGGGAGTTTCTTGGGTCATTGTGAGTAGAACGCAGTGTGATGGAGATTTTTTTTTTTCCAATAATTTGTTCCTGTATTCTAAGAAAGCCTCCGCGGCGGTGTGCCATAAGTATCCAGTGGCGCAGGCAATAAAATCAGTTGTTGCATAGCAGAGAGGGGTCCAGGAGCAACGGTGCAATTACGCCTAGCGGTAGCGAGCGGTCCAAGCACCGACATCATCTTCTCGGGCTCCATACGGCTTTTAGGATCAAAATGAACACTTTTGGGGTAAGTAACACGTCCGATGGTGTTTTGAACACTTAGAAAATGAACACTTGGCATAACGCGTAACAAGGTGTGAACACTCGGTCGAAAGTACAGTGACACATCTGGGATTGACAGCCGCATCGCTGCATGCGTCGCTGATGTACGTGACGGCTTGTTCTCTCGCAGCCTTCGCCTTGGCTCCGGCCATGATAACACCGTATTCGAATCGGAGATTGAGGGTATAGATGCGACATTCCACTCAAATTGGCTTGCCACGACCTGCAGACATCATACGGTGCTTTGCTATCTGGCTAGCCTAAAACCCATGTGGTTTATCTACTACTAGAGGGCTATTCTATGCCTTGGATAAATAAAATACATTGTTCGTGGCCTTATGAAGCTTTAATGTGTGCTGAGCTGCCAGAAATATGGCTCAGCAAATGTATTTCGGCGACTGGCCAGCTATGCCGCCAATTACCCTTTTCGGACTTTCCACCTAAAGATAATCACTGCCACATCAAAACGTCACGGAAATTCGTCCAACGGGGATCAAACGGCGTGCAACATGTATGCCTTGGATTCCTGGTCGGCAGAGAGGGTATTCAGGCAAGTTATTGGTTCGGTATACACTAAAAGCTCTTGCAGCTCTTTGCGGAACTTAGGGCGCGGCCGATTTTTTTTTCCTTTTTGAGCTGTTTTTGATCATTTCAGCCAGAACAGCTGTTCTGACCTCAATTCTCAGCGTACGTTTCTGAAAATTATATGAGCAGAATCACACGACAATTCCGCAGGGCATGACGTCCTCAGAATCTTTCCATACCGCCGGTAGTAATTATAATATCTTATTTTGTGTGTTTTGCGGAGATCATCTCTAGTGTCGGGATTTGAAGGTTGTGTGGGATGTTGTATGGCTCTAAAAACAATTGTTTGGATGGCGGAGGGCACACCGTCCTCATAATTGAGGCATAGCACCCGGAGCGCTTGAATAGTGGACTTGAACAAGCAGAATATAGGTACAGCTCAGGCTCTGTGTATTTGTGTGATCTATGATTGAATGAGCTAAGAAACTACCCATTGTCATTCTATTGAGTGTCCTGGAGGAGTCCCACGGCTCGGATTTGCTCTTGTACTCCCTGTACAGCACCGCGAGACAACTCGATCACAACGATTCCGGGCACGTGACCACGCTTGTGATCACATTGGGACGTGTCGCGTCGCCGGACGGGGATGCACAGAGGTGATCTGAGGCGTGTAATCTCTTGAAAACACTTCAAAGTCAGAATATTGACAATTGGTTCACTCGCTGGAGGATAGAGCACACAGATATATAAGGCCTAGACTGTAGGAATATTTCACAGCTTCAAGTCCACTGTTCACACGCTCCGGGTGCAATACCTCAATTACAAGGACAATTTGCCCTCCACCATCCAAATAAGTGTTTTTAGAGCCATACAACATCCCACACAACCTTCAAATCACGACACAAGAGATGATCTCCGCAAAACACGCAAAATAATATACTATAATTACTACCGGCGGTATGGAAAGATCCTGAGGACGTCATGCCCTGCGGAATTGTTGTGTAATTCTGCTCATATAGTTTTCAGAAACGTACACTGAGAATTGAGGTCAGAACAGCTGTTCTGGCTGAAATGATCAAAAACAGCTCAAAAAGGAAAAGAAAATCGGCCGTGCCCTAAGTTCCGCAAAGAGCTGTAAGGTGGCCAGGATCCCAGTCCGGTATAGTATTATGTTGACAATGTCAAAAATGGCATGCACTGAAGATGTCCATAAAGCTGATTCGGCATGAAGTCGGATCCGTGTAAGGAATAGTGCGCATGCCAGGTGAGCAAATTTTACGAGCTGAATGACCTGCTCAGAGAGCGAGAGGGTGGGATTTATGAAGGGGTCTAGGAGCGCATCAAACATTTCACCAAGGATGCAGAGGGTGCGGTAGGTGTTGGCTTCTGCCAGAGTAAAATCGGAAGAATCAAGGGATCGCAAATCCGCCATGAGGGTGAGGAGTTTAACGGTGGAGGGAACGTGCTGTGGATCTTTGGGATTTAACAACACATGTATGCTTTCTCTGGACCAGTCGTGCCCTGCTAGGCGTTCCAGCCAGTGTGTGAGCATATTTTTGTTGATCACAACACCGTTGGCAAGAATCCCCTGCTTCGAAGAAAGAGCTTGTCGGATACCTGAAGAGTACATTAAGAACAGAAATGGAGGTTCGAAATTGCGGAGTGTACATTTTCAGTTGTGCTTTGGATCAAACTCCTCAGTCAAGAAATCGGCACTGGTGAATAAGTTCAGCCCAGGCAGCCCCGACACATACTCGTGCAATGGATCTCCAGCCTTGACCTCTCGCTCCATACAGATAAGGTGCAAGGCAGCTTTTCGGTTTGGGTCTCCGTCGGATGCAATAGTGGCCAACGGGCCATGCATTACCTCGCCGTACGGGGAGAGCTTCCAGCCAGCGACCAACATCTGTAAGTTCATTGCAGCAGTTTTCCACGAGCTATGCTTGCACGTCGGCATCAGAAAGACTGGCTTTGCACCGTAGTCTTTTGGTGCATGCCGTGAGATCACAGCGACACTGAACTCCTTTCCAACATGAACACGACCGTCATGAACAGCCTTGGCAACAGCCTGAACTGTGCCGAGGTCAGAACCCATTTTGAAAGTTTCCAACTCGGCGCAGGCATGTTCACATAGTCTGGCTATCTCGTCTGTTGCCTCCAAATAGCAAAGACGGCCATCGCCAGCATCTCGTCCTGTGAAAGTGTGTGCCAAGCAATGAAATTTCAAAAAGAACACCCAGGAACGTGGAGCCGCAAAAACAAAGATACAGAATTTGAAAACCGGGTTATTGAATAGCAGAACACAAAGCGCACGGGGCAAAAACAAAAGAGTGAGTGAGTGAGATTTGAGGGCTTGCGACAGAAACAAAACCCGCAAAGACAAGAACAAAAACAGAGCAAACACGGATTGTATTTTTGTCACAGGAGTCGAGAATTTTGACAGTGGATTTTTAAATATTCTTGCATTTGCGACTTGTGTTTTGTCTTGGGTTAACTTGGGTTCTGCTGGTGTGGAAAGCCAGTTATGCCCTGGAAGATTCACTGTTCTAGTCATGATCATCGTGAATCACGATGATCACAGGCAAAATCACACGACACCAATTCCAGAAACATCAAATCCGGACCGGTCAAAATCAATTTATTTTTGTCCAAAGAGGACACCCATACTAAGACACTAGATAAATACGAGACCAGATAAGCTAATCATCCTGCGCAGGATTTTATAAAATTGTCTACGTATGGGGTTTGTCTTTATCCACGAGTATCGGGCCGCCCACGTGCTGTGGTTTCAGTCGATCCATCGCCTTTAGCGCCGCGCGGCAGACTCCAGTCGAAGACATGGTCGTGATAGCCTTCGCGCACAAAGAGGTCACGGAAGAGCTTCCGAAGGTAGCAGTAGTCCGGCTCCTCGTCGAAGCTAAGTCCGCGGGTGTAGTCGAGGAAGGTGCCGAACTCGAGAGGGAAAGCATGGCAGAGCACGTCCGTGTGAGTCGCCATTTTCTTTTGCATGATCAAGTCGTATTTCTGCTCCTTCGTTGCGGCGGTGAGACCTTGCCACGGCAGGCTGCCACGCAGAAAGTACATGAGGACGTAGGCGAGGGCCTCGAGGTCGTCGCGGCGGCCCTGCTCAGCTCCGAGATGAGTGCTGATCGAGGCGTACCGAGCTGTGCCGGTAAGCTTCTTGTTCTGCTTGTACGGGATGTGGAAGTGGGGAACGGGCGCACGTGGACGCAAACGGGCTCGTCGTCTTATCGACCGGTGAGGTTGCAGGTCGGGTCGGGGAGTAGCCCGCGGGGACGCCGTGTCCCACACTTCAAGCAGCTCGTCCAGGTTATCGCCGAAATTTGTACCCATGGGCTGGGTTTTACCTTTGACGACCGTGTTTTCAGTGCGGTAAGTCGAGTTGATTGTTATTTATATGGCGTCTAATTCTGCGGAAGATACTCGACTTTTCCAATGCACAACGAAACGGTTTCATTGAAGCTTTCGTGGACTACATGTGCTCTCGAATCCCTGGGTGGAGCGAACTGAGTTCGAAAAGCTGGGCGTCCGAGCGAGCCAATCTTCGTACTCGGGCGCAAGCTCTGCTCATCGGTTGCAAGGTTCATTGGAGGAGGTCGACCCACAAAATCAAGCAGGTTATCGCAGTTCAATTCCAGTATCAATTCGAGGGTCTGATCGCGATTCTCGAGGGGTCGAGTACCACCCCTATCCAATTCCTGCAGGCAGTTGCCGATATCCACCGCGAATTTCCGGAGCAGTTCGTCCCTGGCTCTCGTGGTGGATCTTGCCTGGGAACGGCGGGATGATCTTCCCCGCAATGCAACGGATGCCCGCTGAATTGCGTGCGCAGCTACCGAGCTCCACTAACGGTGCTGAATCAGCCCACGATCTCTTGTACAACGCAGCGGGACGCAATCACGATATTTGGGAAGGTGTACGCCGCCTATATCGGGTGCAACGAGAGACAGAAATGCTTTACGAGGCGGTTACTGGTGCGTCATGACAGCTAAATTGCCAGCTTCGCTAAACAAGATCAATTAGCTGGCCATGTCCAAGCGCGATTCCAAGGACTGAGACCGCAAACCAGGTCTCGCATCGGTGCGAGTGCAACATGGGCGGGCGCCGGATACTCGTGAACGCCTCGCCGCGGTGACCAAACTGGAGGCCGACCTGGCTGCCCAGAAATCGAACCTCACCGAATCGGAGCGCTTCGTTGCCGTCAATGCCACTCCGACAATCGCGGAAGCTTCTGGACAGCCACTTACGAGTTCTAAAGGATCCCCTGATATGCGACTTCTCCAGTCATACAAATGGGACGACAACTCCTGCTTCATTGATGCATCGATGGAGGCCATATTACGGGCATTTATCGTTATGTCCGATGGCGTTCGCGCCGAATTCTTACGACGAATTCGGACTGAATGCCCCAATAGTGGTTTGCGAGACGTCGTTGAGCACTTCTGGCTCCGTGGATTGCTCAGCGGAGCCATCGTTGGGCTCGAGAAATCTGGAAAAAAGAAGGAAACTCCCAGCTCTTTGCACAGCACGCTCATCATAGCATTGGATGCAGGACAGAGAAACGTGAAACGCCTCATCCATACGAAGTGGGGCGCAGGACAATACGTACCTGGCGAGCCTGGATGTGCGAGAACATGGTCAATTCAAATGGTTCAGGTGAGTGAATCCCGAGTCCTGCACGAGACTGTGTTGAAAATTTGATCAGATGGGCACGACTCCACGAATCCAACAATATTTTGGGACCCGTTATCGGTTGAAGTATATCTGTGGCTCAAATCATGCCACAGAGAATGTCCACACTCAAATTCTTTACGAGTTTCCGATCTACAGGGATGACCTTGCTCTCGCTCAAGCTCACATTCATCCGGGGGCGGGTAATCCATCGCTCGGTGATCACCTTGCGCACTGTATCCCACGGAACCGTTATGGCACTATGCAAGGTCGATCCACCGCGTACATCCATGACATCGAAGCCTCCATCGCATGCCCTCATGCCTCCTGCACTGACGACAACGCCTCACTTATTTCGATATCAACACAGTGGCCACTCATCCTTCGTGTTTTGCCCGTCTTTTCAAGGGTCGATGGTGTATTACATTTAAACTTTTAGTTTCGGTTCTGGTTTCGACCTGAATCGATATTCGGTGACAAGGGGGAGTAGAATCTCGATCTTTCTGACATTCGACAGTGACCAGCGCCCTTTGAATCATCTAATAGACAGCAGATTCCACGATGGGAAGCAGAGGTCACTGGCATACTCGTTGCTATTAGTTTCTTTGGAACAATGGGTCAAGGAGATCATCAAATCCAGGTCTTCGGAAATCAACGAAGTGGCAACGAAATCAACGAGGAAGAAGCGAATAAAAGAGAGCTCTTGCTGTATTTCCTCCTGGCTTGCTCCAATTCTGATGTCAGACCCGATAGCTGCCAACTAGATACCAACTTTCCTTGACGGCCATAACTGTTGAACGAAATTAAAACCAAGTCGAAATCAGCTGGACCTAACTTACTAATTACCCAACATGCTCAAGGCATCCGCAGTATCAAGCCTTGAACAATAATTAACGGACGCGATGTTCGCCAAGGGAAGCTCTGAGGCCTCTCGGTGGATTCGAGGTTGCTCTTAGTCTCTTATAAACAGATGATACAACAAAAATTGAACTCATACTTCACTTTGTTGTAGGTTGCTCTGCAATACCGATGTGGCCCAGTACGTCCTGAGAACCATTTGTTACAATGTGGAGTGTACACCACCAATCGAGAATTTTATTTGGCCGACGTTGGTTTTTGATGTTTAATCGAGAATTCTCGTAATATCTCCATGGCGTCCAATAAACATTGTGCAGACATTTCGGTGAGATATGTCGGACAGACATTAGTCCGACCAGTCCGTGATGTCTGGTTGACATGCATGATGCTGAAAACATTTGCGCGCACATCAAACAAAGGCCGGGGTTTAACCTGCATATTTTCCATCCTGCGGATAGATTCATTGAGCATGCATGTTCAAGCTACTCAGCTCCAGATGCTCCGTCCATCTCCCCCAAGTTGCCAAATTCTCGCGCAAGCGTGGGGAGCCATCAATTGAGGGTCCGTGCCCACCGTCGGATCAGACGCTGATCCCATCTTTTGGTTGATCGTGTCATTTGCTGTCATTCACTTTTTTCCTCCCACCACCATGGCACCCTCTCCAAAGACACTTCTTCAAGACCATCCCCTTCAAGAGCCTCTCTTTCCCGTGCCATGGCTGGCCCACTCTAAGCCGCCAGTCCACTCCAAGTCTATCTCAAGTCCATCGGGATCTGGTGTCAAGTCGTCAAGACTCAAGTCACTCAAGCCGTCAAGACTCAAGCTGCCATGGCCAAGCTCCAAGACTCAAGCTCCTTGACCCTCTGCTCTCTCGGGTATTTCCTGGTGTTCTTTCCCCCAAGGCTCAAGTTGGATGCGGCAATACAATCTGAACACGCCGCGGTTTTTTCCTTTCTATTTTCTTCTACTTTCTTATCGTAGTTTCGTCGCTTGTGACATCCACCATGTACATAGTTGCGAATGAATATGTTTTTGTTTCATTTTTGAAAAGCATTTATAAAGTTGTAAAGAAATTTAAAAACTATTTCGAAGTGTGTTCATACAATATCATCTCGATGTCCCACCAATGTCCACTTGTCAGTGGGACATCTGAAGATTTGACTGTTTTTGTCTGACGCACCTCTTTCCGATGTCAGGACGACATTTGATCTGAAATGTTGTACAAATGTTTGATCCGAACGGCGGTGTAGTGGGGCTCTCTAGATCTGACATGAGGTGCTGCAGTAGCGGACCCTACTACTAGTAGTGATATATCCGGCTCAGTGAGGGCGGTTTCAGAACAAGAAATGGGCAGAGGCGAAGCTAAGTGAGGCGAAGAGCCAATGGGTACATCTCTGTTGAAGAGTTGAACACAACTTGGGGTGGGAAATGGCGCCGCAACAACGGAGGGCAGAAGAACGAGCACACTCGCCGGTGTGGTTAAGATTTCTTCCAATCCTCGCGCCGTGTTGTCAAATATTAACATTGAGCATGAAGACCATGACAGTCTTGGACAGCTTTGTTGAAACTCAAGAGGTATATCCTTCAATTGTGCAAGGGCAAAGATACTGAACGAGAACAGCGTGAAAAGCATCAAAAGGTGATCCAACACAGGGAACAGCTGAAGTTGATCTGTCAATCCTGGCCACAACTTGTACCACAATCTTTGAAGAATAAAATCCTCTGTCTCTTTCGCAAAGGTGCATTATTTAAGAACTCATTTACAGCTGTTTGCGGAACTTAGGGCACAGCGTGTTTTTTTCTGTTTTCAATTGTTTTGACGAGGGCGCTCGTAGCACCCTTAGTTTTGGTCCGTTTATCCTGGAAATAGGCTCATTCTACTCGCACTGAAAATCCGCAGTCAATGGTCTCCTTACAGCTCTTTGCGGAACTTAGGGCGCGGCCGATTTTTTTTCCTTTTTGAGCTGATTTTGATCATTTCAGCCAGAACAGCTGTTCTGACCTCAATTCTCAGCGTACGTTTCTGAAAACTATATGAGCAGAATCACACGACAATTCCGCAGGGCATGACGTCCTCAGAATCTTTTCATACCGCCGGTAGTAATTATAATATATTATTTTGCATGTTTTGCGGAGATCATCTCTTGTGTCGTGATTTGAAGGTTGTGTGGGATGTTGTATGGCTCTAAAAACAATTGTTTGGATGGCGGAGGGCACACCGTCCTCGTAATTGAGGCATGGCACCCGGAGCGCGTGAATAGTGGACTTGAACAAGCAGAATATAGGTACAGCTCAGGCTCTGTGTATTTGTGTGATCTATGATTGAATGAGCTAAGAAACTACCCATTATCATTCTATTCAGTGTTTTGGAGGAGTCCCACGGCTCGGATTTGCTCTTGTACTCCCTGTACAGCACCGCGAGACAACTCGATCACAACGATTCCGGGCACGTGACCACGCTTGTGATCACATTGGGACGTGTCGCGTCGCCGGACGGGGATGCACAGAGCTGATCTGAGGCGTGTAATCTCTCGAAAACACTTCAAAGTCAGAATATTGACAATTGGTTCACTCGCTGGAGGATAGAGCACACAGATATATAAGGCCTAGACTGTAGGAATATTTCACAGCTTCAATTCCACTGTTCACGCGCTCCGGGTGCCATACCTCAATTACGAGGACGATGTGCCCTCCACCATTCAAATAAGTGTTTTTAGAGCCATACAACATCCCACACAACCTTCAAATCACGACACAAGAGATGATCTCCGCAAAACATGCAAAATAATATATTATAATTACTACCGGGGGTATGAAAAGATTCTGAGGACGTCATGCCCTGCGGAATTGTCGTGTGATTCTGCTCATATAGTTTTCAGAAACGTACGTTGAGAATTGAGGTCAGAACAGCTGTTCTGGCTGAAATGATCAAAATCAGCTCAAAAAGGAAAAAAAATCGGCCGCGCCCTAAGTTCCGCAAAGAGCTGTAATTTTTTTGTTTTGGTTTTCGAATAAAATTTTCACCTAGAAATCCTAATTTCAAGCAGGACAGCTGCGGCATCAGTATTTCACCCCCGATTGCTCTAAATTTTTATACGGTCGAGTTCCATGTATTATCTAGTCAACAGAATATCGGTATAGTGAATGTGATGCCAATCCCTTATACAAATCGCCGGACAATTGAGTGCTCAAATCAGCCCAGTATTTACTGACTGCTACAATATAACTGGATGTTATATTCAGCGGATGACTTTTTGAATGCTTCTGCAGACTGAATTTCATTATCCCAAACGCTCCAAAAAAAAAAAAAAAAAAAAAAGGCCACTGTTCACATGCTCCGGGTGCCATACCTCAATTACGAGGACGATTTGCCCTCCGCCATCCAAATACGTGTTTTTAGAGCCATACAAGATCCCACACAACCTTCAAATCACGACACAAGAGATGATCTCCGCAAAACACGCAAAATAATATACTATAATTACTACCGGCGGTATGGAAAGATCCTGAGGACGTCATGCCCTGCGGAATTGTCGTGTAATTCTGCTCATATAGTTTTCAGAAACGTACGTTGAGAATTGATGTCAGAACAGCTGTTCTGGCTGAAATGATCAAAAACAGCTCAAAAAGGAAAAAAAATCAGCCGCGCCCTAAGTTCCGCAAAGAGCTGTAAATCTGCATGTGCTCGTAGATTATGTAATTTTTCTCCTCGACGTCGACGACAATGCCAGCCATGGCATCGACCCCGCTCAAGGAATATTTCTGGTGTGGAGAGAAGCAGAATTCGTCCATGTATCACACATACTGCAAAGCCTGTGTGGCGCATCGTCTCGACAGTGCCAGAACGACGACTGCTGACCTTGCCCAAAGCTCGGAAGAATTTAAAGAACAGAGCAGGCAGAAGCAATGGATGGTGGAGACGAGAGTGATAATGACCTCGCTTCTCGTCTGCCTAACTGTCTCCCGGTGTGGAAGCAGATGACACTGGCGGTTTTATTCAGAGGGGCGGAGAAGTCTCGTGCACGGAAGCTGGCGGCACGGGCGATGGAGCAGGAGGAGCTGTTGATGCAGGCATTGGCAGAGGCGGAGGAGAATGGGGTCCCGGATGATGGCGCCATAGAGATTGATTCAGACGATGAGTTCCAGCCGTAATGTACTGGGACTTCGGCTATGCATATGAGCGTGGGAAAATATATTCAAGGCCTTAAATTGCCCTTACGTTCAAGGTCTTACCCTTATTAAGGCCTTAAAGGTTTTCAAACCTCGATTCAAGGCCTTATGGGTGAACACTGGAATTTAGCCTTTGTTTGGCTATGCTGTGCTCGGCCCGAACTCGAACTCGAAAACGATTTGTGTCTATCGTTTAGTAGCTGTAAATGCACGAGAATGAAATAATTATACGAGCAGGCCACTCTCTCCTTGAAATGAACGGGATGCAGGCGATCATTTATCCGGTGAACATCTCACGTATCGCATTTCCATGGCAAGGGTACAAGGTAGGTAAGCGTTACCATACGTGTGTAACAACAGTCGTCCGGTACAGAAGCATTATTTCACACCAACTCGCCTGCGCTCACACCCTTCTCGATCTGGCGGACCGTCCACTGATAACCAGTAAAGATTGCCATCGGGAGGAGAACGTTCATGCCGATGGGAATGCATATCCAGCTCAGGAACCCGAGGGCGAGGCACTTGGACACGGTCGGGGAAGAGACCGACGTCAGCACAGTGAAGCCGATTAACACAACTGGGTATGCAATATCAGTACCCTGCCGACCAGCTGCACATGTAGCTAGCTACCTGGTGCCACCCAAATGCATATCAGTAAACACCGCCACATAAATTGCGCACGGACGCGCGCCATCCGCGTCGCGGACGGGATCCTGAATCCAGTTAGTTAAGCGCTGAGATGGCAAATATTTCTGGGAGGGTACACACCTGCAACCAAAAGTGATGCCGGCGCATACAATACAGGATACGACTTGCAGTCCGCCTAGCAAATAAACATAAGGGAAAACTTAGTGGATAAGTAAGGCACGCGGTTTCTTACCGATGCTGTTGAGGCCGTTGGTGTAAAGGGCCGTCAGGCCGGAGATAATGTAAAGCAGTGAGAGCGCCCAGGCCAACCCTCCGAGCGAAGTCAGCACTGCTAATAACAGTATGTAGGAGTCGCGATGAGCATACCTCGCGTAGAGGGAGACTCGGTTTCTGAAAGTGTCTTGCCGGTCTTGTCCGAAACACGACGGTTCGCCAGCAAGCGTACATGTAGGTGGCCCTCCGCCGAGCGCTGTTTCTCTGAAACCCGCGGAGAAAGCACGGGTATGAACGTGGGGTCGATCGCCGCTCGCGCATGGTATGCCTTGGAGTCCTCGGGCCAAGTGAAAAGGCGCACACAAGTTTTAAGCATCGCGTGGTTCTCGGGGTGCAATTTGAGTGTTTCGCATGAATTGCACAAGTCAAAATCAGGGCAGTCTGGGTGCAGACACTGCGTTGATCAAATCGCCCTGTTAGATCGGCGATATGATTGCGCTTGGGACACAATACCTTGTAACGCGTCCCGGAAATATTTTTCTCGCACAAATTGCAAGAGGCAAAGTGACAGGTGCCCTTCAATAATGGGTATTGAGTTATTGAAGTTCTCCCAGGCGGTAAATAATTGTGAACTCACAGCATCGACGCGAGAACTCCATGCACCCCAGGAGGAGGCTCCGGAGGAAACAGGATCGAGGGCAGCGCAAGGGGAAGCAGAGCAGAGCTTCATGGTATGGGTCCCACGGGAGGCGCCACAAGGCGTGGGTCCGCTGGCAGGGCGACGTTCTGAAGCGTGGCAACCGATACACTACTGCAGGTTAAACTAATGAACAATGTTACAAAAGGAACAACGCACACGGAAGACGTTGCAGTTTTCGCATGAAAAATACTGAGGAGCGTTGATGATCTTGGCACAGTTGTTGCAATATTTAAGGTGACAGAAAGAGGGTGGGGGACCCATCGTGAGGAATGAAGTTAGGGAAGAGTTGAGTCCATTGACACGGGTCGCCAAAGGCAAGTTTGGGGGGCGGATTGTCTGCGTAGCCATGGTGGGATGGGATCAAGCAGGCGCAGCAGAAGGCGATACTTATTATTAATGAAGCGCCTGCAGTGTGGGAAAGGGCTCGCCAGGTGACAGTCCTGGTGACCTTGACTTCCATTTCGCGGACCGTTCGGGGCGGACGGCAATCAATCACATGATCATCTTCGGGTTAGCCGTGTATGGTTGCAGACGGGCACCTATAGGACCCCGGATAATAGGTGTGAAGGCCTGGTCCCCGGATGCCCAAATCCGCCGATTTTTGTCCGGACAAGAAAATCCCGGATCCCAATTTTTTTGTCCGGACAGGACCTAGCATCCGCCAAAATTTCCAAATTTCGCGTTTTTCGTGTTTTTCGTGTTTTTCGTGTTTTTCTCGCGTTTTTTTGGCCCCCCAGTGCTTCTATGGTGCTTCTCAGGCATCTCGGGGCCCCAGGGTAGTTATTAGGTACAGCTAGCGTCCCTATGTGATAGAAATACAATTTGTAACCTAGTCTTCCTCGCCAGCTTCGGCAACCACATTTTTTCGGTGCTGGCGAAATAGTACCATGGCTTCATGGAACTTTCCGACCCCTCCTTGCAGCTTTTTGAAGCGCTCCGCATTCTCGGGGAACAGCTCGAGGCCAGTGGGGGTTAGTTTGGGGGTCTTCGACAGAATGCAAAGGAAATTTATGGATGGAATATGCGCAAATTGTTTCGTTTGTAGGAAGGAGGTGGCGGTGGGAATGCCCCAGAAAACAGTGGCATGATCATGCTCGAAGACCTGGACAGAAAGATTAGAAATCGCGGTAATAGTTGTTGATTCGGTGATGGGTTGGTGTGTGCCGTGTTGTCCGCCTCCTTTGGAATGTAGCTGGAAGACTGCACGCAGAGTTTTAGCACGTGGTATATATTATTGTAAAGTCTGACGTGCGGATTTTGTTCTTTTAATTTAGAGGAGCTCATATTTTTCCAATTTATTTACATTTAGTTATTACTATAATAGCATAAGATTATTTTTCTTATTTTATTTACCCTCTGTTACGGCCTAGATAAATTAAATATTAAAAAATAAAAATACTACTATTTTAACTGGAAACCTTTAAAATTCTTTACTCGGACTACGGGTCAAAATGATTCCATAATCATCGGTCCGAACGGGCCTTAAGACAGACACGTGAGTGTCCACAGAGGAAGGGCCTGGTCCTGGAAGGCGATCCGCGCCGTCATTGAAGCGTGGATCCGAAATAGACTGACAGCCATCCAGCCATGCCTGCGGAAATTTACGGCGCAAGAGGTCGAGGACGGACCGGGGTGGGATTCTGCGGGTGATGTCCTCCAAAAGACCCCATCCATTTGGTTTTGGCGCGTCCTTCGAGAACCAGAGGTGAGTTTCGCCTAGGGCAAGCTCCGAAGACTGTTTATGCAGCTTGCGTTCCAGGAATCTGGTGACGGGAGCGTCACGGGGAGGGATCAAATACGCGGCATGCGCGGGAAGCTCCAGTAGGGCATTCTTTGCTGATATAACTAGTGCTGGGTCTGGAACGTATTATATGTTTGTATAATTCCTCATGGCCGGGAGGGCTCTCGTCTGAAATGTAGGGCTCGTTTAATACATTAAATACCGGCGCTGCTGGCACGAAATTTTTGATGTATAAAATGTATAAAACATGTATTTAACGCTGTATTTAATGTATTTAATGTGTATTCAAATCCTACCAGGCTGCTGCATCCCACTCAGTGTCTGTCACCCTCCATTTCGAGCTCGACTGCCCGGCCGGCTTTTTGGGAGCCTCGGGAACCTCGGGCTGAGGCTTTCCCTGGTCTGGAGCGAAGCACTCCTTCAGTTTTGCGGCACTGAGATCAATGTATGTCTCAATCTCCAAGCTAAGGAGATCAGCACGGCGCACAACAAGTGGAGGTGGGGCGGTGTCCGTGTCATCTTCGCCCGCTTCCATCTGTCAACACCAAAAACGGCTGCCATCGCCGCCTCGATCTTGTCGAAACTGAAGTCCCGTTCGGAAAGAAAATGTTTTGAGGCTGTTTTGAGGCTGTCATATTGCTCTGCGGAGAGTCCCATGGGTGCCTCGGGTCGACGGACGCGATCTGTCGACGATGGGTGAAAAAAAAAGTGGCGCTGATTGGAATCACGCGACCGTCTTAGCCAAATCGGCCGACGGACTTCAGGTCCGAGCACGGAAGAATGTTCCGAGCCTCCCTGTTCACACGGCGGGTCGAGGATTCTCTCCCATGCTGCCATTCAATTTGAGAGCCTTGGCGACACCTCTCGGACGCTTTTGGGCATTTAATACATATTAAATACATGGGTTCCAGGAGGCCTCCGGTATTTAATGTAATATACGCCGTATAATACACCCTGTATAATACGATGTATTTATACAGCATTTTAAACCCAGCACTAGATATAACCTCCCAGGGCGGGTCGCTGGGGTAAGTTTTGCCCACGCCGATCCAGAGCTTCGGATCGAAAGCTGGACAGCTTGACATGTCCACATCGATTTTCGGCGCCATCCAGTGATTCCAGTCAGTCGAATGACAGTGTGTGGGGGCGGCGGAAAAAGAAAAGATGAAATTGCTTGTAAGTGTGTGGCTGTGGCTTGTCGGGCCGACTAAGACCGACTCGCATAATAAAACGGTGGCCAGCGGATTCGAACTGGGACCGGTTTCAAAAAATTAAGCATGCCCAAGGTTGTGACACAGACCGTTGAGCCACCGAAGCCACTTGAAAGTATATCTGAGATGGCTCCTAGACCGGGGATTTTTGTCCGGACAGGGACCTAAGAGTTTTGCCCCCGACCCAAATTTTTGTCCGGACAGGGCCTAACTTGGAGGCTCAAAACCCAATTTTGTTGTCCGGACACGGACCAGGCCTTCACGCCTATTATCGGGGGTCCTGCACCTATACTGTCTCGGTAACCCAGCCGTTCCGGGTGTGATCTCCGTGATTGACGTCGGAGATTGAAAAAAGAAGTACAGAGATCACACCGGAACGTCTGGGGCATTTCGTATAGCAACACCTACCATCGCGTCACAATGTCACCCGCATCACACTTTTGACACTTTTTTTGACACCTTCCTCTCTGAGACGTCTTCGACGCGCCGCCTTCCTGGTGCTGTCCTGCTCTTCCAGAAGCCAATGGACACAGATCACGTCAAGAGAAATGAAGAATCGCAACGACTCTTACGGGAGGCGCGTGAAAAAGCGCGTAAAAAGAGCAAATACGACTGTGACCGTAACACCACGTGACGTTCGTCGAGGGTGGATGGCGGGCACCTTACAAGGAACAACATTGGCGTGAACAGGGAATATAAAGTGCAAGATATACCTGTACCCCTGCACCATAGTGCTATGCTTTCTACCTAGTTTCGTTCGGGAGCTACGACAAGTTAGACGGCCAAAGCACGTCAACAAGGATAGGCGCGGCGGCGGAAGACCGATTACTTACGAGCCTATCGGCCTCCGATGATTAATTACACTACGATATCATTTAAATAGCTGGATGTACTCTCGCTTCTAGTCAGCCTGAATATCGACTAAGATTGTGCTCTATCTTCGTCCCTCATCCTCTCTGTCTTATCCTTCTGAAATCGGGCCTTGGGCATAGAGAAAGGCGCAGTGCACGAGCTGAAGCCAAGCCCGCTCTAAACCCCTCGGGATTCAGAATCGGTTCCGACCGGATGGGACTTATCGTTCCTTCACGAAGTTTTACTTTGTGCAGTCCTAATCCACCTCACTCACTTGCACTTGCTTGTTGGTAAGAACCTCGGAGGTCCGACTCGACTCCGAAATCTTCACATGTTCTTGCTTTCCACTTGCTTCCAGTCAGCAGGAACCTTCGGACGTCCGATCAGTCCCGAGGATGTCCAGTCCTTGACAGGAATGCATGAACAGTTGGCGGATATTGATGGGGATGGCAGGGCACAGGTATGGGTACGGGTTTCAATTTTAGTGGACCCGAAACCCACGGGTACACCCTGCGAATATTGATTTTATTATTGAACAAGGGGTTGCTCGGCCGCTTCGCGGCCTCGCATCCCCTTACTCAACTTGGAATCTGGGTCTTATGGGTGTTTAGATGCATGGTAAATTTTGCAGTAAACGATCACAGCAGGAGACACTCTCACCGGAGAATATTGAGCGTGCATGGCTCGAAGTCACCAACGACGGCAACAAGAGCGAGCTCAGAATTTTCCGACAGGCAGCAAAGTCTGCACCAAACATGTCCCTTGCTTATCACAGTGCCATGCGGATGGACAAGGTCAACAAGACATCAGAATTTCTCCTGACAGTGAGCGCCCAAGATCGGCAGGCAATTCACGCACAGGTTCGACTGGAGGATGGTTCTGGGTCCAATCGGAAGAAGAAGCATGCGCAGATAGTGCACATGAAGGAGGTGTCTATAACAACATGAAGCGCGACAATGATCGCAAGGAGAAGGTTGCAAAAGCCAAGGAGATACTCGCCAAAACCATTGCCATCGCGTCGGTGCAGGAGCTTGACACAGCCTTCAAAATTGGTCGTGGGAGTGCAGGATATCTCACAGTCGCTGCCCTCGACCTCCAGCTCGACTGGCATATCGCAAATTCGGTCAAAGAGTCCACTTCCGAAGAAACTTCTGCATCGGGAATACCGAAGGCCAAATCGGTAAACTACGAGTGATGGTGAAAAGAAAATGGGCGGTGCAAATACGCTATTGTGGTATCCATCAGTGTCCTGATGGACCTGATGGTTTCCATGGTGTCTGATTGTTGCTATGCCATTGTGTATATAAGTAGCCTAGTGTAGAGCCTGAGTCCCCAGTTTCTCACTGTTGACTCAGGTTAGTTGTCTTGTCTCTCTCTTCAATTAGAGTTTCTCACTGTTGACTCAGACCACTGTGCTTGCCTGATTCTAACATTCAGTGCAGTTCGCACCGTCCTCGGTCCAAATTGTCAGCTGAGAGGAAAATCAAGGAATCATCTTCATCCTCGGGAATGATCATTTGTTGGGGCAGCTCAGACTCCGTGGTATCTCGATCTTCGTTAGACACATCAAAATCCGCATCTGAAGTTTCCCGTTGCAGCTCAAGTGAAAAAACGTCGCGGCAATGTCTCTCAACATAGAAGACCACCAGTAAACTTGGTAATCATCTGATGTATAATGATTCTTCCGACCAAGTAAAAAACTTGCAACTTGTTGACCGGTGAGTTCGCGTTTCCCAACCAACGTATTTGTCGCTTTCACCATCATTAAGCGGCTCATTTCGGAGCTGTCAACATTCCCATCGATATCCATCGGTGGATTTTCTTGCAAGCCTTTGATTGAAGCACAGAGAGCCGAGAAGACTATGGAAGTATCCAGCTGCAACTTTATGGTGTAATTTGCCATGTACTCGACCATGGCCATTGCAACGGGCCCAGAGGCAGTTTGTTTGAGGTCAGTGTTGCATCCAAGGCAAAGTGTAGCTGTCGGATTATGCCCATTCAAATGGCCGTTCTCACATCTAATGACAAGATCGCCATCTTCGTCGAAATGTGTCTCAGGAACGAGAGGCCTGGGAAGTTGGAAACGACAGTCATTATCTGGGTCCAAGAGTGCGTGAATTCGACGAGGGATGTGTTTGAAGCACGTTGCATTGTGCTCATGAACCAAGCCGGTGGTCTCACATAGATTCCGGTGCTGCTGAGCCCGTTTGAGATCATAGTCTGGAGAATCTGGATTCAACGGGCGGCTCAAAACTGGTAGCTGCTTGGGAGTACCTTCGATGGGAACGTAAGGAACTGTGTCTTTCGGAAAGCTCTGACAAATTAAGTTGTCATACCATGCAGTCAATTCTGCTTAAATTCGGGATCAGAGTTCATTCTTTCTTTCATATCCAGGGGTGAAGCAGGTGCTCCCTCAGTCCAGATGAGAAGATGTCCGTGAAGAGATCCTCTGACTTGAGCTTCAACTGCAGCATACCATCCTTTAACTTTACCAAGGATCCCGATCTTCGAGGCTCTCTTTGTACCGAGGATTATCTCAAAGAATTTAGAAATCATCAAGTGAAAAAACTGAGCTCCAGCAACCGGGTTTTCGGCCAAGGTTTTTGCCCGAGTACTTGGTTCCTTTGCAACATCGTCCAAGGAATCGAATATATTGTCCAGATCAATTTGCCTTCCAGCTAGAACTTGGGCAATGGGATTATGGGAATCTGCAAAATTGACCGTGGCAAAGAAATGGGGCAATCCATCGCACGCGATTTTGCTATGACACTCTTGCTTCATATTGGCGACGTCTCCAACTGAGCCTGGAATATGATCAGAGACATAGTTGAGGTACTTCATCATATCTGCTGCGGCTTTCTCGCCTTCGGTTTCTGGTTTCGCAAATGAATTTTTCTCCAGCTTGGCTTGGTATCGATCCTCGGTCGAGTTTCTGCATCAGCCCGTGTATCTTCGGAAACCAAGACCGGTTGACTGCAAGACGGGATTTGAAAGAAGACTGGTGCCGCTGTATGATGTTACTCATAACAAAAATGAAAGATTTATGGACTTGGAAACGATTATCGGCAATGCTCAGCAAGTGTTGAACATGAGGCCGTGTGTCAAGCTCGCGAAATCCGATGTCTGTGCTCAACCTGACATTATTGTTGTCAACCATTCCGACCCCATAAGGGAAAAGAGTTGGAAACAGCCATCCGAATACTCTAGGATTTTTAGAAGTTGACAATGGCGTGCCTCCAGATGGAAATTTGACAAATCCCGATTCTTGCTTCTTCAACTTTCGCAGTGCTTCCAGTTTACGTTGCCTGTAAGTTGACCGTAGATTGTCTACATCCACAAGCGTCGTAGCAGTGAGCTCGAATGTATTGGACCCTTCGAATGACTCAGAATTTGCTTGATCAGAATACGACGTATATGAGGATCCTTGTTTATTGCGGAATTTGTTCGAAGAAAATCAGTTGTTGCGAGTGGACAATCATGCTCCGGATACTCCTCTAGATTATGAACCACTGAGTCCTTGTCGAGGTCAGAATACAGTGGATATTCTCGATGAGCCAAAATAGAGCTCTCCGAATGCATTCCCGACGAACCAGGAGTGGAGACTTCCTCAGCATATCGTGGGTGACTTCAGTGTCTGGAGAGCCAACGAGAATAACACATATCTCATCTCTGATCCTGAACAACGGAGCAGGCATGGCAGACACAAATGAACTTGAGTCCTGAGGTAGAATGCAAACATTTCCGCGAGCAGCCATTTGGCCAGAAGGGCCGATCGAGAGTTTGTACATACATTTCGTCGCTCGGGCGCGCGCAATGCATTGTTCTTCCAAGAACGTCAAACAACGAAGTTCATCCGGAACATCGCCAATCCAAAGTCCATTGGCGTAACTGCGAACAGGAATCGAGCGAAACGAATCCTTGACTACAGATGAAAGACATAAATGACAAAGAACATATGTATTATGAAAAATAGACTCCGGTCTGAAACACTGGATTTGCGGCTGACGACAAAGATCGCGCAGCACTTGGACCGCTCTTTGAAGAAGCGAGATATCCAAAGAGTCCACTGATTTCATTTTAACTTCATTTGCAGCCTCGAATTTACCACAGAATGAGCATTCATACCGCTTCAACGAATTAGCGTTGGTCGACTCACGCCATTCACGAACAATTTGATCTTTCTCGCTCTGAGGCAGTATAATTGGGAAAGTAATACCAGCTGCAGACGTCTCAAAGGACAGCCGCGGAACCTTGTTAGTATTGCCAAGTAGGAGAGGGGCTTTTCTTTTCTTGGACTTGGACCGAGGATAGAGAATCATTGCACACTCTTGAACTTCAGCATGTGAAAGGGACATCGGACTAAACCCGGCCTCCGTAGCTTCAGACATGAGTATCAGACATGTTTCTGTACATTGATGGGCAAGAAAATCAGCGCACAGAGCATCAGCACTTTTCCACTTTCCGCTTGATTCTCTTGCACACATATGCCAATGACGGGCAGTCATTTCCCTCAGTACCACAATACTAACACGTGTAAGGGCAAGAAGCATACAACAGTAATTTTTTCATGGACATTAAGCCGGGCAAAAGGGAGATGGTCGGGTGATGGCACAGAAAATGGTTCGTTTCGAAACAAATTATTCATTGGCAATGGATTCACAATAACATTATCATTGGAGTGTAGGACAGGAGGGTCTGCCACACCTCGCGTACCGGGCGTACACGAGGGGGTCAATACTACATCAGGTCGACCCGAGGACACTGATGAGGAGGACGATGGTCCACACCGATGTCGCCTCGGAACACTGGTGTAATAGACGATCCTGGGAAAACAGAGATGAACACATGTCAATGGCAATACAAGTCATGACGCACCTATGGATAACGAGGCACTTGATTCTGCACCAAGCGTGTGTCGAAGCTCGAGTGGGCCAGAACTCAGGTGCACGACAAGTTCAGAGTGGAGTTGGAGGTGGAGTTGGAGACAAACTGGAGCCAGTCCAAGCCGAGCACAAGATCAGAATGCGAGGAAGCAGCCACCAGAATGTCGTTCAGGCGCATAGAGATGAAACCGGTGTTGCACGGAAGGGAGAGGAGACCAGAAGCCCGCGAGTTCCGGGTACGGAGCCTGGAGTTCATTACCCATTCTAGAGAAAGCGCAGAGCGTGCAGCATTGCCGTTGAAGACGGCGGAGACAGGAACATCGCAGAAGGTAGCGAGGGAGGACATGGAGGGCGAAGGAAGAAGTGTCGTTGTCAGGTCGACGTGGCCATTGATGCAGTTGATCTCGGAGGCAGAAATACTCCGAGGCCGACACAGTCGGATGAACACAAAATAAAAATGACACATCAAATAAGAATTTGCCAGTGTTCTCCTTAAGGGTTAAGCCTTAATTTAAATTAAGGCTTAAGATGCCATTAAGCTTAGGGCTTAACTTGGCGCGGAAAAGTTCTTAAGCCTTAATTAAGGCTTAATGATGGTATTAGATAATTGGATCACTGGATCAGCGGCGAAGCTGCCAGCGAAGCACGTATTCTTCCATCGACACCGGACATGCGTTTGAAAGGGCCCCTGTGGGAGTTCTTCCACAAGGGGAAAAACAGAATAGCACCCATTACAAGGCCTACTGCCTCGGCTGCATCAACTCTCACCGCCCCGCTGGCGCCGGCACCGGCGACGCAATCGACGTCGACAGCGACTCGGATGCCGAATCTCCCGGTCCCAGCGCAGAAGCATGGTTTCAAGCCGGTGCGAAATATATGCTCTAATTGAATCTTGCTTATAATAGACATCCTAGCCTTGCTCAACGTGCAGGCTGTCCGCGGCGACAAGCCTGCGACGATGGCGAGCTTGAAGGGTCAGGAGATGATTATCCTGGCTCGGACTAGGTGTATTTTGTCGTTTACTATAGCTCATCCCAAATTTAATGCCCTTAATATGCCCTTAATATGAGCCCTTAATTAAGGGTTATTAAGGCTTAAGGCCTTAACTTCAGAAGGTGCCCTTATTAAGGCCCTTAAGGAGAACACTGGAATTTGGGACGCTGAGAACTTGGCTGAACTTCTATACCCAGGAAAAAAATGGGGAAGATGGGCACATTGAACCAGAAACCAAGGCTGAATTAACGGGGAGTCTACTCTGTGAACACTTTCTTATATCCACTTTTTTGTGCCATGACAAAATTGGAATGACGAAATCATGTTTGTCCTTGTAGCAAATGTTGGCGGATAGGCAAGTTCCCCAGGGTAGCCAAACCTAACGGTTCAGCAATTATAGAGGATGGAGTATGCATAGTGGGAGATGGACCAATCAATCTAAGGATACACCAAGTGGGAGATGGTCCAATCCAAGTGGGAGACATGGATTGAACACCAATTGACACTGATCCACGGATATGCATAGTGGGCAATGGACTATGCATGTTCAGACATGGCTTAAATCATGGAGGGATGGAATATGTGTAATGGGAGAAGGGATATGCATAGCGAGAGATGGACTAATCCAAGGATATGCCAAGTAGGCAATGGACTGTTTTCCGCGTTCAGACCAAGCCGCTTCGCGAGATCCTGGGCACAACTCCAGCACATTATGTGTTTATGAGTAGCCTCGCCACAATTGTCCAATTGATGTCGTCAATCGCAAATGGAATCCTCACGCTGGAAGGTCAGAATACAACCTGCGCGGATGTCTTCTTCGTCTGGGTCTGCATTGCCTGGCATCTCGAAAAGGTCCTCGCCGACCCCAAGAGCAGTGCCGGGGGCTACCGTGCGGCAGTAATTGAGATCTACAACACGCGTTTCGAACAGATGATGACCGAATCATCTTGTAATGTCTTTCTCCTGTCATACTTTCTTCATCCCAGTACGTCACGTCATTCAGTTCGAGGAACCTTTAATAATGCTGACGATATCTCAGAATACCGGAAATTTGGTGGTCTGCAGTTGACCATGCCCACGCGTTTGAACGGGGAGCAGCTTAAACCATCTCAATACCCACCACTCTTTAAAATACTCGTCAAGGCGGCACTAATGATACTGCAAGGGGAGCAACAGCGGCTCAATACCGGTGGGAAGGAGGAGGCCCTCCAGCTTACGGAGGAGCTCATCCGCTATGCATACAATCAAGGACCATTCGATAGCCAGTACTGGGACAATTCGACGAAGCCCCTCAAGTTTTGGCAACGACCTCTAATGGGGAGACGAATGGATTGCCCACAATTGACCTGGAAAGAAGGAATATTACGATGATTATGTAATGGCACACGGGTCAGAACTTGCGCGTACCTCAGATATAATTATATGTCTCTGGACCGATGTGAATCTCCATCGCATCTGCTGCGAGCTCCCGGAGCGCCGCAGTGATCCCAGCGGGAGGACTACCAGCGCCGTGGTGGGTCACAAACCGGAATGTTCGAAGTTGTGACCGGCGGACCGTGAGTATGCTAACCAGCTTTTCGTATATCGATCGTAGGCAAGGAATCGGTCCAGCATCAGAGTGTGTAGGTCCGGCAGAAGTTCGTGCGGCGAGTGGCTCGCAAGTACGTGGAGTATCGGAAAGTAATTCATATCTATCATGTTCGATGGTGCCATGTGCGATGGTAACTCGAGGGTGAGCGTAGAAAGGGTAGGTAGAAGCCGAAAGCATTTTTCCACCATGCCTGCCCACCATTCGCCACAGACGACGTTCATGGATAAGGACTGTAAGGGCGGTGAGGAGCTGGTCAAAAACTCGAGAAACCTCTCGGTTTTGATGTCGAAGTTGGAGATGCAGAGGGTTATAGTTGGATATAAGCACGGCTGTTATCCGCGATGCGGCTAAGGCCACCAGGACGAAGACATTTGAGACTAGGGTACCGGGCGGGCGATGCGGGAGGGGTGCTGGTCGCGTCGTGGAAGTCGAGCCCGTGGAACAAGCGCTCTTCGAGATTCGGAGCAGCGTGCAACAACGCAGCACAGTGAACGACTTTGAAAGTGAGATTAAGATGTTTCCCCATTGCAGCACCAATTTTGATTGCTTTCAGAGCAGGTAAGAGTGTCCGCTTCAACAGAAGCTTGCTTGAGGAGACGTACATTTCTAGTGTTCGGATCCGATGCGTATTCTGCCGCACCGCGTTGCGGACGTCTGGATCAAGCTCGTCGTGGAGCGAGAGGGAATGGTGGTTGCGTGAACGGGCAAGCCAGAACTCCATAAGTTTCGGGAATTCCTTGTCCCGTAGAAAGTTAACGCGGACGGTGGTCCACAGAGCAGGGTGGAAAGAGTGATGTCGCTCCATGAATTACATGCGTTGAGCAATACCATGGGAGCCGAAGATTTGGCGGGTTCGGGGAAGTGCGGGAGGCAGAGGATGAATATCATATGTCGAATGAAATTTTCAGAGGCAGATGCACAATGGGGTCGAAAATGGAACAGTATGGGGGTGTTGAATTCGATATGTGCACCGAGCGGAGCGTAGTAGTACACGACCCATGCTGCCGGGATGTATAGGGAGCATTATCGTCGACTCAGTGCGAGTTGTATTACCAGAGCAACCCGCGAATGCATTCAAAGGAGACCGGCGATCATGAAGCGTCACAGTCATCCCGCCAGAACATGCATTGTAACGGGCAAGGCGGGCAGAAGGAATTACCGAGAATATGACAATGCCTGCTGGATCCAGGGAGGAAGGGTGTCGTCTGGGCGAGATGAGCGGCAAGAGCAAGGTGTATCGGCGGATAAATGGACTTCCGGGCCACTGATAGCCGACTGCCGGCATCGCCTCTTTCTTCCTGCTCTCATGTCGCCATCGCCGCTACTGCTCCACGCTCATGCAAGCCTCCTTCTCCTGCAAAATTTTCCTTGGAAAAGGAACGTTCCAGTATGTTTCTGTGTCTCCGTCCCATCTTCCCTGCATTCGAAGCACTTCATCAAATTGTTCGAACCGTATCCCGCACCCGATTCCCTGCAACTGAAGGAGGCCTTGTCGAACGACCCTTCCCCTATTCTTAACGTATCCTCGTTTCTCTCGTATATCAGCCCCTAATTATTCACCAAACACGGTACGTGGACCTCTATTTCGGCACCGAGATATCATATGTCGCGTGGTATCTCAGATCAACGCTCGCTCGCATACGAGTCGGAGGCCTCAAGACTCACGCGCGACTCCGGAACAGCGCCTTGTCAGTGGAAAGGGACGAGATTCACCTTCATTGTGAATATCCACGTCCTCGTGGACTCCATAGTCGTCGACAGAGGACAGACGGATGATTCTGGGCAATGGCGCGGTACCAAATTACCTCCGGTCGAGGCGCTTGAAAGGTGATCATATATTGTTCAAGCGAATCAATCAATGCTCATCGTCTATAAGTCGACGTAAATTAGACCTGAACACGGCACAGGAGATCGAGATGTCTCTCCGGACCGGTATTCTGTCCAACCCCAACAACGACATCTCCCACCGCATGTCCCGAAACTCCCGGCGCCAAGCCGCCACCGCAGAGAAAGAACAAGAGTCGCGTGATGCCGCCAAGCCCAAAGCCAAGGCATCCAGTACCCCCAATTTGGCCCAATGTTTCAGCCCCATCCCGTCGGGGATATCTTGGGAGATCTCGGTCAAGGTCTGATTGAGGTCCTGCTAGATATCGCCCGACCTTTTTTGCGGAAGCTTAGTCTAAGCTTGGTAGAATATCGCAACAATACTGTCCCAACATTGAACTGAGCTTACATTTCATGTTCGTCGGAGATCTATGACCAAAACGGGCAGAGGCGCAAAAGGTAGTTGAAACAAGATTTACTACTCCTCCATCACGTCCGGCCGACTCAACTCCTCATCTTCCTCCTCTTCCTCCTCTTCCTCTGGGTCTCCCAGCTCTGGGCCCTTTGCTGCCGCTGCTTTGGCCTGTTTTTTCTTTTCACGTGTCTCTCTTGATTTTTTAGCTGTGGCAGCGCGCTTTGCCGGCCCGGAAACGCGAAGTAGCGCAGCGAACTCATTGCGCTGCGTGTCACGATCTGGGAAGCAGGGTATCGGAGCCGTTAAATCTCGAGGGAGAGTGTCTCTGAGGAGGTGCGCATTGTGCAATGCGTGCATGTTGATGAAATAAACCTGTGTATTTGCGTGTTGAATCGCCGTCTGTGTACGACTGGTAATATTCCGCTCTTGGACGACATGTTCAAGGCCAGAAACTGCCCGGCATTTGCTTCCATGGCAGTCGTGTTGTGCGTTGAAGAAGAACAAGATGTCCTACACGCTTTATTTCAGAACAACGTTGGCAAATGATAAGAAAGAACTTGTACTGCCGGTGCGGCCAAAAGAATCTCGGGTGATGGTGAGAGTACTGGCATATTCATGCGGACATCCCGGGTAGCGGAAACATCGAACTTGCGCAAGACAACCACAGCATCCTCATATTTTGTGGGAGCGGTGCTGGGAATTAAAATAAGGCAGATCCGGCCGCTCAGAACTTCCCCGGTGTCCTGTCACGTATTCAGTTTGTGAACTAATATATGACAACTTAGAGACGAACCTTGCACTTGAAGAATACCCATGAGTCTCTTGTGCATACATCTCCTGCTTGAGAGACAACATATTTGCATGTAGTCCAGGTCTTCCCTGCCCCGATATCGAGTTCCGGTACCCAGAGTGGGCCAAGCACATCACGCCATGGTGCAGAGACGGCTGTGCGACGTGAATCGAGTTTAATGGAACCTACATCAAGATATAAATGAGGCCGTGTCAGAGTGAAGGAATTACTACACTCACCCGACTTTGGTTTGTATTTGTCCATCCAACCGAGGCGACGTTGAAGCTCCTTGTTTTTCTGGAGGAAGGATGTTACCTCGTGGCCGGCTTGGACATAGTCCTGGGATCCCTCGGGCTTCCACCATCCACCACTAGCCTGGTGCTTAAATCGCTCCATATCTGCGAGTGTTACACCAATATCTCGACTCGGAGCTTGGTGATTTGACAGGACACTGCAAAGACGGAATATTGCGTTCCAGCATTCAAAGCCCTCTGTGGCGTAGAGAATCGCCGGTCCAAATCGGCGAATATCGTCAGGAAGGTGCGGAAGGACATGGAGCTTGTATTTGGTGACAATCCGAGCCGGGTCGATTAATGCCCAGAGGTCCAAGACATTATCAATACATATTTGGAGATCCGCCTGGACAGAAGGGTGTTAATTAGTTACATGTTGATTGCGTGACCCACTCACAAGGTATTCTTCGAGATTTCGGATTTCCGGGTACCACAAGAGCGCTCCAAGCTCGCCGGAAGCCTTCCAAAGGTTGAAAAGATTGTTACTGCAAAGGTCGTCGTGGAGGTGAAAGATGCCGAGTTGCTGAAGAATTTTAAAATGCTTCCCAATCAGCCCGTTCTTGTACTTGACGATATATCGACCACGGACTGATGCCAGATTCAGTCCATTGGTCGACGATGACTGTAATCGAACCGCAAATTTGTCTCCCTTTGACTTATCCCATGGTGTGTTTGTTTCGTGCCAAATGTATTTATCATCTCCGAGGAGAATCGAGTGAAGAATTTCACACGGGCTGTCCCGGTGCGGATCGAGACCTGGGATGGTGTGTGATCAATTAACCGAATTCGATGAACAAAAATATATACAGCTCACCTCTGACACGCAATAGAACATTGTAGTGATCCCCAGGCCGCAGTTGATGACGTTCCGCTGATTAAAACAATGAAGAACGGCATCACATTGGAAAAGGTACTCACCTGAATTCTTCGGCAATTTTGCGGCTCGGTCCTCAGGCTGCAGGATTACCCAGTTGTACAACTCCCACTGGATTAGATCGCGGATGCGAGTCTTGACTGCCTTGCGCGCGTCACCTTTGAGATTTTTATTCTTGAGCCGGGGATCCGTGTTGAAACGTTCCTTCTGAGTTTCCCGGGCTTTGACAATAAGCCTTTCAATCCAAAAGAGGGCGGTCCTGTCCTTGACACCGGTCGATGTCTGCAGCTCATCAACAGCGTCCTGAACGCCGGAACAGGCAGCCCAAATTTGCTGTTTAATGACACGGACCGTTTTGGCCGGTGTATGTGGGATGCTGGGTTGGATTGAATTGAGACTCGGACCACAATATTTAATGAGCAGAATACCTTGAAGAGAGCCCGGTAACCTTCATCGGTTTCCCGATAGGCTGCAGTACCACCAGCCATGTCATACCGGCACCAAAGATTTGAGTGCACCCCTGCGTTTGAGGCTGATTCCGCCTGTTGTGGGTTATCGGCAGGAAGGACATGTGCAAAAACACGAAACAGAATATCCTGAGAACAGCTATATAGACACAAAATGTCAACAGATCAAGCGTTGAAAATCATCCATACTTACCTCATCTTCATCGCTATCCGACACAACAAAGGCATCTGGAGAATTGGGGCGAGGAACCAAGGGCTGGGGAGCATCGGTAAGCTGTGTGCACAATGGCCCACACATGGGTTCCGGATCGGCACTGAGGGAGGCACTGATTGCGATGAGCGAAGCACCGGTGGATAAGTACATGTTCGGGCCGACGATTGGGTGGATGGAACAAACAGTTGATGGGTGTGCGAAGATTCGAGGATCTCGAAACTGAGATGGTAATGAGAACACAATTTCACCTGCAAGTCCCACAAAACCCTAATAATAAGAGGCTGCGTTAGGGGGGGGTGGTAGCTACTATCTATAGAGCAAATCTCCGATTCTCTGCTCCACGAATATCACCACAGATACCGTGAGAAAATATATGCGGAAAACCTACCGTGAATACCATGAATGACTTGGATATCCCCCACCCTGCACCATGCCTTCAGTCAACCATGAATACCGTAGGTTTTGTAAGGGACTTTAGCAGTGCCACCGTTGCTGTACACCAACCATCAATTCCGTGGATACCTTAACTGACTTTCGATACATTTTGTTTACTATTCCAACCACTAATACCACAAATACACAATAATAATGTTTAGTCATCATAGGAAATATGGAGGAAAGAATCCAACACTCGGGAGACTTCCTCCTCCTCTTCCTCGTCACCTACCCCATCGTTGTCACCATATAGTCCATTGTCCTCATCCTCCTGACTGTTGTTCTTCCAATCGTCCTCGTGATCTTCAGGAACTTCCACCCCGCGACGGCTGGCTTCCTCTGGTGTTAATACAGCATCCTCATCCTCAATCTCCAGTGCCATCAAACTTTCCCCAACACTGCTAGCCAGCATCCAACATATGCTCTTCCCCCCCTACTGATGAGCGCCTCCGTCTCCCAGGAATCAGGGTCCCCGTGAAACCAGGTGATAGTGCAAGTTTTCGAAAACGCGCCATGTGCAGAGCATTGAAACGTGTTCGCTCCTCCTGATAGATGGAAATCTGGTGGGAAATTGCAGGCTTTATTTCCCTGGTCTCCACCTCCTTCTGCCTTAGGAAGGCCTCCTCATCGCGGATATGAGTGATGACACGTCGAATTTCAATGTTGAGGCGTTTGATCTCTTCAACAGCTCGACAGATCTTGAAGTAGTTGTCCATTGCAAGTCTGGCAGCTGGCAAAGCCCATGGCCGCTGGCTTGGATCAACTCGGTTGGAATCTCGTAGTAAATCAAAATCAGCCAGGAAAGTGTACTCAACCACTGCCTCCCAACTCAGAGGAGGCCGTGGCTCAGGCAAGGCTGCTGCTGCTGTGTTGTACCGCACTAATGCAGCCTTGATTGCCTTGGACCTTGATTCAAGTGCAACTGCCATATGCTTTCTCATTTTGTAGCCTTGGGAAATATTTAGAATGCATCCGTGAATACCGTGAGACCGCGAATACTGTCAACTCACCACTCTTCGACTGATTCATGTTGGTGAGCTCAAACAGGCGACTCACAACCAGCTTTTCGAGCTCATCAATGCACCGCTGGTACCTTCGTTTCCCAACAAGGACAGCAGCCCTTTCCCACTCTGGATCACCTGCCTTCCATCGCCTAACAATACTGAGCTTTCGTTCCAAGTGCAAGACTACCTCCAGATTCTTGTCCCGATGTTCCAGTGCTGCCCGTCGATCGGCCTCCTGGTGGGCAACTCGAAGGCCCTCATGATCCAGGTCATTCAGTGCCGTACCGTCTCGAGGGGTTGAGTTCTCCCATTGCTTATGGAGTATTTCCCTACCAGAATAAAGTGTCACTCATTAGATTTTGAAACTTGGTGAAGTATAGATTGGTACTCACTCTGCCGCATTGAAGTTGATCAACTTCTGGTAGTACTCCATCTCTAGAGTTTCAACCATCGGCTCCTTGTCTCTGATTGACAGAAATTCGTATTCTTCTTTTATCCAGGTATCAAATACGGAGAAGCTTTGGATGTTGTTAGATTTCATCCAATGCCGGAGTGCTGGATGTTCTGAGAATGTTGATGGATTGGTAATAGTTATTGCATAAAAATGTGCCGTACTTACAGCAGCGGATGGCTGAACTCTCAAACACAGAGTTCTTAAAAGCTATCATCCACCCTCGATCAACTATTGCACTCGTCGCAAAGTTCGCATTTGATGTCCTGGAAATATTTTACGCTGTTCCCAGATCCCAATTTTGGCCGATCAGCCCATTTTTGTCCAACCGATTTCGGGCGGATGAGCGCGATTTTGTCCGAACGGCACCTAGCCTGAGATGCCGTAAGTCGCCGAAAGGGGTAAGTTTCGGGTTCCCACGACCTTAAAAAGCTCAAAATTCGCTTCCTGACCGGTTTTCGCAGTGATTTGAGGAGGTTATGCCGGTTTCCATCGACACAAGCCGTTTTATACAAATCTAGGGCCCCCACAGCTCCGGCGACCCTGCTCGGAGGCCACGATTTTGTCCGAACCAGGACCTAGCATGTCGTCGTCGAACCCCTCATTTTTTGTCCGAACTGGACCTAGGTTTGAGGCCCAAATTGACGAAATTTTGTCCGAACCCGGACCTGGCCTCCGAAGGGAATCACAGAGGTCCTGCGCGAGGGCCGTTCGGAGATAAGAAATGATGTTCACACGCCGACATCTCGGGCGAGAACCGCCGCAACTTTTGATAGCCGCATCACTCGGCCTTGAAATTCGACCCACAGTGCCGCGATAGGTCATATTCCATCCTATAAGCACCAAATCTAGAGATTCTACATCATAGCACCTTGTATTGTGAAAGTGGCCCACTAACTAGTCCGGCCCGCTAAGGGGTCTCAGATAATATCTTCACTTCTGTTTTTTTTTTTTTTTTTTTTTTTTTTTTTTTTTTTTTTTTTTTTGGAGCGTTTGGGATAATGAAATTCAATATATCTTCACTTCTGGCAGCGAAAAAAAATGATCCAACAGCACAGATCGACACGGAAGATAAGAAAATGGGGATGTTGTCTCTTGAGTTTTGCGTCTAGGTGAGATTTACGACCGTAAGACGGAAGTCGAGCCCGGCACATTTGAAGTCCAAAACGTGGATCGACATCCGACGGAGTTTGAAAAGAGGCCGATTTACCGGGATCTCTTGGTGGAGATGTTCCGGAAGTACACAAGCCTATGGGCATCCTACATCAGTTAACGAGCGATTCTGTTCCTTATAGATGGTCCTTCGTCACTTCGTTACTTCGCTTATTTTCACGAAGCCTCGTCACTTTGATCGCATTTAGGGAAAGTTCGTTACTTCCAATGATTTTCTGTGAAAGCTCGTTTGCTGATGATTGCAATCATGATTGAGCGCGCAATTTCGACATTGACAACGCAACCCGAGACACACAGTCCTTTGAGAATCGTAACCACCTCCTCCGTTATGGCTGGATAAGGTGTAAGAATTCCAGTACGTCCAGTTCTGGCCAGCGATCGTCGGTTACTAATGTTGCATAAAGCGGAATCAGTGAACCGTTTTTCGCCCTTCACAATCCATTTCCAGACGGTCGCGCGATGCAGCTTGTTGTTTGAGCCATTGAAGAGATTCGGGTGAGCACATTGAAGCTCTTTTACCGTGGCATTGGCCTTCCAATGGCAACGTACGATGGTAGGTTCAATAATCACCCAAAGGAAGGGCGTGAACCAGAAGACCTTTATTGCCGCACCCCGAACCGTGCCGCCGAGGGTGCCGTTTCGATGCTTCTTCCAGGCTTGAGTCGTTGGGCACGAGAGTGCTGTGACGTCTGGAATGGGCTTGCTTCCGCGTGCGAGAGCGTCGGCACCTTGAAATAGCACCATGTTCGCGTTTGGCGTGGCAGCAGAGTCGTCGTCCGAATCCTTCTCGGCCTTCTTACGTTCCCGCTCCCTCTGCTTCCGCAGCCGCGCTAAATCCCTCTCCCGCTGCTTCTTGTTATCCGCCTTCTCCTTCTGCGTGTGAAGCACTTGCTCTCGACGTTCTGCTCCGACTTCTTTAGCCTTGGCCCAGTACGTCGCAATCCCCTCGGCCGTAGCCTTCTTCCAGCCGAAGGAGGAAAGGGTGGACTGCTGAGGATTTCCCACGGGAGTGATGCGCGAAGACGACGGGGTAGGATTTACGAGAGCGTGATGTGCAGAAGATGTTGCTGTCAAGGTAGATGTGGCGAGAGGTGTGCTGTCTGGTTCATCATCCGAGATGATGTCAATGATCTGACAGGCGGACGTGGTTTCTTCGCAGCTGGAGCCCGGCGGCGGCCGCGTCGGGACCAGTATGCGAGTCGTCCTCCGGGGCCTTCCGCTTTTTGGTAGGGATTTTTGCGCCAGAATCGATAGCAGCAGAGATGAGCCGCTCAATCCATGCTTCCTGGAATGAGGTACGCTCTCCCGGGGACATATTCTTGACCCCAATCTTTAGCATCTTTGTCAAAGCATCGAGACGGTTGCCACGCTCGGTGAAAAGCATTTGTCTGCCCTGAATTTGCAGGAGGTGGGTCTCGAAAGATATCTCCAGGGCATGACCGACTGCTGAGAAATAACCGCCTTCTTTCAAACGCTCCGGATCCATCCTCCCTGGGCATGTCCATGTCTCATCCCATCTATACTGGCCGATGGGGCCGCCCTTGCCTGGACATTGATTACGACTTCCTCGCCTTTTGGTCTCGACCTTCGTGGCCCCACAGGCCTTGCGCCTGTCGCTGGGGTCTCTTTTCGCACCGTCCGTCGCCGCGCTCTTTAATATGGCCTAGCTGGTTGCTGCTCCCATTGCTCCGAATCGTCTTCTCCGGCATCGCTCTCTTCATCACTCTCCCATGCCAGAACGTCATCTGAGCGTTCTGCATCCGAGGCCGCTTCTACTGTCTCCGGCAGCGGTTGGTTGGAGGCAAAGCCACCAGCAGGTCCTCTGTGCGCATGCCTGGCCTGTCTCGCTTGTTTAGGCATTCTGGATGTACTGTACCATTTCATTCAATTCATATGTCACAGGTCACAGGGCCCTTTTTATACGAAAATTTTTGGGGTGTCACAGGCATTTTCGAGGAGGTTCGAATCTTCAAAACATGTCACAAAATTGGCGGAAAATGGCCCCAAAAAATCAATTTTTAATCCTACCTACCTACCTACCTACCTACCGCCTAGGCGGCGCGTGTGGTGATCAGCGCCGCGGCGTTCACACGCAATGCCATTTTTGACGTGAGCGGAAGTAAATCGGCATTGACAGCTCACCGCTTTGCTTTGCCAGTCCCCTCCTCTCATGCATGGCTCGTGAACTGAGTATGACTGGGATTACATCTACACCGTTCTTTGTCACGTTCCTTCGGCCGCACCCAATCCTCGCAATCGAAACCCCCCTCCATCGTGTGGCCTTATTCTCAATTCACCTGGCGGCTGCATCTCCGATGGTATGTTCATGCCTATCCTATTCCACCGCAGCGAGGGGACGATGCATATGCACATAACCTGCAGACTCGGATTCTGAAAGCAAATTTGGTGACTTCGGACATGATTCATCGTCATCTTTCACATCACCTTCGTGTTTTGCGGTGGCCTGTGGCTCCGAGAGTGAGTGATAATTGCATCTCAATTCCGGCTTTGGTGGCTGAATTGCTGGCAGACCCTCCTTGCGAAAACGATGGTGATGGGTTTCGATGCAACATATCCCAACCCCGTATTTATGGTCCAGCGTTTCGTTTCCGTGGAGGATGTGGTTCCGACGGTGAGCAGTGCGAGTTGATTATTTATGGATATTTAACATACACAACCAGACTCTTCTTCGGAGGTTGAAGATCATTATCCATCAGTATCACATGGCCCTGCTTTTCGTTTCCGTGGCGGCTGCACCTCAGATGGTATGTGAATGTCAATTGTACTTTGAGCTGGTTCGGATGTGATTTTGTCTTGTCTTCTTAGATTCCTCCT
Source organism: Mycena sp. CBHHK59/15 (assembly GCA_029204085.1). Classification (NCBI taxonomy): domain Eukaryota; kingdom Fungi; phylum Basidiomycota; class Agaricomycetes; order Agaricales; family Mycenaceae; genus Mycena; species Mycena sp. CBHHK59/15. Next base: position 137,351 of record JARGXW010000254.1, on the reverse strand, counting down.
CTGAACCTGACGACGATACTTCCAAACGGAAACGTAAAGCCAATGGGAAGGTGAAGCCTCGAAAGCGAGCATCCACGTCGACGAATAAAGGTAAAGGAAAGGCGGCCGACTCTGATTCAGATGCGGAGCAAGGTATTCGTGTAACAGCTAAGAGCGAGAGGCGCCGCAAGGGAGGCATGTTCGTTGATGAGGTTATTCCCATCACATTGGTCCCGGAATCCTGGGACGTTCCGGCTGCAACTAATCGTGTCGCATACATTCTGGACCTCAGTGGGACACCGAAGCTTCTTCAGTCTGGCCGAAAGACCTTGACAGTGGATGCATTCATTAAAAAAGAGGTATTCGAATTCAGTCTTTCGATTTTCGGCTCTATCCCTGACAATATTCAGTGTCAAGACTCGTTCACAGGTCCAACTGGCTCAAAATCGGACCGGAGTCTCGCCAAGGTCATGATTCTGAACGATGACTCGGATGAGCCGGTCCTATGCCGCCGCTCCACATTGACCTGCAGCGGCTGCTATAAATGCACTCTAGCCTCTGATGATTTTCTCGAGGATTGCCGTCGATGGGATGACACAGATGCACCGCATTCACTCATCTCAGCGCCCATTATGACGGCAAAGGCTTCCGAAGCCAATAGTGTCGCTGCTATAGCTTCTGCGTGAGTCTCTTGTTCCTCTGACCCTTCAATTCCCTTCATATCATCATACAGATTTTACCGCGGTGTAGTCGAGACCTACTGCAAAGGCCAACATCTAGATTCTGATATCCCCTGTGGCGGTCGTGCCATCCTACGGAAGTTCTCGCAGGTATTAAGTTTTGATTAATCGTCTTGCCCTTATTTTTACACCGCTAAACTGCACATGTTCAGGGAAAGATGAACGGTAAAACATACTTTATTGGGTGTTCCAATTGGGCACACGGCGACTCTGCTCAAATGTCAAAGATCCACCGGTTTGTCCCAATCCCGTCAGCGGTACGGGAATCGATCCTTGTGAAACTGTTCAAAGGTGAGCCGATTGACGATGAGGACAATGATACCGAGGTTCTCGCTGGATCTTGCATGCAAATTATTCACCCATCCCATCTTCCCAAAAATTCTGTATGCCGTGCGTATCACATTCCGGTCAAATTCTGGTTTCTACACTGTCACTGACATGTATATCCTCATTAGCACGGAATCACTACCATGATGGGGTTCATGTCGTCGCAAAACTTAAGAAACATGAATGCCGTGCACAACTCTCAATTCTTGTCCCTATAAATGACAAGGACTTGCGCGCAGTTATAATTCCTGCAGCTGGTGTCCCACACAATCATCCGTCCTTCACTCGCACCAAGATCCCAGCTGAAGTCAAAATGAAATATCAGCAATGTATCGATGCTGCGGGCCCGGTGGGAATGACCACTCTTCGCATAGATAAATGTAGGCATCCCAACCGCAACCATTGAATTAACACTGATATTTTTCTCAGCATCCAGCACCCATTCAATTCTCGCAGGCAGGCTCCCGCAAGAGCTGCATCCCGGCATGATTAACAGCCGCAAACGTCGGGACATGGTCAAAGACACACGCGAAACTATGTATCCAGATGGTACTGGACTCCCCGGTTCGTCCTTGCCCTCAATACTTTGACAACCCGTCTTGAACCCATCTTGAAGCTATCTATTTTGAATTTGACAAGGATCGGTCTCACGACATTCAGGACAGATATATTCACGCTGTCATGACTCGCCCAGATGGCACACATGTTATTATCACTATCAATCCGGAGCTCGCTTTCCTAACGTTAGACGCAATCTGGATTATGGTTGACACTACATTCGGCGTAGTTCACGGTGAGACCAACGAGTGGAAGCTTGTCATTTTGCTGAACTCTATCGATAAACGTGAGTATTTTCCGTTGTAACTCAATGCATCCTCAAATCTTTACAGGGACTGTCATCGGACGTGTTTGGAGTAATCGAGCATCACGGGAGGCTTTTGTTCTCGTCTGGAATGGGATTTTCGACGCTATCGAGACCATCACGGGGAAAAAGCTGAACTTCAAGCTCTTCTCACCGAAAGCAAAGCTCCTCGGCGTCATAGGTGATTCTGAAGGTGCCCAGGCTCAGGGTCTTGGGGACGTAATCATTTTACGACACATGAACCTGCTGAGTGTGGCTGGTGTCGCTACAGTGGACATTGACTCGATATTGATGTTTATATGGAAGACGTGCATCGTCCATTTCAATCGGTGAGATTGCGCTCTCAAAAACCTCTTGATGACATATTTATACAATTATCCAGCGGTGTTTTCGCGCTCAAGGCGTACATCAGCGAGACCGATCTTGCCTATTTGCTCGGATTCCCTTACCTTTGCTCTGAGGAGGAGATTCAGAACTATTACACATTTTGTGCAGAATCCACCAACGCAAAAGTTCAAAGTAAGTTGAAGCGAGTAAGGAGAGCAGAAACACATCACTGATTAATTCTGATAGATTGGTGGACGCACAAGATGAGCTATCCATGGCTGCTCCCTTCTTTGAATCGGGAAGTCTCGCAGATGGATAAACGGCACTGGGATCTAACGCCCCGTGATACGAATCCCATCGAAGGTAGTCATGCACAGGACAACCAGGTGAATAGCACCAGGCGGTCATTGCTTGACGCTATTCTATTGTGAGTGATGAAAATTCAACCTTGCCTTTATATTGACCATACATGAATAGAGCGAAGAAACTCGACAGTGACACGGCACGGGTTATCAAAGCGACAATGACTTCAGGTGTTCTGGAAAACCCGAACAATTCTCTTCAATCACGCTTCAAAAACCAGTCGCAAAGGCAGGCACGAACCAAAGAGAAGCAGCGCGAGCTGGAGAGCCTCACGGGCCGCGAGGCTAAGAAATTGCGAGCAGAGGTAAAGGCCGGGAAGCAGCAGGCAAAGGATGACCAGTTGGAGATCAGAAATCTCCATAGACAAGTTCAAGAACTGACCCAAGGCAGTGCTTCCCAGCCCCACACGCCTCGCAGACAATCTCCGGCTGTTGCGGGTCCGTCGAGGCTTACCCGCTACATATGTACAAATTTATTCCTTCGAATTTTCGTTTGGCTGATACAATATTTCTAGCAACTACTCTGATTAACAACTTTGATTCAGATGAAGATATGGACGACTTCGCTCCTTGTTCCCCACCGACTCGGATGCAGGCCCTAGAACTCTTTCCTGGCCTCCGCCCCATGACTCCTGTTGCAGACCCGAGATCTGACTTTGACTACGCAGGCGCACTCAAGTCGGATATATTAGACAAAGCACTGAGGGGAATTGCGGAGGATCACCCGATGTACCCAGTCAACGGTGACGACGAAGTACTTGCGTCTGATCCTTATGTTGTCGGATAGGACAGTTTTTTCTCTCTCTCCCACTCAACTAATTACACTGTCATTTCCTTTTATAATACCTACTATACAGCAGAATGAATTCTAATGTTACAACTTGCTTTTTGCGGAAATTCTAGTGAGCCGCGAGCGTAGGATGTGTAATAAGTATAGTTACAATATAGCTGTCTGCTACCGCCACATTTGGATGTTGGCATTGTTGGCTCGTTTCCCACTTTTCCCATTCTTCCTCTATGGCACACGAAGGGAGTACAGCCAGCGCAATCGACCAAGTACTCATCAGAGTTCCAAAGTTGTTCTTCTTTCGGAAAGAACTGGTACTGACTGAGGAAATTCTGGAGGACTGATTTGTTCAATGTTGTCCATCCAGGCCAGTTGTAAGGTATGTTGAATACTAGATGCACTCTACTTATAAAGCGGGTAGGGTCGACGAGCGGCAAGGCCCGCTACCAAGATCTCCAAGTGGCGTCATTAAAAATCGACTTTATTGTAGTGACTGCTCAAATAATTATGTACAGTAACGAGTTTATCAAACATGGCCAAATGCAATTTGCGCAATCTGCGCAATTTGCGCAATTTGCGCAATTTGCACACGCTGACTAATATTATCGCCCCTTTGGGCAGACCTGGTTCCTTCGGGTTTCCCCGATGATCTAGTATGTGACATACGTGATACTCAAGGGTGACTTTGGCAGTAGGCGGTCGGCATCGCGGCAAAAGACAACAAATATGAACACACATCAAGGTCTTTCGAAAATCGGTTTAGGAGGCGGGGATGGAAGCGTACACGACACTGGTATGGTTGGAGTCGCATAGCCGGAGCTGCTGACTGAATTACGACCTTTTTCTTCGTCTCGGAGTTCCAGGTAGACTGTGTTGAGCTCGGCAACGATCCGACTGATCGGACGGACTTCGAGAAAGACACACAATGAATGACAAATGCCTCATTTTTTGGCGGAGGCTTAAAGCGCTTACGCAAAAAGAGCTGACCAAAATGTGATCCTCTGCCAATCGTGAAAATAGGGCGCTATAAGACCCTTACCTAAAGGTAGCGGGAATTAACTACACATCCTTACTTCAACTCAACGCAAAATCCAGCACAGCCACTAGAGTGCGCTTTGAACTTGTCCCAAGGCTGTGCTCTGGAACAAGTTCAAAGCGCACTCTAGTGGCTGTGCATATGGGCTGTACATCTTTTGGTTCTTTACTCACTCTTTTTTTTTTTTTTTTTTTTTTTTTTTTTTTGGGGATGTTTGTAGTAAGGGTACATAGTCTGCAGAAGCATTCCCTGATCCTCCATCTGGGTGTGGTGTATGATCCAGTATGGAATTTCACCATCATGCCGTCGAGGGTGTCCGATTTGCCGGAATTAACTGGCCAATAATTGCCGGTGGTTGTGTGGGATTCGAACCCACGGCCATCACATCACGTTATTACGTAGTCGGTGGCAGCCGGTTTTTTCCGGCTAGGACTCATGGCATTTCCACTCAGCCACTTGTCCCCCCGGTTCTTTACTCACTCAATTTTTTCCTCCCTTAGGAATCAGAGTCAAATTGGACTACTATCCAACAATTATGCACCCCTGAAAATATTGGGTTGTGGATAAAATCGTTGGCAAGACCGTGCGAGGAATTATATAATCAACTTCTTTAAAACACGGTGACCCCTCCGACGGTGCCGCACACAGTAAGTAGGTTATTGATTAGAAATTTAGAACTATCCCTGCCAGCCGGCCTGCGGAGTGACCGCCTGTGGTAGCCGAGGCGTTACCCAAGGCATCAGCGGCCATCACCCGGCAGTCTATATATATATGTTATCGTTTTCGTTTCTTGTATATACTCGTTCTACTTGGACTCCGGAGCTACGGTTCACCTTTCGCCTGTGCGCGCAGACTTCGTTCAAATCCAACCCATTGCGCCACGAATGATCAAGGGAGTCGGAGGCAGCGGTGTTGTCGCCGTGGGGATCGGGCAAATTGTAATCAAGCCCACATCACGCGGTCACCGTATCCGCATTTCACACGCGCTGTACATCCCAGGCGCTCAGATCTGTCTACTGTCCGTCGGGTCCCTTTGCGACGCTGGATACAATTGCAATTTCAAAGCCACAGGTTGCGACATTGTTCACGCCGGCCACGGCATCATTGCAACAGCGACTCGCTTCAACAAGAGTCTGTACGCTGTGAATGCGAAACCCGTTCATTACCCCCCAGACCAGGCCAACCTCACGAAGTCCATCCCTGATCTGGCGACGTGGCACCCTCGTCTTGCCCATGCCAATATTCCCACCATTATCCATATGGCGAAGAAGAAGATGGCAACAGGTATGCCAATCAACCTCTCCCAAATTCCGTCATCTTGTGAACATTGCATCCGCGCGAAACAGACCAAAAACTCCGTGCCTAAAAAACATCAAGGGCCGAAGTCGAATCGCAAATTGGGTGTAGTGTACATAGACTTGACTGGACCTGAAGCTGTACAATCAGCGACCGGGAATCTTTACTCAATGGAATTGGTTGACGAACATACCGATCGCATCTGGGCTATCCCACTTCGTTATAAAAGCCACGCACTCCCCAAACTGCGTGAATGGGAGAAGAAGGTCAAGGTTAAAACCGGACTGGATGTCGGAGTTTTTCGCACTGACAGTGGCGAGCTGAAGAGCCATGAGATGGACGCTTGGCTAGCAGAAACGGGAACTCGTCAAGAGTTTTCTGCACCATATACTTCTGCCCACATAGGCAAGGTGGAACGAGCCCACCGCACTATTATGAACCGTGCCAGAGCCATGCGCTCCGCTGCAAACGTACCTGCAAATCAATGGGACGAATTTGTTAAAACTGCGGCATATCTTTCTGAACGGCTTCCTACGAGAGCCCAGAAGGACAAGACCCCATATGAAGCATGGCACAATCGAAAGCCCGACTTATCCCATCTGCGGGAAATTGGGTGTCGCGCATTCGTCCTGGTACAAAACCGGCATAACCCTAAAATATACGACCGTTCCATCGAATGCGTCCTCATCGGGTATTCCGAAAACTCGAAAGCCTATAGGTGCTATCACCGGACATCCAAGAAGGTACTCACATCATTCAATGTCGTCTTCATTGAGTCCAAGAACAAGATTTCTCGCCCCCTTCACCCTGGACTCGTCCTCGAAGGAGAGAAGGCAGATCCCGAACCTGCTAAACCTCCATTCAAACCTTCGGACAACGATGATACACCCGCACCCCCACCTATACCAGTCCCAAACTCCATCCCGACCCCATCACCAGATGCTCCTGTAATGATAAAGTCTCCGGAGGAGGAGGAGGAGGAGAAGTTGGAAGAGGAGATCGGAGTTCCTCTACCCGAAATTAAACCTGCCCGTTGGTCCACGCGCGAGAGAACGGGACCCGGACCAACTCGTACCGAAATTGCGGTCGAGGAAGCCAAGGCCAGTGGTATTCGTGTCCGGGAGGAACGTAAAGCACGCCGAGGGGCGAAACTTGCTGCTCGTGAGACGAATCAGTCCGATCCAGAAACAAGAGATAATGCAACCCTTGGTGAAGACGTGAAATGAAATGAATTCATTTGTTGTGTCCATATCCATCACTGTGGACACCATAATCAAAATAGATGGTGGCAATATAGCCTAATGCACATGTACATGAAGTTTACACAAGAATATACTGCAAATTGGGGTTGCAAAATACGAGTTTCCGGTTACTTTTGGCCATGATGAGTATAACCGCGTTAACTCACGGAGAATTCTGCCGCGGACACCGGTAATGGCATGGCCTGGGGATTCGCGCGTGCATACTGCGCGCGCACGAGCTGTCGCCGCGATAAATCTACGTACTGAGGACAAAAGTGATGATGAAGAGTCTAGAGACGAACAAGATTCGTTGCCTGTGCAAGAGGAGCTCACTTTAGTTGGGTCGGAAGATTACTGTACCATTTCATTCAATTCATATGTCACAGGTCGCAGGGCCCTTTTTATACGAAATTTTTTGGGGTGTCACAGGCATTTTCGAGGAGGTTCGAATCTTCAAAACGTGTCACAAAATTGGCGGAAAATGGCCCCAAAAAATCAATTTTTAATCCTACCTACCTACCTACCTACCTACTGCCTAGGCGGCGCGTGTGGTGATCAGCGCCGCGGCGTTCACACGCAATGCCATTTTTGACGTGAGCGGAAGTAAATCGGCAGTGACAGCTCACCGCTTTGCTTTGCCAGTCCCCTCATGGCTTGTGAACTGAGTATTAGGCTGCGACGATACAAATGTGAGTCATATCTACTACTCGTTTCGGGGGACGTTACGAAAAAAAATCGGTGTCACGGCGACCCCAGACCATGTACGAAATCTCAAGTTCGAATGCCGCAGTCACAGGTCACAGCCGATGAGAATTGAACGAAATGGTACAGTATGTCGACATATCTGCCCACAACTCGGATTCCCCTGCAGTAGCCGAGATCCTCAGTTTGATTTGTTGTGCCTTGGGAGCATGAGGAATGGGCTACAAAAGTGTCCGCGGCGTCTGAAGAAAACAGATTGGAGAGAGCCAAAATTGAACAAGCTCAACGGACCGCTGCAGAACACAACAGTGGAAGACATTATCTGAAGGGATGTACTGCAGAGCTATGTGGTGCGCTGGAAGAAGGTCATCCCCAAGTATTGAGTCATGTTGCTCGCGTCGGACATCAGCTGTGAACGTTCTTCCTGGCGAAACCATCCTAGACCAGATCGCAATCTCAAGAAGCGAGAGTGCTGGGCCAGAGTTGTTAAAAGGAGAGTCGGGCGCACGTCATCCCGGTTACGCGACTATTGGAGTATGTTCCGCTTGGCTCCCGAATGCGGCACAATCACCGAATACTCCGTTGTACGGCCTTGCTAAGGTTCCCTAGGGGTAGAGGTAAGGTTGTCAGAGTAGGGGTAGATGTCAGGCCATTTCAAAACCTCCCAAACCTCTACCATACCTTGGGAGGTTCAGAGGTACTGAGAGGCACTGTGGGTAAAAAACAATTTTGCAATGTCCTCTCTAGTGTAGTGGTAGTTGCTCACTTTATTGCCTCCACTGTCAGGTCGCGGGTTTGAGCCCTATTCAAGGTTACTTTGTATGACAGAATATGAATGGAAAGGCCAAGGCGACGGATTAGGATTATCTGATTACGATTATTTTGATTTTTCGTATTACTCTTACGATGTATCCTGCTGTTTACTTGTACGTCCCTGCTATACGGTCTATACTCGTCAGCATGCATTTCTGGAGCAAATATAACATGTTTCTGCACTAAGGACCTCTAACCTCTACCTCTACCTCTCACAGAGGTTGTGTAGGGGTAAACCTTGGAGGTATTAGAGGTAAAGTAGAGGTAAACCTCTGGAGGTCAGAGGTTTGAGGCTTCAAAGTCAGAATATTGACAATTGGTTCACTCGCTGGAGGATAGATCACACAAATACACAGAGCCTGAGCTGTACCTATATTCTGCTTGTTCAAGTCCACTGTTCACGTGCTCCGGGTGCCATGCCTCAATTACGAGGACGGTGTGCCCTCCGCCATACAAATAATTGTTTTTAGAGCCATACAACATCCCTCACAACCTTCAAATCACGACACAAGAGATGATCTCCGCAAAACATGCAAAATAATATATTATAATTACTACCGGCGGTAGGGAAAGATTCTGAGGACGTCATGCCCTGCGGAATTGTCGTGTGATTCTGCTCATATAGTTTTCAGAAACGTACGCTGAGAATTGAGGTCAGAACAGCTGTTCTGGCTGAAATGATCAAAAACAGCTCAAAAAGGAAAAAAAATCGGCCGCGCCCTAAGTTCCGCAAAGAGCTGTAAATGAACAAACACTAAAATGAGGGATCTATTCATGGGTCGAAAACGAAGCTTTTGGCTTACTAGGATAGTGTGCCATGTGTGGCAGGCTCTCATTTTACAACGACCTTTGCTGTGCCTTGTATGTCTGGAAGCCTGATGAAGTTCAGCCTAGAGCTTTTTTGGGCTGTTAAATGAACAAAAACTAAAATGAGGGATCTATTCATGGGTTGAAAACAAAGCTTTTGGCTTACTAGGATAGTGTTCCATGTGTGGCAGGCTCGCGTTTTACAACGACCTTTGTTGTGCCTTGTATGTATGTAAGCCTGATGAGGTTCAGCCTGGAGCTTTGTTGGGCTGTTAAATGAGTGACAAGTAAAATAAGGGACCTATTAATGGGTCAAAAACGGAGCTTTTGGCTTACTAGGATAGTGTGCCACGTGTGGCAGGCTCACATTTTACAACGGCATTTGTTTCCCTGCTTCGCTTCTCTGTTGATTCTAACTTCTGAGTATTCTCCAGTTCTACTGGTCTACAGAGCGTGAGGACCTCCCAGCGCGCCAGCCTGATGTCTACCTAGAATTCCCCCGTTTCTTGGAAGACCTGCAATAAGGACTCCGATGACCTGACATGACTGAGATAAGTAAAGAATTAATAGTGGGACTGTGACTTCGGTCATACCGTGACGCCAGGCTCCGCCCACATCGTCCAACCCTGGGAGGCAAAAGAGAGACGTTGGCTGTAGTAGGTTATGCTGATTCGGTAGATTATGTGACTATGGATGGAGTAAGTATCTGCGGTTTTGGCAAAATTTCCTACTCACATATTAGGATTACAGCGACAAGGTAGCTGCGGGACTGCGGCATTAATTGACATATGCATCAGTCAAAGAGACACACCGGTAGAATTTGATATCGCGGCGGTGAAACCGCGAGAAATATATGCAGGCCTGAGTGACGACAACACCAAGGAGAAACTGTTGGATTAGGAATCCAATTAGCAGAGCACCAAAAGTTTCAACGATAACATCCGGAGGGATGAAGTGGCAGGTAGCATTGGCAGGGGCGAAAGTTGCCATGGTAGGAATGAAGACAAGAAGCAGGTATGGTTGCAGCCAAGACTTCATGTCAAGCCGCAAATTTGGCCTAGGACCTTGGAGATTCAGGATTAGGCATAAAAGTAGGTATAGTTAGTAGGTAAAATTTTCGTTTCAAAAAAATCTGGGTGTATCATAGCGTGGGAAAAAAAAGCGCAAAATCTCGGGCAGAAATTTCAAAATTCAGTGTACCTATTTCGCCTTCGCCTTGCCCTTTCCCTGGGTCCGAGTCAGTACCACCCCTTTCAACACTGCATCTGCCTTGGCCTTCCACTCCGCCTTTGCATCGGCCAATTCAGTTGCACGCACTCCGCGGTGCGATCAATATTTCTTCACAGCAAACTCGGCAACCACAGTGCACACGTTGACGTGGATTTCCTGAAGAAGAAGAGTGATGCTCTTGCTAGCTTTCGGATATGGAAGGCTCGCGTTGAGAAGGAGACCGGACATAAAGTTGGGAAGTTTCGTACCGATAATGCGGGCGAGCTCACTTCCGACGAGTTTGAGGAATACCTCGCAAGTGATGGTGTGATCCACCAGACCACGGCACGGCACAGCTCACAGCAAAACGGTGTCGCGGAGCGTGTCAATCGCACTCTCGAGGAGAGTGCTCGAGCAAATCTGGCTGAGGCCGAGCTTTCCATTGGGTTCTGGGCGGATGCGGTTGCGTATGGGGCTACTACGCGAAACTTCTGCCCGACACGGTCCTCCTTGGATGGGCGCATCCCGGAGGAAGCGTGGAAGAACCAGCGGCAGGATGTAAGCCACTTGAGGCCGTTTGGCTGCGAGGTGTGGGTGTCGGTGCTTCCGGTGAAGGGCCGTCCGGCCCTGGCAAAGACGGGGGTGAAATGCATCCTATTGGGCTACTACACAGTGCCAGGCACGGAATCGAAGGCGTACAAGTGCTACGACTGCGTCAATCGGAGAGTCTACAAGTCGCGCGATGTGACTTTCTATGAGCACGGACGAAGTTCTGGGTGGACTGAAGTGATCACCGACCTTAGGAACCTTCCTCCCATCGTTCCGAGCATCCCAAACAACACTTCCATTAACCCCGCCGAGCCCACAGAACCGGCCCCCATCGTCGAGAACCCAGATCCCACCGCACAGCCTGAAATCGGAGGATATGAGCCCGAGGAAGAGGAGGAACAAGAGGTGTACGCACCTGAGGTCCCAGTCGTCGAGCCTAGACCGTCGCGAACACGCAGGCTGCCCACCCGCTTGGCCGACATGGCAGATGAGCGCTCGAAATTGCCCAAAGGGCGCTATCAGCACAAGCCGGTGGCCGTGGAACTTGAGCACGCACCTGAGCTTGAGGAGGAGGAGGAGTTGCAAGCTCAAGCCCGTGCTGCAAAGGTCCCCCAGGCTCCGATTATCGTCCCGTTGACGTTCAGGCAAGCTATGGCGAGTGCTGAATCCGAAGAGTGGGCCAACACGATGGCGGCTGAATTTGGCTCGCTTGTGGACACGGGGACTTTCGAGTATGCAGATCTTCCAGAAGGAAGGAAGGTGGTGACTTGCAAGTGGGTGTTTAGTGTGAAGACGAACCAGTGGAATGAGTTCGAGAAATTCAAAGCTCGGCTCGTTGCACGTGGTTTCACCCAAATATTTGGAATTGACTACACAGAAACTTTTGCCCCTGTTGTCAAATTCACATCCCTTCGAGTTATGTTCGCCGTCGCTGCCTACTATGGACTCACCATCTACCAGATGGACGTTGTTACCGCTTTTCTCAATGCCAAACTCGACGAGGAAATTTATATGTCCCAGCCTCCTGGTTTTCCACCGAAACTAAATGCACAGGGCGACGAGATGGTCTTACGCCTTCAGAAATCTCTCTATGGCCTCAAGCAAGCGTCTCGCCAATGGTACCGACTGATAGACTCCATATTCAAGTCCCTCGGCTTCACGCGCCTCAAATCCGACCATAGCATCTACCTTTGCCGACGCGGAGACATCATCGTTGTCATCGCGCTCTATGTCGACGACCTCCAAGGAGCTACAAACGACAAAGCGACCTGGGATTCTGTCAAGTCGAAGCTGTCAGCGCGGCTGAAGATGAAGGACCTTGGCGTTGCGTCGTACTGTTTGGGACTAGAGATTGAACAGGACCTCGAAGCGGGTACTGTGCGGATTTCTCAGCGGAAATACTTCGAGGGAGTGCTTGAACGCTTCGGCATGTCAGACTGCAGACCCGTATCAACTCCCTTCCCCGTCGGCATGAAATTGACCAAGGACATGTCACCAAAAACCCACGAGGAGCGGAAACTCATGGCTGACAAGGACTACTTGGGTCTTCTCGGATGTGTGATGTATGGAATGCTGGGCACGCGCGGCGACCTGGCCTTTGCTGTGGGAGTCGGGAGCCGCTACAGTTCGAACCCCGGGATCGAGCACTGGAACACGCTAATGCATCTTTTGAGATACATTAAAGGTACTCTCGATCTCGGCATCACATACCGGCGTGGACCTAGATACTCGACAGTACCCATCTCGCAAACACTGCTCTGTTACACGGATGCAGACTGGGCTGGTGACAAGGACAAATTGCGCTCGACCTCCGGTACGGTGGTACTCCTCGCTGGCGGTGCTGTATCTTGGATCAGCCGTTTACAAAGTGTTGCCGCGCAATCCACGATGGAAGCCGAGTACGTCGCAGGGAGTCATTCGGGCAGGGAGCTCACCTTCGTACGAAATCTCCTCGGTGAACTGATGGAAGACCCGTTAACTCACCCGTCGCCGATGCACTGCGACAATCAGTCCACTATCTCTGTTGCCGAAAACCCCGCAATGCACGACAAGGCGAAACACATAGCGCTCAAGTATCATTATATTCGTGACCTCATCGAAGATAAGACTATCACCATCCACTACTGTCCGTCGAACGCCAACCCCGCCGACTTACTCACAAAGATCCTCCCGCGAGACACAACTTCCCGACTTCGTCGCATGGTTGGCTTGGACGTCCCCGACACTACTGGATAGCACGGTCAGGGGGAGTGTTGTAGTATTGACCGCGCTATCCAGTCCGGATGGGGACGCGGCTACGCGGTGTTTGGTTTCCACGGGCTATGTATTTAGTGGAGGCCTGCGGCCGATCTCTTCAGTCTGAAGAGAACGGTCGCAGGTGAGTAATCTGTTACAACTGCAATATATCTTTAGTCTGAAGACAACGGTCGCAGCGTGACCCTGAACTCTTGACCTACAACACTGCTCCCCAACACAAGGCAGCTCCACCCCTACCTCCCGCCTGTGGCACCCCCGCCCCCGCCCCCGCCCCCGCCAGTCCCCGCCGCCCCGCCGTCCGATGACGACGAACACGAGCACGACGACGGCCAGGCCCCAAAGAAGCGCCGCCGCCGCCAGCCGCTCAGCTGCACCGGTCGGTCATTCCCCTGCATCCATCGCCGATGCGGACGCTGACTTGGCGAGCAGAGTGCAAGCGCCGCAAGATCCGCTGCGACAGGTGCGTGCGCTGCCGCCTCGCCCCACCGCATGCTTACGGCATCCCCGCAGGAACCAGCCGTGCGCGCCGTGCGTGCGCCGCGGCGACCAGCCAAAGTGTCAGTGGCACGTCATCGAGCCTGCGTGAGTCGCGTCTCTGTCCCCTCTTTGGCACACACACTCGACGCGTTCTGGCTCGTGCCCACTCTCACATCATATCTTCCCGTCCCCTGCTGCCCGCCGTCTTTTCTCACTCCCCACACCTCTGAACTAACGCCATCCCTCCCAGAACCGAGAAATACGTCCCCCGCGCCGAACACGACGCGCTCCGCGAGCGTGTCGACGCCCTCGAAGCGCTCGTCCACCGCCTCCAAGCGCCCTCCCCGCCCATGCCCCCGCCCCTCCCTCTCGCCCACCCTTCGAACTCGCACCTCCTGCCCCCGCCCACAATCCCCTTCAGCCCCCGCCGGCCCGCAACGCTGCGCGCGGGCGGGGGCACCGGCTTTGGGAGCACCACCGCCACCACCACTGGGAGCACCACCGCCACCACCACTGGGACCTCCACCTCCACCTCCACCTCCACATCCACCTCATTCACGAGCCACCCCGCAGCCAGCACGCAGGACGCGGACCTGCTGTACCAGCCGCTGCGCCACGCCGCGGGGGACGAGCGCGACGACAGACCCCGACACCCCGCGGCGCGGCCAAAAAATCGCCCCGCGCAGGCGCGCCACTCCCCGGGCGCGCGCCTGCGCGTGCGCGGCGGGCCCTGGGCGGTGCGGGTGCGGGTGGCTCTTCTTCGGCGGCGCATCCTGCTGCGTATGGCGGAGGGTGGGACGGTGCCGGGGACGCGGGAGCAAGCGAAGGCAGAGGAGACGGGACGCTCCGCATCGACGTCAACATGCACCCGTCGCCGCCGCTTTCCCCTGGTTCTGCGTCGTCGCCGTTGTACGCACACCACCACGCGCAACAGGAGGTGTGCCTCTCCCCCGCTCCGCAGTCGCAAGGATACCCCCCGCACGCGTTCCGCCGCGCGAGCCTCGGCGGCGCCGCCGGGGCGGAACGACGGCCGCGCACCGGCTCTGGCGGTGCCCCCCCGCCGGGCGACTTCACGAGCGCGCGCCGGCCCAGCGAGCAGCAGCGGCGCCGCGCGAGCCTCGGGGCGGCGGGCTATCTGACCATGGGCGCACGAGATGCGCCGCACCCGCGTCTGAGCCCGCCTGCCGGGGTGCGCCTGAGCCCGCGGGCACAGCACATGATGAGCCCGCCGCCCGCGCCGCGCGAGCCGCTGAGCCCGCGTGATGACCAGGGCGCGGGCGCGGGCGCGGTCGAGGGGTGGGTGTGGCGCGGCGGGGGGGGTGGGGAGGCAAGGGAGGGAGGAAGGGAGGGAAGGGGGTATTAACTGCGTCGCGCGCGGGGTTGTCGTCTTCGCTCTCGCGCTCGCCCGCGCCCGCGTGCTTCTTGCTTTTTTGTTTTGTCGCTGCTGTCCTGGCTTCCCTGATTTCCTCCCCTCCTTCCCTCCCTCCCTCCTTCCTCCCACGGGGTTGTCGTATCGCCCGTCGTCCTCGCTCTCGCCCGCGTGCTTCTTGCGTTATTTGTTGCTGCTGATGTCCTGTCTATCCATCGTCTTCTCTTAGATTATTTTGACATTTGACACATTATTTTTATTTGTTTATTTGTAGGGGGAGCACTCCGGGCCTCTTACCACCACCTATATACCACATTCTGCGCTCCTCCTCGGGATTCAGAGTCTTCACTTCCACATCTGAGCTGAGTGCTTTATTCAATTTGTCTTACAGATCATTCTACACCTAGTTCTATGGTCAGTCGTGAAATTCTCGCCCTTGACCTGAAGCTCGACTTTGTACTCGCCGTCGTGGAAAGGCCAAAAACCCTCCCGTCCGTCAGAGGTCTGGAAGCGACGCGCTGACGGACGGCAACGGGTAACCCGTCGACGGGTTGACGGGTCCTCATTAAAGATCATGCAATTTCCACTCAAATGTCAAGGAAATCGCAAGTATTTGGGTCTCATATACACCTGGTATACTTCCCCATATAATCCGACATCCATGACCTTGTCTTTCCTTGAGGTCTCTTCCTTCGAGGACGTACATCAATTCGTTCGGCATTCCCCGAATGAGATTGATCTTCAACATTCTTATGAAACACGCAAATGGACGGCCTGTGCATGAGCTGAAGCACCAGGATGTACATAATAATGGTTATAGATGTAAACTAATACACAAGAACCACTCAAGTCGTCTGGTTACAGGATCAATATGCGATGTCCAGCTTTGAACCCGTCGACGGCCGTCAACGGGTCTGACGGCCGGGACCCGGCCGTCAGAGCTTTCAAAATTGTGTCTGACGGCCGTTTTTGTGACGGCCGTCCCCGTCTGACGGACGGCGCAGAGCCCTAGGGGCAAGGGGGTCGGATGTGATGATGTCGATAACCCAAAATCAGTGGGATAACCAGATGGTATCGAAAGACTCGAGGAAATTTAACAGATGCTGCACATACGATGGAGACCGCCGGAGGTCTGGGGGAGAAGAGCCAGTGGGGCTCGCAGCGGGAGGGCAGAAGCAGAAGGAAAACCCAGTGGTGATGACTAATCCTACGACATGCGAACCTAACAAAGCTAAACTACGTGCGCGCTGCCAGACACACCACAGTTGCCCCCCACCAAAAAACGTACAAGCGAAGCGAGGTACGTGGCGCGCCCCCGCGCCATCCGGCTAACCAAATGAATCTCCCCGACAGTGGGCCACCCACGCACGCGCGAAATTCATAATCACGGGTTGTAGGAACCCTTCGAAAACAGGTTCCAGTCCCGCAATTGCTGCGAGCGTGCACAGGAAGACCAATCGATCTGGGGGAAGTCCCACCAGTAGGTTCTTCTGGTCGTCATCCACATGTGGTCCCCAAACCAGGTCGAAAACCTGTTCCAGAGTTACAACAATGTCCGGGAGCTCGCCAGCGCATGCCAGGGCGAACTTGGTCAATAAAAGTGCAGCTGCTTCGGTACTCACTGCTGCAGTCTCCTTCTGTTTTTTCCGCGGGGAGAGCCATTTCCACACCTTCTGGGGACTAAGCTCATCGAAGGCTCGTTTAGTTGCGGTCCCGATATCGGCCAGATTCTTCAGAAGGTTTGCTCCCCGAGTCTGGCGCGTCTTCGAGTATCGTCCCATGGAATGTGTGCACGATGTGCCAGCGTGGCAAGTGATTTGGGCCGAAATCTTGACAAATCGGCTTATTCTGGGTCCAGATCACAGTTTTCGGCGGGTTTTTTTGATCCGCGGGCAATGGCGAGTCCATCCGCGAAATTTGGTCGAGTGATTTGGCCGAATATGGGTTGCTAATTATTTTATAGATTTATCTACTCAAAGAGTCCGAAAAAGGAAGTTGTCACACCGGACCACGTGACGTTCGTCGAGGGTGGATGGCGGGCACCTTAGATGTCCGTTTTCACATCGTATTACAAGATCATCATCGTCATCGAAATGTGTCTCTGCAACAAGGGGACGAGGGAGTTCAAACCTGCAATCGTTATCCGGATCAATGAGAGAGTGTATGCGACGTGGGATATGTTTGAAGCATGTAGCATTATGTCCATGCACTAGTCCGGTATTTTCACACAGATCTCGGTGTTGTTGGTCCCTTTTCTGTGCATAGTCAGGGGAATCAGGATCTAATGGGCGACTGAGAACAGGGAGTTGCTTTGGGGTGCCTTCAGTTGCAACGTATGGGACTGTATTGGTTGGAAAGCTTTGGCAAATAATATCATCGTACCATGCAGTGAGTTTCTGCTTGAATTCGGCGTCTGAATTCATTCGTTCTTTCATATCTAAAGGTGAAGCAGGGGCACCATCACTCCAGATCAATAAATGGAGGTGCAGTGTACTGATTGAAGTCAAGAATGTCGACCAGTACCCAAGCCCTTGGTCGTGGAATTCGCAAGCTGGCCGCATTGTTCGGCGAGGTGTCCGCCATTGTCACGGACGCCGAGGCCTATGAGCTTGACCCATATCCAGACGACGACGACATCGACGAGTTATCCCCTGACCTTACCGAAGCAGAGCTGAAACATTTAGAGGAAAAGCGCGAGTGAGTGCGCTGCCGATCGGGCTTCCTCGGAGCTGACATGCACTTCGGCGTAGTTGCGAGAGAAACCCTGGGCTGTACGGTACGGCAAATTTACGGCTACGGATGCCGCATACGGGTGCCGATCCTCGTGCCAAACAAGGTGGGTGGGATCAAGCATGGCAGATTCAGAGGTTTTAACCTTCCCTAAGGCTCTGTTGACCTGGTACTTCCACCCCTGAGCGCTCAATCCCGCGTTGTAAATAAGCCGTACCGTACCCGTAACGGTCCGTTCGAGGCTTCTCAGAGGGTCTTACGGGACGGTACGGCTATGCCGTATAGCCGTACACCGTATGCCGTATATACGGTTACGGTGCCGATCCCTATGCCGGTCCCACGGATGTGATAAAGGACCCAAAAACCGTGTGCAAATTGACCGCTCGCTGTCGGCCTGTAGGCTTCTGTAGGCTTCTAGAGGCGTCACTGACCTCATTGAAATCGGGCGCTCGCTGTCAGGCCACTTAGATGCTTCTAGCATCACTGATCGAAACTGAGTACCAACATTATTGAACGCTCGCTGTCAGCCTCTTCCACAGTCTCACTGCCTGCTTCTGATTACTTTTCCAAAAATGGGCCTCATTCTTTTCCTTCCACTCACGTGATCACGCGTCGAGAAACTGAAACGGATAAGAAATGCCCACTAACTTTAGGTTCAGTGAAACCAATGTTGGCTCTTGGTTGGCTCCCATTCCAAGTTGCAAGCAACAACCAGGCCAGTGTTTACCGCCTCGGTGCGACGGGACCAGTGGCCGAGTTTGCGGTGAAGAAGCACCGCTCCCACCGTGGGGTTCAGCGGCGCGAATTGGATGTGGTGATTGCAGAGTGGAAAAAAAAGTCGAAGTTGAGAACTCTACAGTGTATGAACATCCCTGTTTTGACTATAATTTTTGTCGTTTTCTGGCCGAAGATTTCGCGTTTTTTTTCCCCACGCTCAGCCCACCTCCGTTTCCTCTGAAACGAAAATTTTCCCACTAAAGTAGACCATTTTGATGCTGAATCTGCAATCTAGAAGCAATTCGGTGGGAACTCCGGCTTGTCATGAAGTTCCGTCCGCCACCATATGTCCCAAAGTTGCCTTAATCCAGTTTTTCGACCCTGTGTGAGTCCGGCAAAGACAGAAGGGGAGCACCAGGCAGAGTCGCCGCAGAGCGGGACACAATGCCGGCGGAGCGAGGTGGCCGAGCGGCGTATTGATAATCTTCATGCGCATGAAAATTAATGACAGCTTGCGTAAGAGGAGGGGAGCAACGCACCAGTATACTGCAGTATGGACTGGAATTCCCTCTCTTCTACCAAAGGTGGTGGCGGGGAGACGGACGCTAGTCTGCATTGTGACGGCACGCTTGGCGGTGAGGGCTAGACGACGGCGGACGGAATATTAGGAGGGTGCAGCAAATGGGCGATTAGTTCCCGCGCGGCGTTCCAGTGGAGGAGATGGTGAACTTGAAGCGATCATTATCTTGCTAACCCGCTGCCATCGAAGCTCAGGACACTATCTCAAGCAGGATATGCGTCCAGGACGCGCTCGGCAGAGCGAGTGGCGGTTATCGACTGCATTCGGCGCGAAGGCTAGTTGAGACGTTGTATTTGAATGGATATTTAGATACGGGGGTATTGTGTGTTTCCCCGGTTCGATTCTTCATCCGAAATTAATTGCCGCGATGTAAATACCCGTGCAATTGGAGTGTTCCTGGTTGGAATCCTACTGGTCTGTTTTATTTTAGCCCCTTGTGCTATGATCCCGATTTGCCAATCCATTTCGCGTCAGGTCCGAGCCCTATGCTTAGTTTTCCATACTGAAATCTGCCAGATCTCCCAAGCCTCTGGTTCTTTGAGTATATTTCCTTTCTTTTTCAGGTACAGGTCTACGGATGGATTTACGCGCCAGAATGATTTTGTCCGCACTAATCTCACGCGAGGAGAGGCAGTCAGGCCCACGACTGCCCATCCTGATCATAATAAAAAGATTCGTCCTGCGTGCGCACAGGGTGCATTCCCCTTCGGCGCACCCTACGATTCACTTCCCCGAGCGGGCTCATTGAAAAGAGGAATTTACTAATGTGCAGTACTCGCTGCCCTGTGGTAAAATCCTCCTCAACAAGATACAAACTGTCTCCGCCCGTGGGGCGGTTTTGCTCCGAGTTACATTCTCTGTACAGTTTTGTGCCATATGCACCCTCACGAACAGCAAAGGCGGCTCTGTTTCTTCTACACACGCCTGATTGTTCAAGTTCCCGGATTCCACAGTTCACCAACGACGCCCCACACGCGAATGACCACCCCGTATCGAGCCCCAATCCCGACGAGTTCGCCCAAAATCAGCCGGCTTCTCCTTCGGGTCAGCTTCCATTCCATATTAAGGCCAGTAATATGGAATGGAAGCTCCTATTTGGAATGGAAGTCCCGCCTTCCATTTTGACGATCAAGTTCCGTACCTCATATATGTACTGCATCAGGAAAAAAACTCCTTTCCTAATTTAGGGGTAATTTGGAACCTGGTTCCGAACTTGGGCTAATTCGACCAAATTCTCTGAAACCCACCAGATTGGGGGGATTCCCTGTAATTGGCCAGATTCACAGTTGCACAACTTTTTTAAATATCATTATTTTCTTCTGGTGTACAAATCAATACTGCCCCGAGGATCTGCGCCTTGGGATGCTCCAGCTCGGCAACTTCCGGAGCTCGGCAGCTCGGCAATGTGTGCTTCGAATGACGCATTTACACTTTCGACTCTTGACAGGTCGAAGTGCAATGCGTCATCGATCGGTACGTTGCATAATTTTATTCTCATGTCCTTGTCTCACGCCGGGCTGCACGTCTTCCACAGCAGGTGTTGTTAAGACACTAATTAACACTGATGTATGATCTTAATCATAGAATAAACACAGATTTTGTTCAGTTGCAAGCCAACTACATAAGTACAATGGTTACGCGGATTAAAATAGTGTAGTGTAGATATGCCGGTCAGTCATCGAATTAACAAAGAAGTATTTACAATCGTCTAGGACAGTACTGGACTTCCATTCGGGTGGTGCAACTGGCCCAAATTTCGGTAGAAGATGCACACTGCGTCGGATGTTTGTCACGGGGATTATACTAGCCAGCCGGTCGCCATCCTCCAAGTGGCGAGTGACTTTATACATGAGGTGGTCAGGCTCTGGTTGAGTAAAGGGAGTGAACCATTCCACGTAGGCCAGGTACTTCGGAGGGTGAATACCGGGTAAAAAAAGAATCTGGATGTCGCTGGGCCTAAGGGAGAATATAACGCGGACCTGCGCAACACGATAACCTACCTCATGGATCAGAGAAATGCCAGAGCAAAGGAACAGAATTCTACGCACCATCTACACCTGTCATCCCTCCAGCACCTTCGTTGACTAGTGCTGTGTCGAAACGGGCTGGAAGTTGTTCGCCGTTTTTGAGTAATTTGGTCGGCTGAACATGAATAGAGTCAACAACGAGGTCTTCGGGTTCACGGGCGGTATATGGGTCTTGAGTGGTGAATTTGATTCGGTGGAAAACAGGTATAGTGTTAAATGATAAAGCAGTAGCCTGGGAACGGGCTTCGATCTGGGGGCGAGACAGTTGGGGATAATTGAGATGGATAACGTAGCGAGCCAAAGCATCTTGGAAAAAAGTCGCGCCATAATCTGTAACAAGATGAGTCAGCCGAACTGATTTGAGAGTCGGGTGTTTCGTCATCTTGAGCTTTCGCTCATAAACTATTCCCGGAGGCAAATCATCCATGACTGGTGGCGAGGGACAGCCATCGAGGCGCCATTGAATATACTTTTCGTGTCGGTATATCTTCTCTTTGCGCTCCAACCACAGAGTCATCTGCGGGAATTCATCCTTGAAATTGGTGGACCGGTATGCGTCCTTTGCGAGATCGATATGGAGCCGCTCGGTGTACTCCGTATTATAATTGTCGGTCGTACCGAAGAGCTTGATGTACATGATATAGTGGCCGCAGGAGTGAAGCTTCGGGAGCTTGAAGTCTTCCCGGACGCCAAGCTCCACGAATATGTTCTTGTTGTCATGGAATCGTTGGAGGGCATTGTCTAAATGCTTCAGAGTCTCAGTAGTATGCATCGGGTACTGCGCGAGGTAAACAAAGTCCAGAAGGCCACGAACAGCAGCCAAGAGCCTGCCAGAGGCGAGGTTGTTCGGAAGCTTGATGTCAATAATGATACCAAGAAGAAAGCGGGAGATTTGATCGTGTTCCTTGCCGGTAACGCGCGAAAGATTCGAAATCCCACTCATGAAGAGGCGTATATTGTGGTTTGGAGGGAGGCGTCGACATCGAGCGTCTATCTCGGCTTCGCCACAACAGGCCTTCAGCCATGCAATAAGATGCTTGACGATACCTTGATAGAGCTGATGCAGAATATCCGGGCTAATCGCCTGGAAGATGTTGGTGTAGGGAAGACCCTCCCAAAAGGGATGGTAGATGGGTTTAATGCCCGCCTCTGCGCAAGCCTGGGGTACAATAAGCGGTGATAGCAGGATTAAAAATTAGGATTACTGACCTGCGTACTCCACCACCATTTACCGGTGTGCATGTTATGATACATGCGGATCGTTTTATCCTTGTCGATATAATGCCGCTCGGGAGCCACAAAAAGATATGGCGCGAAGTCCGTATCACCCCACAAGGCACGGACACATTCCAGTATGTCCCGGGAATAGAGATAAAAAACCTCGCCATTCACGACCACCTCGGAGCGAGTAAACTTAGGACGACCTGGTAGTTTCTCGTCGATTATTTTGTTTAGTTGAGCTGATGTCCCATACGAGAGATCGAGAGATTCACGAACCTGTAAATATCGATTATAGCGGTCAGAAAAGGATATCAAAGCAACGGTGGAACGTACACCCTCAACTTGAAGGAGATCAGTGAATGCGGTAGATCCAGAGCCGCGAAGCTTAGCCCATTTCGCTATTTCCCAGTCCATCTTTGATTTAAATGGTGCGTAGGGATTCGCGCCAGTGGAATCGTCGAGAGAAGATCGGTAGTTCTCCTCGGAAGTCTGGGCCTTCGCCGACGGAATGGGTTTACCAGCAGAACGGCCAGGGTACTTTTCGATGATGGGCTTGTGGTGGAATTGGTCCTCGGCAACTTTGCGTGCCTCACGAGTGGGCGCGGGCCTCGGCGCATCACCGAGATCGGGCATATCTGTATCTTCCGCCTCGGGAAACTCAGGGAGACGGGGGCGAGGTGCTTCGTACCCATCCTCAAGCCCTGCGCGACTGGCCTCCTCCTGATCCTGGCCCACTGGATCATCCTCTTCATCGTCATTGTCACCCTCATCCCCCGAGTCCTCAGGACCATCGGGGATATACCCAAACTCGTCTGCCGTATAGTTATCACCAAAGAAATCACCAGCAAAAACCCCTTCGCCCCTGGGGAGCCCGTGCTGCGGGAGGTCACCGAATTGCTCGGCCTGGTTCTCCTCCTCCGGCACCGGATGCATCGGATTGGCAGGCATCTCGTTGACCCGGGCCTCGGCGGCTTTGAAAATTGCAGCGCATGGATCGCTTGTGGTCATTTTGAGATGAAGGGTCAATCCCTTTCCACCCTTGAAGTCTGTGTTACAGCCTGTGCAGCGGACCATCGAGAAAGCGAAAGATTTAATGGATTTTGGGGACTTCGACAATAAA
This sequence comes from Mycena sp. CBHHK59/15, assembly GCA_029204085.1. Lineage (NCBI taxonomy): Eukaryota > Fungi > Basidiomycota > Agaricomycetes > Agaricales > Mycenaceae > Mycena > Mycena sp. CBHHK59/15. The sequence continues at coordinate 113,817 of JARGXW010000254.1, read as the reverse complement.
TCAAAGATAAGAGATGACGACGACAATCTTTGTATGGTAAAGGCTAGGCTCTGTGGCGATGGGAGCCCGTCCAGTCAGCGTAAGTAAAAAATGCGCGGTCAAACATGCACCTCTTTTTTTTTTCACTCTCTCACGACATCCCACCACATTCCTTCCCCGTATCCCTCCCTGTCCACGACACTCAGCCACCCATCCGCTCCTTTACACAGTCCCTTTTTAGTGTGATGGCAACCCAGCCCCTACCCAGCACTCTCACTCCTGCAGAGAAGCGCAAAATCACCGTTGCCGCAAACATTGAAAAGGCACGGCAAGAACAAGTAGCCTTCGCAGCTGCATCAAGTAAGTCCACTTTATCCATCTCGTCCATTATCTCTCGCTGACTCTCTCTCTCTCTCCACTGCAGAAGCCGCAGGCGGCCGCCAGGCAAAGCTCGATGCCAAACAAAATGCCGGTAGGTCTTGTTACACAAGTCCAAGTTTCGATGCATCTCAAACAATACTCATACATTGTAGTTTGGAATGCAGACCAGCCTACTTCCCGCAAACGGACGTCGTCGACGGCTCAAGTGTCAGAGCAAGCCAAGAAGGCCCGAGATACAAAGTCTGCAGGCAAGTTTTCCCTCGTTCCACTGGAATCCAGTTCTAATAGCCCTTCAATAGCTGAGAGCGATGCCCAAGACCATCCAGAGCCCCAAGTCGTAGTTTCCAAGTCCAAGGCGTCAAAAAGAAGTAAGTCTATCGCTTATGACTAAGCGTCTGCTATTCTTGACGAGTGATCGTGACAGAGTACCCCGCACCCACCATCAACATCGACTCAGACGAGTCGGAGCCCGAGTTGGTCAAGAAGTCCAGTACGTCTTCTATCTTACATTCAATCTTTCAATTGATGCCCCCAGTCCATATCGACTTTGCTAATCCCCCGTTGTATCCAGTCAACAAAATCAAGGCGGTTACTCAAAAAGTCAAGAAGCCCGTTGCCGCGAAAGCCCCGAAGGCAGTTGCGTTCGGTAAGCCCTTTGCTTTGACAGCTACGGTGCATCTCTGATGACTTCTTTCCTTAGCCAAGTCCACCGCAAAGACCGTCACCCCTCGGGCGGCGCCTCTGAAGCCCACCACTGTCACCAAGGCCTCGTCCAAGACCGCTGCCGCTAAGCTAGTTGCCGAGTCCGCTTCGGACGCCGAGAGCCCATCTTCTGAGGAGGAATCAGCCAAGTCCAACAACAGTGAAGACTCAGACTCACATGAACTTGATGATGTGGCCCCCACCATCAACGAGTTCGTTGCAGAGGTCAGTCTTCTACTATATGTGCTATGTTTTCATATCACTAAAATATACTAAAGGTCCCTCGTATTGTCCCCAAGAAGGTCAAGTCCACCAAGGAGGAGTCCGAGGAGGAATCCGACGACCAGGACGGTGAAGACGTCGAGGTGCGTTACACATTCATTTGACTGTCTTGTTTCTACTCTCTCATCTCTGCTCCTTTTTTAGATGACTGATATCAAGCAGCCTTGGATGGTGAAGCCCAGCGTCCAGCAGCTATTCGAGTCAGATGAGGATGAAGACGTCTCGGAGGTACGCTTTCTAGCCACTTTCATATTATCTAGAACAATCACATCGTCTGGGCACTTAAGAATTCCGTGGCCTTGAAGGCCAAGAAGGTTAATCGTTCCAAGCCCCAATCGGACTCGGACGAAGAATTCCCCGAGGCCCTGGGCCGTGCGCTCACCAACAGCGACAGCGAAATGGACTTCCACGAACACATGGCCAAGGCAGTGAGTACCGTGCCACGCCGTTCCCATAGCCGCCGTTCTTCGGGTGCGTCTTGGTCTTCCGGCCAGGACCTCCTGGTCCCCGACAGCGACATGGACAATGTTCTTGATGACTTCCTTGACAACGAAGACGTAGAGCCCATCGTCCCGATCGCGGTCCAAAAGAAGGTCAGATGCTTATTGATATTTTCATACTCGTCCTGAACTGCTCCGATGTTTAGAAGGCCCGAAAGGTATCAGCTGCTCGTCAGAAGCAGGCCGACCTTGAGGTAAGATTTCCATCGCACACTTTCTTGGCTTACATGCGCTTTCATAGAAACCTGAGGTGCGGGCCGCACCTGTACCGCCCAAGAAGATGTTGCCTGGCCGCCAAAGTCAGCTCGGTCACATGCTCGCCGCTGACGCGCTCGCTGTGGAGGACGACCCTTCAACTCGTCCTGAAGATAGTTGGCATGTATCAGCCCGTGTTGTTTACCCTGCGCCGGGGAAAGACGTCGGCCTCAACAGCCAGTCGGAGGAGCTCAAATCGGTGCTCCGTGGCAGCATTGAATTGGTCAAGACTTCCATTCTCTTCGAGGACGCTTATCCTTCCATCATTTCTCGTGCCGGGTATGCGAGGACTATCCTCCTTCAGGCCGCCATCGCTCTCCCGGCTGCCATTCATGTCAAGCACCGGCTTACTACAGATCTCAAGTACGCTGCAATTTTGGCTGACATTGTATGTTACCTATCCACCCATGTATCTTTTCTCTCACCTCCCTTCTTTAGCTTATTGACCGTGTCAACATTCTCCGCGGGGGAGTCAAGCGGGTTGCCGTCGCCGTCGCTCCCGGCTTCTACCTGATTGCCGGCTTAAGCCCCGGCAAGACCAAAGAACGCGTTGAAGAGCTTCTTAAAGACCATCGGTATATATTTCCTGTCGATCCCCAGACGGTATACTATCTCACCTATTCCGAATGATATAATCTCACGCTTGATCTACAGAATCGGCTTCAGGTCGAGAAGCCGTTCCACCACCCCGCCCTTCGCGCCGTCCTAAAGGAGGCCGTCTTTGCAGGCCAGTTCAAGATGAAGAACATTCATCTTTTCATATCCACCAGCAAGAAGCGGTCTGGTGAACTCGAACTCCCCGATTCAATGGTCGCCCTTGGTGGCACGGCCGTATGTTTTTGTATATTATTTATTTACTAACTTCTACTAAGTCGCTGGTGTTCTTCAGTTATACGCCACGCTCCTCGAGTATCGATTGACCGGCGAACGTCAAACCATCAACTTCACCGAAGGCGCCTATGAGGAAACGTACCGCAATCACATGAAGACTCTAGCCGACACCCGTGCTGCAGCCCCCGTTGCGCTCCACAAAGTTCTTCATTCCCTTTTCAATGTAGTGACGTGAGTTCTATACCTCGAGTGCTGTTCATCCTTTGCTAACAACTTCCGGATCTGTGTAGTGACTCGAAGGCAGCCATGCCCGAGGCAGGCAGCTCGGCGACGCTCATCAATCTTGTTGATCTCCCCGAGTCTGACTAGAGCTAATGATCGTCGCTGTGCATCCTTACCCCCACTGTCCTTACGATGCTTCCCAGAATGCCGTGCTCCTCTATCTACCGATCCTTCAGTCGGCCAGTGCCCACTGTTAATTTTCTAACGACTATATTACCTATTTGTCAGCTGGGGGCTACCTTGTGTTGCTCCGTACATATTTCAGAACTAGTTTTACCGTAGTCTACTGTTTAATGCAAGTCGCTGTTGCGCATTTTGGTCAAAGCAATGGAAATTAAGGACGGGAAATACCAAATTGGACCCAGAGAATCGTGCGGCAAGGCAAACAAATGAGGACACAAGTGGGCAAAATTAGTGGCAAGTTGGGGCTAATTTATTAGCAAGGTCCAAAACCATCTAACGTCTCTAACCGAACTTACGAGGCCGAATTACCCCGAATTTCCAGGCAATCCGACCTTATTAGGAAAGGAGGTGTTTCCTGATGTGCTTTTCGCGCGGCGCGTGACTCTTAAAAAAGCTCCTTTGAGAGACGGTATGGTGGCAGCCAAAACTTCATGTCACACCGGAATTTTGATCAGATTCCTTCCAGATTTGAGATTTGGAAGGAACTAGGGGGTAGTTTATAGGCAAATTCTTCATTTCAGAAGAATCGGAGGTACTCCTAATTTAGGGTTCAAAACGGCGAAATTTTGGGCGGAATTTTTTTTTTTTGTGTATAGGAAAGATGAGGTTGGAAGACTGCTTTTTTTGTGTGTAGGAACATGGCCTATATGATACCCATTTTCACTTTCTTCTTCCACTCTGCCTCCGCCACTTCTATCTCTCGCTTCTGCACTCCGCGGTGAGACCGGTACCTTTTAACAGCAAACTCGGCGACAGGTCCTGTAACTCCATGGCGATAGACACTGGCATACCGATCTGCACGTCGAAAAAATCTTCGAATGGTGGGCAGTGGACAGGCACGGAGAGCTTCTTCAACAAGGTCTTTGGATTTTTGCCACTGACCATTTGACCGCTCACGAAAGTAGCGCTTGATCCAGGCCCAAAAATATTCGATCGGGTTCATCTCCGGATGGAATTTTGGCAGGAAATGGCAGACCATGCCTGGAGCGGCCTCAATAAGCTGTGTATTTCATGGTGAGTCGACCAATCTCAGTGTAAGAATCAAGATGCTAACCAGTTCTAGCTGAGATTTCTCCCCCGCAAAATCCGGTTGATGTGAGAGTAAACGCCTCATGCAACAATCAACTGGTCTCTCATCCTCCTCGTCGCTGTCATTACCACCATCATCAACATTGTACATTCCTAGCTCTTCGTCGGGAGAAGCGCCGTCGAGGTGTGGTTTACGTGCCTTTGCTGCCTTGCACACTTTGCATTCCCCGATCAGTGGCTTACCTTTGTTGTTGGTTGTATAGCCGCGCTCAGCCAGAATCAACTTCATGCCTTTCGGCTGCCCTTCAAACTGCTTATGTGGGTGATCATGTGGGAGATTCTCGTCGAACGTCATCTTCTGTGGCTGGCCACCATAGCCATGAGGATTGTCGAGTGGAATGATGGTGTCCCGCATTGCCGGGACTGCACCGCCAGGTTTAACATTCATCTTTGTGGCAGTTAATGCATCCTTTGCGAGACTGCCATGCGCTGATGAATTGTCGAACACCCAATGAATGATTGCCTTGGGAAATAGACGACGCGCTATAAGAATAGCCTTTGCAAGCTATGTCGGTTTAATCAGATAAATTTGTCATGATAGAAATGCACAGCTCACTTGAACAATCATTTGTTCCATATTCCAATATGCATCGCCGCCTGCCTTGCCGTCGAGGTAAATGACAGTTGTGGATGCAGTGAAGGCCAGACGAAGTTCCTCGATCAATTTTTCATTTTCGGCGATGAGTTCTTCCGTTAGATCAAGGAGGCCGTATCGCTCGCACAAAAAACCCGAAATCATGATCAGGCGACCACGGCCTTTCTTTTTAAGGACCTGCTCGCCTGCTTTGAGCCAATACTGGTTATTTTGGTACTCGTTCGAATGGACTGTGGACTCATCATGAACGATGATAACATGTTCGAGTTCCTCATCGCCGAGCTCGAGTAAAATTTCAGCCATATCTGGCTCCACATAGTTGGCTCGGAACGGATCAAGGGCCTCGAGCTCTGCAAGATATTCCTTGCGCCGCTTCTTTACGTCTTTGCGTTCGTGCCCATCCCAATAAACACCTTTTGTGTGGTGCTTGCGACGGTAACCAAGTTTCCAAAGCCAGCGCTGACATTGTCGGATGGAGATGGAAGTTTTCTTCAGTGAAAGCGAAGGGAGCAAGGTTTCATTGACATGCTTCTGCAACAATTTTGGGTTGACCTGGTAGAACATTGTTAGAACTTGATTTCTTACATGGACTGTTGCCCACCTTCCCTACTTCGAGTGTTCGGAGCCACCTCTGCACACCCATATGAAATCCTTCGTCGTCAAGAAGGCCGTACTGTTTTGCCCGATTTCCCTGATGAGTTGGCTTGAGAGCCCCGTTCGCCTCGAAGAAACGGGCCTGTGCACAGAGAACCCGCTGGAACGCTGGCCCGCGGCCATGATTTTTGGAAACTCGCAGCGCCGCACACAAACGTCCCATGCGCGGCATCCAGCGATAAAAATCCACCAGTGCAGCAAATAGGACAGTGCTCCGAAAGTCCTTCAACTTGCGGGCCTTTTTTAGGCTGTCCGCTGCAAGACACCCAAGCTCGGAGGGATGGAGGGGAGCAGCGTCATCCAAAACTGTGTCAATCCAGCTGGCAATCTCGTCGGCAACAGCAATGGAATCAATAGCAGTGTCCCCGTCCTTCAAACGAGCTTCCTGTTCAAGCAACTCTGGGGAAATGTCGTCCTCGAGTTCTGATTCATTCACCGACAAGTCGTCAGCTGATGATGCAGAAGACAATTCCTCCTCTTCCTCTTGGCGTAAATCAATGGCCATGGGAGTTCTGGATGAGGAAGAAGCTTCGCTGCCGTCGCCCTTATGGCGCTTAGCGGGAGTAACATGGGAAGCTGAGGAGATTTCTACCTCATCATCAGATGAGATCGAGATAGGCCGAGTTCGTTTGCGGAACATGTCGGTAATTGTGGCCTGCTTATTGGATGGGGCAGTGTTCTGTGGGGTAAGGGCAGCCATCTGCCGTTGAAATTCGACCTCGGAAATGCTGAGCAAGCCTTTTTCGTAGTCTTCTTTGAGTTTCTTGCGCTTTTCCCGTGCTGTGCGCTCCGACATGCCTCCAATACCATATGGGCCACGTTTTTTGCCTTGGAGAAAATTACCATAGACCACGGATGACATTTATTAACAAGGGACCCACCCGTCTGACTATATTTCGGTCCTGCCAGTTGCTGCTCGGCACTTCGCATCTCGGCGGCTTGACGCTTCTGCTCAGCTTTTTCCCGTTGGACCATACGTTTCTCCAGTCTCTCTTCAAATGTCATCGGACGTGGGAGTCGTTCCCATTCAGAATCGGAGAGTTCCTCGGGCTCCTCGTCGCTGCTGGCAGATTCCCATGCCAGATCATCATCTTCGTAATGGCCAGAAGAGGATTGGTCGGGTGGATGGATTTGATTTGATGTAAATGTGCCTGCAGAGCCCCTCTGAGTATGCACTGCTTGTTTTTACTTCTGGGCATCCTGGATGAGGCCTGTGGACGTCGGGGAGGCGCAAAATGGCAATTGATGGCGCGGCACAGCCATCGGCCCGCCTGATCCGCAATCAAAACGGCGAAATCGAAGTGGCAAAAACATAATTCAAGTTTTTTAATATTCTGCTCCAATAGATGTTGAGACCAGCTTCTTTTGATGCTTTTCCAACAGTTACAGAGTATTATGACTAGAACTGAGGTTGTAGTAGGGATTACCAAATCGGGACTCAAACTTGTCACGAAGTTCGGTCCACCACCATACTGAGACGGTACTGTCTTTCGTCGTCCACTTTTCCATCGGTATGTATGGTAGCAGACATCACTTCGTGACAAGTCTGAGACCCGATTTAGAAATCCTTACTAGTCACTTGCATTTTACTATATGACATGGATGAGTGTGTCACCTGGCGAGCCCTTTCCCACAGGCGCTTCGTTAAGTATCGCCTTCTGCTGCGCCTGCTTGATCCCATCCCACCATGGCTACGCAGACAATCCGCCCCCCAAACTTGCCTTTGGCGACCCGTGTCAATGGACTCAACTCTTCCCTAACTTCATTCCTCACGATGGGTCCCCCACCCTCTTTCTGTCACCTTAAATATTGCAACAACTGTGCCAAGATCATCAACGCTCCTCAGTATTTTTCATGCAAAAACTGCAACGTCTTCCGTGTGCGTTGTTCCTTTTGTAACATTGTTCATTAGTTTAACCTGCAGTAGTGTATCGGTTGCCACGCTTCAGAACGTCGCCCTGCCAGCGGACCCACGCCTTGTGGCGCCTCCCGTGGGACCCATACCATGAAGCTCTGCTCTGCTTCCCCTTGCGCTGCCCTCGATCCTGTTTCCTCTGGAGCCTCCTCCTGGGGTGCATGGAGTTCTCGCGTCGATGCTGTGAGTTCACAATTATTTACCGCCTGGGAGAACTTCAATAAATCAGTACCCATTATTGAAGGGCACCTGTCACTTTGCCTCTTGCAATTTGTGCGAGAAAAATATTTCCGGGACGCGTTACAAGGTATTGTGTCCCAAGCGCAATCATATCGCCGATCTAACAGGGCGATTTGATCAACGCAGTGTCTGCACCCAGACTGCCCTGATTTTGACTTGTGCAATTCATGCGAAACACTCAAATTGCACCCCGAGAACCACGCGATGCTTAAAACTTGTGTGCGCCTTTTCACTCGGCCCGAGGACTCCAAGGCATACCATGCGCGAGCGGCGATCGACCCCACGTTCATACCCGTTGGAGACGCCGTGGGCGCCTCCTCCGGCCCGATCAGTAGATTAGTCACTTGGGGGTAGAGGGCCGTGGCTGCACCCGGCAGGATCTCGTACTTATATTTTTTCCCATCATGCCAATTACGCTGCTTAGTAAGCTGGCCATCCTAAATCCACCTGGACATACACGGCAAACCCGGAAGTCATCAGAATCCAACGATCTGCCAAACTGTTGGAATCCAATGTAAATTGATTGCCGAAAATATTGTTTTTTATTAATCAAGCCCACTTCTTGCATTCAAAAATATGAAATAGAGTGTATTTGCACCGCCCATTTTCTTTTCGCCATCACTCGTCGTTTAAACCGACCCAAATGATTGATGTGATTTCAATGAGGCCCAGGCAGACCAGGCTGTGTATTTACTTCGGCAGGTCCAGGGCAATATTGAAAATTTGCTGGGGGACTTGGAAGGAGGTATATACTAGACTTATTAATGTTCGTACCCTCTGAATGAGCCTATGGGCAGGCATGGGACGCGATGATCTTAGCCGAGTCACGCCTGCCATATTCAGTTACACATCGGAAGTAACGATCAAGAAAAGTGGATTTCCGACTTGCTGGAAAGCGATGCTCAAGGACAGAGACGGTGTCAAGCGAGAGGCAACATTCACCGTAGTGGGTGCACTGTCGGATATGGACTTGCCGCCTGTGAAAAAGAACAAGTAAGGTGTATATTCAGGTGCACAATGCGTAGCAACTGACGATCAGGACAGATTGTCAGCCAGGAACGTTAACTATATCAGACAACATGCATCTATTGTCGGCTTCGACACTGAAACCTTCAATAAAGCCATTCAGAGCATTTTCAATGTCGCATACCACGTGGAGCTCACTTTTGACGAGGCGGATGTAACGCCTTGGGAACGTACTGCGATCAAGGATGAAGCCGCTGGACAGCCACTCGATGCGGCATGTTGCTATTTTACTTTCGCCAAGGTTGCGCCAGCAGATCAGCTGGCAGAGTTTCACCGCAAAGTCGACCCCACCAAAGTTCTTGGAAAAATGCTAGGTAAAGGAATCTTACACTGCATCGACAATGAAGTGTCATATCTCACACTAGACGGCAAGAGGTGAGTGCAGTATACTCAATTAGGCACATAAACTGACAGCTAACAGGCTATTGAACAAGGACCCATCAGGGTTTAGGATTGGAGATATTGTCGAGTTAGGGTTCTCCGTGGTTGCCTTCAAAGGGCCAAGGGACTCAAGGAATGTGGTTAAATTGGTAGTGCGTTCTTTGACTTTCTTGGATGGAACTATAACCAGGGTGAGCAAGCACTACAAATAATTAGCCCGGTAAACTCACAACTACGTAACAGACCGCTCGCGTTGTGCGAAACATGGACAAGGGTAAGATGCCCACAATGGTCAAGTATGAGAAGCTGAAGCAAAACACAAAGAAAAGGGTGGCTTATGAAGATGAGGACAGCGAGGACGAAATGGTCGGATCGGCTAGAAAGAAACTGCAGAGGTTGACCACAGAGGACATGGAAGAAGTAGGAACCGCGTAGAGTAAAGCTGGAGAGACTTGGAATTGAATGGACGTATGCTATTATGTAGCTGATGCCACATATAACTGATCGCTGTACGGATTGAGAAGGCGGTGGACATTCGGCTTTCGACACCGCTCGTTTCGGCCGAAAGCTGTGGAGAGCCGGCAATACCAGGGAAAAGAGACAGAAGTAAATAAAAATAGCACAGCCCTAGGTCACACAGCCGCTAAAGAGGTAAGGAAAAAGAGAACGAAGTATAGGGACAGCCACTAAATAAGTCAGGCACAGCCACTAAGGAGACTATCTTAAAAAATCGGAGACAAGTAAAATAGGGAGACTTTTTGCCCCTCGGAAGAATGAAAAGAACGAGTATTATGTAAACATAAGTACTCGTAATCATTATCCCTTTTGTCCTACCACATCTATTCTATAGCTGGTTTTCCGCTGCAGACCGCCAGGCCCTCTCCATTTTGGTGATGAGAGTGTGATTCGCTCTTCCTCCGTGCCCCGGACCCACCGTCGACTTCTCTTGGCGACGAGACACCGTGCTTACGGCACGAGCACAAAATTTTCACCGCGCGACTTCCGACGCGAGAATCTCGCCATGGCGAGCTACTACGACTATTACAACTATGGCTCTGCTTACAACGACCCCCCGGAACCCTACGACTACGATTCCGAGCCCGAGTATTACGACCCCCAGCCCTCACACGACGATGACGTGTCCTACGACAACCAGGACTACGCCTACGCGCCAACGGACGAGATTTACGAGGACTATGGCCACGGCTCGGACGCCGACATACCCGCATACCACGAGGAGGGATATTACATGGAAGAGGATGGAGATGTGGGTGCGATGATCACGGACTGCGATGGACCCAGGTACGAGGCCGACTACCTTGTGCAGGGAGGCGACGAGTACCTGCTGGAGGATGAGCAGAGTCCCGTTGAGGATGCGTTCGCGTACACCGCGCATGTAGAGGCCCCGTGCACATTTGCGGACGTCCTCGAGGCTGAAGGCATCTATTGCCCTGACGTCGTTGCTTGGGCGGACGAATTCGTGCGCGGTCCACCTTCGGGTGAATGCGTCGCTACGTGGGAGACCGAGATGCATGCCTGGAGGGAGCGCATCGTCGCAGGTGCAGCCCCCGAGTCCCCCTCTCAGCTCACGGGCACAGAGACTCTGAGCCTTGCTCCTCCCCATGTACCGTGGATGGCTGACCACCTGGATGCAATGCAGTATGTGCTCCAGCAAGGTCACGTCCCGGACAACGAGCAGGCGCAGTATGCACAGACTCTTGCGGAGTTGTGCGCGGACCAGCTTGCAGACGAGCGCGCACAGGCTGCAGGCTGGATTTGGGACGAGGAACGCGGGGATTATTGGCACCCTGACCATGGGTACACCGCGGATGACCCAGAGCTCGCAGATGACGAGGATGACCTCGAGGGGCCGCTGGAGTCGATCATCTCCCCCGACGACGAGCCTGCTGACTTCAGGGGAGCCCCAGCCCCCGAATTCGCTGCTGCCCCCGGTTCCTCCGCGTTTGTCGAATACCCACCTTCCCCTGTCGACCTCCCCGCTGCGTACGACGTTGGGGATAACTGCCTCGAGGACGCCTTCCACCAGGCCGTCGACATCCTCTCGATGCAGGCGATTCCATCGGTGCCACTGCGTGCACGGCGACCTCCCGCTACACGCAAACATCCTATCCGCATGCTTGTGCCCCCTCCGACGTCCACCCGGCGCACCATCCGCTCTCAGCCACGCGTAGTCCAACGGAGCACCTCGGCACGATCCAAAGGGAAGACCCGACGTGTTCAGCCCCGCCGCGCGCGCTCATGTCCGGATTTCAACCGCAAAGCTCCACCCCACCTTCTGCTACCCGCCGACACGTCGACGCCCGCGATAGCCACAGTACTGGCTGATGCCCCTGTCCCCGACGATGTTCAGTGCAAGGCCGTACCCCCCGACATCGCGGACGCCGCCGTCGCCGTATCTCCACCTCCCAAAAGCGCCGTCCACGCACGCAGCCGCAGCCCTCCCGCAGTGGTCAGCCCCATGTCGCCTCCCATACCCCCCGACATACCTCTCGCCGTTACCGCACCGGCCGCGTCCCCATCCGCCGAGCGCAGACGCAATGCGCTCCGCCGAATTGCCAAGAAAGGCAAGGGCTGAAATTCGCGCGAGGTCGCGCGCTGTTGTTTGGAGGGGCCGGGGTGGTGCTCCTTAGCTCCTTCGAGTTTTCTTTTGAGTACCACTAGCTCCTTCATCCTTTTATCCTCATTCCCTCCATTTATGCCTCTGATATATGCTCCTCTCTCTCTATGCTCTCTCTCGCTAGGCACTCTTTCCCATTATTCACTACTTTACTTACTCCGCTTTTTCTTTCACCATCTTTGGTTACCTTTTATCTTACTTTCCTCCACATTTCTTTTTTTTTTCACATACCCCCGAGTTGTAGACGTCCGGGGTCGGACGTCGTTTGGTGGGGGGAGACTGGAGACGCCGCGGGCGCCTCCTCCGGCCCGATCAGTAGATTAGTCATCATTATCCCTTTTGTCCTACCACATCTATTCTATAGCTGGTTTTCTGCTGCAGACCGCCAGGCCCTCTCCACCGTGCTTTCTTCGCCGGTTTCAGAGAAACAGCGCTCGGCGGAGGGCCACCTACATGTACGCTTGCTGGCGAACCGTCGTGTTTCGGACAAGACCGGCAAGACACTTTCAGAAACCGAGTCTCCCTCTACATCAGCAACTTGACAAGTTTCCTTTTCGTGTCTTTTCGTCTTTTTAAAGAACGAAAAGTGAAAAAAGCGCCAAAAGACCAAAAAGAACTTTCTTCTTTTCTACGCTATGTCCACTTTCTTGAAAAAGGGCTAAAGAGACAAAAAAGGACATGAAAAGAACGCACATAAGCTCAGATAAAAGAACACTGCAGGCATAAATCTCGGGCCAAAAAAGCATATATTCACGGCATACAACATACAGCATACATCAAACATACAATATACATAGGATGAACATAAATAAGCGCAAAAAAGCGAAGAGAACAAAGGAGAATACGCTGACCATACGCTGACCATCCGCAACCCGTATGCCCAGCATGGTAGGGAGGCACAAGTATATCAGCAGCGTGCGGTCGCGCACAACTTCGGCTGCGTTGGTTGCGGCTCATGCGTATTACCTGTTGTGGGCGGGTCAGTCGGGGCAAGGCGCGAGCTCGAGGAACACACCTTGGTTGCGAACCATCGAGCTACTCTGTAGGCAATCCTCCACAACGTGAAGATGGGATTTGGACCCAGCGCGCGTGCAAACGGGCGCGGTTGGTCGAGAGGGAGCGCAAGGGAGGCGAACCCGAGAGGAGGCAGGAATCGGGAGATGTTTCGCCTCCACTATTGTGGAAGCATCGACGGGGCGGGTGTTAGGCGACACGTTGATAGGTGGGGCGACCAGCCTCATCAAAAGGAATGATATCTAATGATCAGCAGCGAAGCAAAATGGACGTTACAATGGACACACCAAACTTCCGTTAGTACACATAGTACAGCATGAAAAGCCAGGGTTGGGGCGCGCACAACGAGGCGCGGTTGCGGAGCCAGAGCAAAGGGAGACGAACACGACGGACATGGCCCTCCACGCCATTGATAGAAGATCTCGCATCGCGCCAACGAAGGTACAGCCAGGTTTTGAATACAATCGAGGGAGCTTGAAGAGAAGCAAGAGATTTATTCACTTGAGGAGCTTCAGGGAGTAAGAGACGTGTCTTGATAGTAGGGATTGGAAAGGGCTTGACACAAGGCGGCGGAGTGCGTAGGACCTTGAGGTGTCCTGTGGTTTGCAGCCAGCTTGAGGGACAAAGATGTGGAGCCTCGGATTTGAGGGCTTGAGGTAGTCTGGGACCGGGAGAGAGTCGAACGGGGGAGGCGGGAACTCGGGGAGCGGCGTGGTCAAGAGCAAGAGATGGTTGACTTCCATCAACTGATCAACAGGATGGCGGTGCATGCACGGACCATGCACGTGCTGATGGCTGGACTTGACTTTTTTCGCGACTCGAGACCAAGTCGCGACTCTGGAACGCGTCGATTTGCGGCCCTAGCCCAAGCTCAATTTTTTCAATTCTGAACTCATATGCCTCGGGAATCCCTCAGCTCTGGCGTAAGCGGTGGAGGAGCCTCTTCAAAGAGCCTCCGTACTACTTGACCATTGCTTGCCAGCCGCTTTGCTGTTCTATTTCTTCCTGCAGGTGGAGTTGCGGGGCAATGGATATTAGAATCCGCGACAATTTTATACCTTGTGCAGTCGGACAGTGGAAAAGTCGAAAAGTGCAAAAAGGTGAAAAAGGATTTGTGTAACTCAAAAAGACTTAGAAAAAGACATGGAAAAAGAGAAAAGAAGAAAAAGGTCTCAAAATTCGGGGGAAAAGAACTTGTCAAGTTGCTGATGTACGCGAGGTATGCTCATCGCGACTCCTACATACTGTTATTAGCAGTGCTGACTTCGCTCGGAGGGTTGGCCTGGGCGCTCTCACTGCTTTACATTATCTCCGGCCTGACGGCGCTTTACACCAACGGCCTCAACAGCATCGGTAAGAAACCGCGTGCCTTACTTATCCACTAAGTTTTCCCTTATGTTTATTTGCTAGGCGGACTGCAAGTCGTATCCTGTATTGTATGCGCCGGCATCACTTTTGGTTGCAGGTATGTACCCTCCCAGAAATATTTGCCATCTCAGCGCTTAACTAACTGGATTCAGGATCCCGTCCGCGACGCGGATGGCGCGCGTCCGTGCGCAATTTATGGGGCGGTGTTTACTGATATGCATTTGGGTGGCACCAGGTAGCTAGCTACATGTGCAGCTGGTCGGCAGGGTACTGATATTGCATACCCAGTTGTGTTAATCGGCTTCACTGTGCTGACGTCGGTCTCTTCCCTGACCGTGTCCAAGTGCCTCGCCCTCGGGTTCCTGAGCTGGATATGCATTCCCATCGGCATGAACGTTCTCCTCCCGGTGGCAATCTTTACTGGTTATCAGTGGACGGTCCGCCAGATCGAGAAGGGTGTGAGCGCAGGCGAGTTGGTGTGAAATAATGCTTCTGTACCGGACGACTGTTGTTACACACGTATGGTAACGCTTACCTACCTTGTACCCTTGCCATGGAAATGCGATATGGTAGCAGACATGACTTCATGTCAACCCGCAGTTTTGACTTGGGGACTTTTAGACTCGAGATTTAGCATGAACATAGGGTAGTTTTATGGTGAAATTTTCGTTCCAGAAAAAACGGAGGTACCCTTCTGGCTATCCATCTGTCCTCCTAGACGCATCTCGGCACTCTGCATCTCAGCCACCCGCCGCTTTTCTGCCGCCTGCTCTCTTCTGACAGCCAGCTTTGATAACCTCTCCTCATAGGTGATTGGCAGTGGTTGCTGCTCCCATTGCTCCGAATCGTCTTCTCCGGCATCGCTCTCTTCATCACTCTCCCATGCCAGAACGTCATCTGAGCGTTCTGCATCCGAGGCCGCTTCTACTGTCTCCGGCAGCGGTTGGTTGGAGGCAAAGCCACCGGCAGGTCCTCTGTGTGCATGCCTGGCCTGTTTCGCTTGTTTAGGCATTCTGGATGTAGTGTAGGTCGACAAAGTCGGAGACGGAGCACTGTTGGCGGCGATTGATGGCTGACCACAGCCACCGGTAACCCGGGCCGAGATCAAAAGCGCGAAATCTCGGTGGCTAAAATCTTATTTTATATTTTCGAAGTTCTGCTCCGGGGAATCTCTAAAGGTCCTTCCTACAGTCCTATTTACACACTCATCCATGTCATATAGTAAAATGCAAGTGACTAGTAAGGATTTCTAAATCGGGTCTCGGACTTGTCACGAAGTGATGTCTGCTACCATATGGTGGCAGCCAAAACTTCATGTCACACCGGAATTTTGATCAGATTCCTTCCAGATTTGAGATTTGGAAGGAACTAGGGGGTAGTTTATAGGCAAATTCTTCATTTCAGAAGAATCGGAGGTACTCCTAATTTAGGGTTCAAAACGGCGAAATTTTGGGCGGAATTTTTTTTTTTGTGTATAGGAAAGATGAGGTTGGAAGACTGCTTTTTTTGTGTGTAGGAACATGGCCTATATGATACCCATTTTCACTTTCTTCTTCCACTCTGCCTCCGCCACTTCTATCTCTCGCTTCTGCACTCCGCGGTGAGACCGGTACCTTTTAACAGCAAACTCGGCGACAGGTCCTGTAACTCCATGGCGATAGACACTGGCATACCGATCTGCACGTCGAAAAAATCTTCGAATGGTGGGCAGTGGACAGGCACGGAGAGCTTCTTCAACAAGGTCTTTGGATTTTTGCCACTGACCATTTGACCGCTCACGAAAGTAGCGCTTGATCCAGGCCCAAAAATATTCGATCGGGTTCATCTCCGGATGGAATTTTGGCAGGAAATGGCAGACCATGCCTGGAGCGGCCTCAATAAGCTGTGTATTTCATGGTGAGTCGACCAATCTCAGTGTAAGAATCAAGATGCTAACCAGTTCTAGCTGAGATTTCTCCCCCGCAAAATCCGGTTGATGTGAGAGTAAACGCCTCATGCAACAATCAACTGGTCTCTCATCCTCCTCGTCGCTGTCATTACCACCATCATCAACATTGTACATTCCTAGCTCTTCGTCGGGAGAAGCGCCGTCGAGGTGTGGTTTACGTGCCTTTGCTGCCTTGCACACTTTGCATTCCCCGATCAGTGGCTTACCTTTGTTGTTGGTTGTATAGCCGCGCTCAGCCAGAATCAACTTCATGCCTTTCGGCTGCCCTTCAAACTGCTTATGTGGGTGATCATGTGGGAGATTCTCGTCGAACGTCATCTTCTGTGGCTGGCCACCATAGCCATGAGGATTGTCGAGTGGAATGATGGTGTCCCGCATTGCCGGGACTGCACCGCCAGGTTTAACATTCATCTTTGTGGCAGTTAATGCATCCTTTGCGAGACTGCCATGCGCTGATGAATTGTCGAACACCCAATGAATGATTGCCTTGGGAAATAGACGACGCGCTATAAGAATAGCCTTTGCAAGCTATGTCGGTTTAATCAGATAAATTTGTCATGATAGAAATGCACAGCTCACTTGAACAATCATTTGTTCCATATTCCAATATGCATCGCCGCCTGCCTTGCCGTCGGGGTAAATGACAGTTGTGGATGCAGTGAAGGCCAGACGAAGTTCCTCGATCAATTTTTCATTTTCGGCGATGAGTTCTTCCGTTAGATCAAGGAGGCCGTATCGCTCGCACAAAAAACCCGAAATCATGATCAGGCGACCACGGCCTTTCTTTTTAAGGACCTGCTCGCCTGCTTTGAGCCAATACTGGTTATTTTGGTACTCGTTCGAATGGACTGTGGACTCATCATGAACGATGATAACATGTTCGAGTTCCTCATCGCCGAGCTCGAGTAAAATTTCAGCCATATCTGGCTCTACATAGTTGGCTCGGAACGGATCAAGGGCCTCGAGCTCTGCAAGATATTCCTTGCGCCGCTTCTTTACGTCTTTGCGTTCGTGCCCATCCCAATAAACACCTTTTGTGTGGTGCTTGCGACGGTAACCAAGTTTCCAAAGCCAGCGCTGACATTGTCGGATGGAGATGGAAGTTTTCTTCAGTGAAAGCGACGGGAGCAAGGTTTCATTGACATGCTTCTGCAACAATTTTGGGTTGACCTGGTAGAACATTGTTAGAACTTGATTTCTTACATGGACTGTTGCCCACCTTCCCTACTTCGAGTGTTCGGAGCCACCTCTGCACACCCATATGAAATCCTTCGTCGTCAAGAAGGCCGTACTGTTTTGCCCGATTTCCCTGATGAGTTGGCTTGAGAGCCCCGTTCGCCTCGAAGAAACGGGCCTGTGCACAGAGAACCCGCTGGAACGCTGGCCCGCGGCCATGATTTTTGGAAACTCGCAGCGCCGCACACAAACGTCCCATGCGCGGCATCCAGCGATAAAAATCCACCAGTGCAGCAAATAGGACAGTGCTCCGAAAGTCCTTCAACTTGCGGGCCTTTTTTAGGCTGTCCGCTGCAAGACACCCAAGCTCGGAGGGATGGAGGGGAGCAGCGTCATCCAAAACTGTGTCAATCCAGCTGGCAATCTCGTCGGCAACAGCAATGGAATCAATAGCAGTGTCCCCGTCCTTCAAACGAGCTTCCTGTTCAAGCAACTCTGGGGAAATGTCGTCCTCGAGTTCTGATTCATTCACCGACAAGTCGTCAGCTGATGATGCAGAAGACAATTCCTCCTCTTCCTCTTGGCGTAAATCAATGGCCATGGGAGTTCTGGATGAGGAAGAAGCTTCGCTGCCGTCGCCCTTATGGCGCTTAGCGGGAGTAACATGGGAAGCTGAGGAGATTTCTACCTCATCATCAGATGAGATCGAGATAGGCCGAGTTCGTTTGCGGAACATGTCGGTAATTGTGGCCTGCTTATTGGATGGGGCAGTGTTCTGTGGGGTAAGGGCAGCCATCTGCCGTTGAAATTCGACCTCGGAAATGCTGAGCAAGCCTTTTTCGTAGTCTTCTTTGAGTTTCTTGCGCTTTTCCCGTGCTGTGCGCTCCGACATGCCTCCAATACCATATGGGCCACGTTTTTTGCCTTGGAGAAAATTACCATAGACCACGGATGACATTTATTAACAAGGGACCCACCCGTCTGACTATATTTCGGTCCTGCCAGTTGCTGCTCGGCACTTCGCATCTCGGCGGCTTGACGCTTCTGCTCGGCTTTTTCCCGTTGGACCATACGTTTCTCCAGTCTCTCTTCAAATGTCATCGGACGTGGGAGTCGTTCCCATTCAGAATCGGAGAGTTCCTCGGGCTCCTCGTCGCTGCTGGCAGATTCCCATGCCAGATCATCATCTTCGTAATGGCCAGAAGAGGATTGGTCGGGTGGATGGATTTGATTTGATGTAAATGTGCCTGCAGAGCCACTCTGAGTATGCACTGCTTGTTTTTTACTTCTGGGCATCCTGGATGAGGCCTGTGGACGTCGGGGAGGCGCAAAATGGCAATTGATGGCGCGGCACAGCCATCGGCCCGCCTGATCCGCAATCAAAACGGCGAAATCGAAGTGGCAAAAACATAATTCAAGTTTTTTAATATTCTGCTCCGATAGATGTTGAGACCAGCTTCTTTTGATGCTTTTCCCACAGTTACAGAGTATTATGACTAGAACTGAGGTTGTAGTAGGGATTACCAAATCGGGACTCAAACTTGTCACGAAGTTCGGTCCGCCACCATACGTACTCATCATTTGGTGTGTCGATGACCAGCGTGTCTTGACGTCCAGGATCAACATGTGGACGCCTACAATAACCTTGCTTGGAGACAGAATCCGGTACCACTGCTGACGCCGTTGAGGACTAGACCGAACTGCGCGGACGACTGCCCGAAGCTGCACAGCATATCAGAATTATATCACAAGCGTTATCTCCCAAAGATCTTACCTTCTTTACAGAGGCTTTAATTCCAATAGACATGGGTTCACTCCCCTTGTCAGCGTCCTCCTGATCGTCAATTGCGACCGCATCTTCAAGTTCTTCGAGGTCGTCAGTCTCAGGCACAGCTGTGACGGACTCTTGATAAGGGGAAGCCGGAGTATTGGTCTTTTTTGTGCTCTTCTCGACGGCACCAATTGCCTCCAGAAGCTAACCAAGCACATCGTTCGGACTCGGATACTAGGGAAGAAGAAGTAACACATACCTGAATGACGGCCAGATGAACCGTGTGAGGCATGCATCGCAGCCGAGAGTTCTTGGCGGAAAATTTGATCCCCTCTTCTACACACTTTCTTTCGATAGCTACGACAAGAGTATCATTGTTGGAAGCGTTATCCATCATGAACGAAATGACCTGAGCCACGGTATTGAGATTCAAGGAAAATAAATAATACTTGACTTACACGACCGGTCAACCCATAGCGCTCCAAGGTTTGCCACACGAGGTCGGCCATGTTTTCGCCGGAATGCTCACCAATTAGCTCTTCAAAATCGATGAGTAATTCCTCTGATATGGCGGTGAGGAAAGGTAAGCCACAAATGCAACACAACTTACCGAGTCGCCCATCATTCGTAATATAATGTACTACTATGGCGATGAACGCGTAACCATTCGAGGAGGTCCAGGCATCCAGAGAAATGGAAACCATGGCCTCCAGGGACTAGACAACACAGTAAGAACGGTGAATTGAGTGGGGATTTGGAAACCTATACCGCAAAGAATGAACGCAGCTCGGCCGTCAAGGCTTCCCCCATATCCATTACCCGCCTCTGCACTGTGGTGGCAGAAGGAACGTCCAGGTCCGGAGAACGGTGGTGGACATATTCAAGAAGACGGCGGAATTCTGGTCGTTCGACCTCCTGGAATGGCTGGTCACATGCAACTAACCACTCCACAAGCAGTCGTTCGAACGTTGCTTGATTCCAGTTACCCTGACGCAGCTCAACACGACTTGAAACAAGAAGAAAAACATGGAAACTCACGAGGCTCTTCTCACTGGAACGCGCAAACGACTGTAAGATGGTCTCCTGCCGCGTATCCGCCGCACATGAGGCCTCACATGTATCGAGAAACGCCTTGAGCTCCTTTCGCTCGGAAAATATTTTCTGGCCGTTCGCGACAGCAAGCTCTTCGCTTGTGAGAGGTGTTTTCCGTTTATTCAAAATTTCGAACAATCGAAACATGTCGGGAGCATGATTCTTGAGGTGTTGAATCAAGCCTAGCTACATTCGTTAGCAGTACAATTATTATGTGAACTCAATCACCATTGAGACTGTAATGCATCTTCGCTGTGACCTTGAGCACGTTCTTGGACTCCCCGTGGTAACAACGGTAAAATTTGTCGCCCTTGATAGATGCTCTGCCGTGATCGGTCCCGGTGACATTCTCGAAGAAGTTGTGAATCGGATTTCGAGTGCGTCCTGCAGTCTATGAACAGTGGGTGGCAACTCGACGTTCACAGGGTTGATAAACATACCTCAGCGCTTTTCTCACCATCCGGCGCATTCACATTTGAGGATCCGGCTGGGGCATCTGGTGCTCCGGTCTTCGCCTTCTTGCGCGGCCGTTTATTGTCTTCGGGGCGGCGTGATGTCCCCTCCGGTACCGTCTTGGTAGGGAGGCTATTTGCAATCTAAATCGAATCTGGGCTTAAAAATACGCAGGCCACGAGTGTAAGAGGATCGTACCTCCTCGTGTGTTACTGTGACTTCCAGTTCACTGTCAGATTCGTCATCGTTTGAATCGTTGCCCGAATAGTCGGAGTCATCCGGATCGGACACTGCTGGCTGCTTCCCCTTTCCCTTTGCGGTCCGGCGCCTTCTCCGTTTGCGTTGTGGCTCATCGTCGGCGGTGATCTGTTCAGCGGCAAGGGCATCTGCCATGCGCTGCAGGTTTTTTTTGCGCTTCACCGGATTGTCCGACGATCCTTGCAAAGACGTCAGGACTACCACAATAATCAAGCCAGTAACATACCGGAAGCGGAGGCAACAGGATTTGTATCAGGCTCCGTAAAATCAATATCCGTCGCATCTTTGAGGGTTCCATCAGAATTCAATGCCCCCTGCTCCCAGCCATTCTTATCAACGACCACAACCCCTGTTGGCTGCTATGAGGAAATATGAAGACGAAACCAAGAGAAGAGATTATACCGCTTGTACCGCCCAGCAGCCGAGGCGGCATTATAAAATGGCGAAGTCCATGAACCCCGAGACCAGACATAGTCTCGTAACCGCGTAATGGTCGCCAGAGACCTAGGAGGTAGATAGGTCCTTGTTTACAACATGCATGTCCTCGATGACAGACGGCCTTGCGGATATCTGAAACTGTGGTCGTTGGGTGACCGCTAAAATTCTAACTGTTAGAACTATGCCAATTTAACAGTGTTAAAGCGTGACGGAGAACTGACTCAGGGCGATGGTACCCCTTGATGCAATGTTTATGAAGATGGTACTCAGATCTGTCGCAGAAGCTGTCTAGTATTAAAGGATGTACATTCGACCGACAGAAGATCGTCACCTGATCTCGGGCCCTGCATCAGCAACTTGACAAGTTCTTTTCCCCCGAATTTTGAGACCTTTTTCTTCTTTTCTCTTTTTCCATGTCTTTTTCTAAGTCTTTTTGAGTTACACAAATCCTTTTTCACCTTTTTGCACTTTTCGACTTTTCCACTGTCCGACTGCACAAGGTATAAAATTGTCGCGGATTCTAATATCCATTGCCCCGCAACTCCACCTGCAGGAAGAAATAGAACAGCAAAGCGGCTGGCAAGCAATGGTCAAGTAGTACGGAGGCTCTTTGAAGAGGCTCCTCCACCGCTTACGCCAGAGCTGAGGGATTCCCGAGGCATATGAGTTCAGAATTGAAAAAATTGAGCTTGGGCTAGGGCCGCAAATCGACGCGTTCCAGAGTCGCGACTTGGTCTCGAGTCGCGAAAAAAGTCAAGTCCAGCCATCAGCACGTGCATGGTCCGTGCATGCACCGCCATCCTGTTGATCAGTTGATGGAAGTCAACCATCTCTTGCTCTTGACCACGCCGCTCCCCGAGTTCCCGCCTCCCCCGTTCGACTCTCTCCCGGTCCCAGACTACCTCAAGCCCTCAAATCCGAGGCTCCACATCTTTGTCCCTCAAGCTGGCTGCAAACCACAGGACACCTCAAGGTCCTACGCACTCCGCCGCCTTGTGTCAAGCCCTTTCCAATCCCTACTATCAAGACACGTCTCTTACTCCCTGAAGCTCCTCAAGTGAATAAATCTCTTGCTTCTCTTCAAGCTCCCTCGATTGTATTCAAAACCTGGCTGCACCTTCTTTGGCGCGATGCGAGATCTTCTATCAATGGCGTGGAGGGCCATGTCCGTCGTGTTCGTCTCCCTTTGCTCTGGCTCCGCAACCGCGCCTCGTTGTGCGCGCCCCAACCCTGGCTTTTCATGCTGTACTATGTGTACTAACGGAAGTTTGGTGTGTCCATTGTAACGTCCATTTTGCTTCGCTGCTGATCATTAGATATCATTCCTTTTGATGAGGCTGGTCGCCCCACCTATCAACGTGTCGCCTAACACCCGCCCTGTCGATGCTTCCACAATAGTGGAGGCGAAACATCTCCCGATTCCTGCCTCCTCTCGGGTTCGCCTCCCTTGCGCTCCCTCTCGACCAACCGCGCCCGTTTGCACGCGCGCTGGGTCCAAATCCCATCTTCACGTTGTGGAGGATTGCCTACAGAGTAGCTCGATGGTTCGCAACCAAGGTGTGTTCCTCGAGCTCGCGCCTTGCCCCGACTGACCCGCCCACAACAGGTAATACGCATGAGCCGCAACCAACGCAGCCGAAGTTGTGCGCGACCGCACGCTGCTGATATACTTGCGCCTCCCTACCATGCTGGGCATACGGGTTGCGGATGGTCAGCGTATGGTCAGCGTATTCTCCTTTGTTCTCTTCGCTTTTTTGCGCTTATTTATGTTCATCCTATGTATATTGTATGTTTGATGTATGCTGTATGTTGTATGCCGTGAATATATGCTTTTTTGGCCCGAGATTTATGCCTGCAGTGTTCTTTTATCTGAGCTTATGTGCGTTCTTTTCATGTCCTTTTTTGTCTCTTTAGCCCTTTTTCAAGAAAGTGGACATAGCGTAGAAAAGAAGAAAGTTCTTTTTGGTCTTTTGGCGCTTTTTTCACTTTTCGTTCTTTAAAAAGACGAAAAAGACACGAAAAGGAAACTTGTCAAGTTGCTGATGTGGGCTCCTGATGTCGACCTATTTTGGCACGCTCGCCGCAGACGGTCAAGTCGCATATGCGAGACATGGTCCCGTCGATACCTCCAAGGCGTATGGAACGTTTGGTGCTCGATAACGGTCAGTGCATGTGGACGCGTGAAATACACTTGGAATTCGGGATTTAGGCGCTGTATAACGTTTGATGCACAAGAATCACTCACCACAACAGGAGCAGACCAGAATCCAGTAAACATAGATGGAGCCGAGAATGGCAGCATCGGACAACGTGAGATGTGAGAGAGTGGCAAAGAAGGGTACCGAGAATCGGTAGGACTGTGCTGTGAAGCCAAGCAGACAGCCGAGGAGAGGAGTGAAGAAAAGGAGACAAGTCTTTAGAAAGAAACGAATAATTGACCACGTCGAGGCAGCGACAGTTTTCGACGTGGATTCAGCCAAGACACCACGCGTCTCGCGACCATTATGAGCTGATCCAAACTTCAGGTTAACACAATTGAAGAGGAAATTGTGAGACACACCTTTTTTAATACGCTGGCGCGCAAAAGATGACATTGAGACTCAGACAGAGGACTTAGACTAGTGGGTTCCCGGTTAACCGACCACAGGTGCACCACTCTTTTATGGTCCATCGGCAAGAGCATATTTCTGGCAGTTTCTATCGTTTTCTATCGCTTGCAGTGGGCGCGTAAAATTTGAAATTGCGGTTCGTCGGGATAGTCGGGATAGTCTATCAGCGGCAAGCGGCGACGCGTCATCAGCATAGTCTTCGGCCATCTTTGCCGAAAGAGCTCCACATCGGGGCAGGTGGTCCGAGGTGGATTTACGGGCCGTACAGTTGCCGTATACGGCCGTATCAATACGGCTCCTGTACGGTAGCTTTACGGTCCCCACCCGTAACCGTACGAGGCGCACCAGAGGCCTATACGGGACGGTTACGGGTGACCGTATGACCCGTAACCGTATACCGTATTGTACGGTTACGGTGGGGATCCCTAGTTTTGACAGGCTTGGTGAAATGGCTGTCCCGGGATTACTTCCCGGATGGCATTCCAGGATGGATGGTCGACATCATCCAGGGATCGGAGGATGTTGGGGAGTCGGTGGAGGACGAGGAAGAGAAGGAGGAAGACGAAGGGCAACCGGAGCCGGAGCCAGAAGCCAAGGTTGAGGAAGAGGAAGTGCGAATCCGGGTCAGTCCGGAGTGGCCGGAAGGATTCCGGATGGATGACGATGAAGAAATGAGGGTTGCAGAAGAGGAAGGAGAAGAATCCCTGCCCCCGATCCAGGTGGAGGATGAACCGGAGGAGTCAGAGAATGACTAGAACATTTGTAATATAGAATTTCTTCTCAAAAACTTTCTTTCTTGATTTTTTCGTGAATGATAAGAGAATCCGGAGTCGACCGAAATAACCGGAAATACCGGGAGAGTAAGAAAGAGAAGGATTTCAAGGGTTTGGTCCAGGCTTGTTAGGAAAACGACGATGAAAGTTGTCGATATGTTCATCGGCATCAACGTCGTCCGCACTAACCCAGGTTTTGGTTGGTTCCTGGTAGTCTGAGTCCCTTGAGATCTGAAGTTCGTATTAAGCAGGCCAGGGGTTCAATAGCGAGATTGAATAATAAACAGGACAGTGGATCCCCTTGTCTCACGCCACAAGTGACCATGAATGGTTTACTGGTTTCACCGTTGATGATGACTACTGTTTCTGTGTTGGTATAAAGGTTCTTGATTGTGTTGCAGAACTTTTTTGGGAAGCCCATCTTCTGTAGTACACGTAGTAAATAGGAGTGGTTAATCCGGTCGTAGGCCTTCTCCTGGTCCAGGGACACTATGACCCCATCCTCTTCTGCGGCATCCGCGTAGTTCAAGAGGAATTTTGCAAGTTTAACCTGGTTTTCAATCTTCCTACCCTTCATGAATCCAGCTTGGTCGGGATGTACCAGCGAAGGTGCCACATTCATCAACCGTAAAGAGTATCCCTTCGTCATCAGTTTGTAGTCGCAATTGAGCAGCGTGACCGGACAATAGTTGCTGATTAAAGATTTGTCTCCCTTCTTAAAAATTGGGCAAAGCCACCCGGCATTAAATTTACAGTGTTTAACCATTCCATGATCCTCAATATCTGCATATAGCTTTGTGAGAAAGCCTAGCACGTCGAACAGGTTTAGGCTGTTTCCCTTGCCTTGCCGGTATAGTATGTCAAGCAGTTTGTAGAATTCAAAGGGAATGCCATCGATTCCAGGAGCCGTTCCGTTGTTTGAGAGTCTCAGTGCAGCGCCAATATCATCACTTGTCAAATATTTGTCCAATTCATTGAATTCGGACTCTGAGAGGTGTGCGTCACACTTTTCAAGTGTGATTTCAGTTGCCATAAGTCTCCCATATTCATCGGGTAGGTCTCGGGATTGAATTGAGTCGTGGTAGTCACGCGCCATCTTTGCCATTCGTTTCGGCCTTGCTTCGTAGCGTGGAAGATCTGAATTTGTGGCTCCTTCAGCTTTGAGCTCGGGTATTGATTCCTTGACATGGTAGCCTTTGGCAGACGTCGTCCACGATTTTGTTCGCAAATTCTCGCCCTCGACATCGTAGCGTCCTTCAGAGACCGCTTTTTTACATTCTGAGTCTTCACGTATCTGCTCTGCAATTTTCTGTTCCAGCATATAGGCAGCCAACGACCGGTCCTCAGGCGGCATATCCTGATCATGCAGCACAATATTCAATTGGGCCTTCCAGGTTCATATTTTTCGGGTTGAATCATCGGTGATGAAGCGTGAACAGTGCTTCGCATACGTCGTTATATCTAGCTTGAATTTCGCCCACAAGGTCTGTATATTATTTCCAGGGTCACGTTGTAACTTTTCCAGGTTCTCAAGGTCACTAACCAACTGTGCTGCCAGTGCCTGAACACGACGCATAAATTTCGGAGTCTTCAGTAAATACAATGGCATTGACCACCTGCCGGGCCCAGGTTTCTCCTCTCTTCTCCCTGTTAATTGGGTTATTACCAGTCGGTGATCACTCTTCACAGGGCAGTGTTTAATTTCCCAACCACGGAAGTGTTTGAATCGCTGGTTGTCAATGTTAAATCGGTCAAGCCGCGAGTAGGAGTCATATGTCTCCTGAGTCTCTTTATTTGTCCGATGTTGGACACAGGTATAGTCTCGTATATCTGGGAAGGTTGCGCGCCATCCATCTTGCCAACGGAATAAATTTTTCAGTCTCTTAAAACTTTCAGGGACCACCTCAGCAATCCCTGAGTTTCGATCCAGGGGGTCCTCCACAAAATTCCAATCGCCCAATGCAATTGTTGGGAACGGGAGAGTTGGGTCCTCAGCCCACATTGTCCAAAGTTCTTTCCACATTCTGTCCCTCTCCTCTGGGCGGTTGGGCGCATATATATTTAAAATGTTCAATGATTCACCATTATTCCACGGAATAACTATCATATATACCTGCCCGGGAATCAGTTCATGTTCCTGCATGTTGTCTGTGTCGACAAATTTCTTATTCAGAACAAAGGCCACCCCTGTGGTCGAGCATGGCTTCTCTGGATGGGCTGAGTGGTAGAGTCTGAACCATCGCCCGAAGATGTTGTTAAATTGTGTAGCTGATTCAGTATCAAAGTGAGTCTCCTGTAATCCGAGGACACCGAGATTGTTCGTGTCAATCGTTTCCTTGAGAAATTCGAACTTGTGGTTACTGTTGTGCATTGAGATGCCCGAGTCACGGCCGGCGATGTTCAATGAACGAATCGTTAAATTTGCACGTGTGAATTTTCCCGACTTCAGGACGCGGGGAGGTTTGTGTCTCCGTCGTATATCTATATTGTCATTTTCCCAGGTAGGAATCTCAGGATTCTGAGGTGTGCTATCTGAGGCGCTAGGTTGCGAATGTTGATTCGTTGAATTGTCTGATATACATATGTCAGAGTCCATGTTGTTAGTTGAATTCGCTTCTGTGTTAAAATTGTTTAAACTCGGACCGTTCACCACCTTGACATCGCCCATATGTACATCAGACCGTTGGTCCATACCTTCAACAATATTTGTAGGTTGAAGCATCTCCGGCTGGAGAAATACCCCCCTGCTAGGAGGCAAATGCCCAGTCGAAGTACGAATACTGGGGAAGGTATTGACCCGCTGCTCTTCGCTTGGATCTGCAACAGTCAGAGCAACAGAACCGTTACAGAAGGGGCCACTTGTGTGGTAGCCAGGGATAGACCCCTGGGTACCCTGACTCCTGCTGATTTCGTATTCTGAACTCGCAGCCAGCAAGCACTCGCGAGAGGGAGATACCACTTCCCCGGAACCCTCCCGTGATCCAGGAGGGCCTACGGTATTAAATTCGGCTTCGTTTGGGTGTACAGGCATATTAAGGTGCGTTTAAGGACCGCCGTCACAGGTTTGGGGGTATCGGTGGAGCACATCAGGAAAAACCTAAATTTCCCCATAGCAGTCCCATACGTCCCTAACGCGCTTCTGGAGTGTCCTTGGAAAGGGATGGTCCCAGCGCTGGAAAGAGGAGGAGAAACTCTCTCTCCCTCATCCCAGTGATATGACCGATGCTCAACGAGAAGCGCTGGGGAAAGCAACGGAGAAAACCAAGGAGGTAAGCGCGAGTAAATAGTAGAAGAGAAAGAGCTGACCATTCCATTCCAGCGCTTGAAGGCATGGATGCGTTACCAGGATCGTGTCATTACGCAGGGAGGAGGACAGACCCTGGCTCCCGTTGTGCCATCCACTGGTCCCGCTCCACCCTCTGCTGGTCCCGCTCCACCCTCCACTGTTCCTGCTTTCCCCACCACTGCAAGGCGCCTCAAAAAACATTCATTGTTTAATGTGTTGAAGAAGCCGAAGGTGACGCGTCCCATACGGCTTGTGGAGATGTATCAGAAGATGTACAACGAGAAGGTTAAGGTGGAGGTGGTGAATCGCGGTTACGATGGGCTGAAGTACGACGACGAGGCCGAACACGTCGCTACCGCTAATGCCGCTGGTTCGACCGATGGGAAGGTCATGACGCCAGAGGAGTTGGAGGAGGCCGAGTCTGCCGCCGAGATACTCGCTGAGGAACGACGCAAGGCCCTTCGCGCGGCGCGTATGAGTTTGTGGCGAACGACCTCTGCCGAGATGTACGAGATGGAGTCGGACGACGTGAAGCTCCAGGTGGAGGCAGCCACTAACGAGGTTAACGAGGCGCGCAGGAGGGGGGGCCAGGCGCCATCGGGTCAGAAAAAACTCCAGAGCAGTTTCAGCAGTGAGTGTCGACTTGTCGGTTCCAGCTTGGTCAGCCCTGACACGAATTCCAGTGGCATCACCGGTTTATGGACTTGGTACAGAGGCGCGTCATGACATGCACTGGTGTATCACGATGGTGAGGTAGACCAGTGATGTGTGGGCGAGGAAGTGTAGTGATTTTGAGATTTTCAGCAAGTGATTTGGCGATAGGGAGGATGCCAATGGTTTCGGAAGTGGCGATCCGAGTCGGGAGCACACGGGGAAAAGGGAAGGAGGGCTTGCAGCCGACTTCAATAGCAAGTTCGACGATCTCGTCCCTGATCCAAAGTGCATAATGGCCGCGATACTTTTTGCCCGTGCGGTTATGAAACCCGACCTGGCAAGTGTCAGAAGACTGAACAGGATCGAAAAAAATGAACAGAATACCCTCATGTTTCGACGCAAAATCCAGTTAATTAAAATGCACTCTGCCAATTCTGGAGAAGCTCGCAGGGAGCCAAAAATGCGACGAACGACCATATGGAATCCACCCTCGAGCGAGTTCGTTCCTCGCACGGTGCGGTAGACGTTGAGCCCATCACGGTCCTTTCCCATTAGATAGTAAAGGGGGATACCAGGAGGATCCGAGAGGTACCCCTCTCGCGCGGTTTGAAGGAGATGTTGGACCATTTCTTTGGCTTCATCTGAGAAGAAGGGGCCGTTGCTTTTCTTCGTTGAGCACTGGATGTCCTGGTATGCGTTGAACAATTTATCGAGTCGGCCCAATAGCACGGTGCGTTCCGGAATATAGCGGCGGATACGGCGGTTAAGAGTCGAAGACTTTGCGCGCTTGTAATACTCCCAGTCACCTCCGTTCTTCTCGATGACAGCTCGGACAGCACATTCGTCCGAATGATCCCGGACAAAGATGGCCTCGCTGAAGTCGTGGGCAAATGCTTTGAATGCCGAATGTTTTTTTGACAAGAGGCGGAGCAGTCGGTCCATGTAATGGAACGCGTCATCGAGAACACGACTGGGAAGCTTCTCCGACTGCTGCATGAGGGTAAAGGTACGCTCGATGCCTTCCATCAGTGCAGCCACGGAAGTATCCTATAATATATAATGAATCTGGATCGAAAATAACACCATGTTGCGCACCTCGTTGACGCTGTCATCAAAGAATGTATTGTTGAAAAAGCTGCTATCAATTCCAGGCATCTCGTTGTCCTGGTTAAACTGTTAAAAATGTAACACCTGGAAGCAGTGTTAAATACCGGATTGCCCTCGAACTCGGTGTCTTCATCAAAGTCAAAGTCAAAATCATCGTCATCTTGGTCTGAATCCTCGCATGCGAATGTATCCTCCATGTCCTTCTCGGTCAAATTTTCGAACTCGATGGAAGGAGAAATTGAAGGGGTAAACTCTGGGATATGTTGGGAGTTGTCGGGCGGAGCGGGCACAGAAAATACACGGGAAACAATGCGAGCCGGCACTGGAGCGGTTTCGCCGCGAGAAATAAGCTGTGAGGTGCTTACAACCGCTTGTCCGCCATGCGCAAAGATCCATTCGAGTGTTTGATTGTGCAATTTGTGAAGTGAGCCTGGAACTAGAACCTACGGGACGCCGTAAGAAATATCAACACAAGGAGTTGAAGAGAACCAACCTTCGAAATCTCAATGAGAGAACGTGACCGCTCACATTAATTCGCTTTGTGAGTCCGTGCTCATCCATAATCGCGTCGAGGTAGCCCGGATGGTGACCAACAATTGAGCCTTCCGCCACCGGCTTGCAAGCCTGGATGAGTGTTACACGCTGCCCGTGAGTCACCGATTGGGTGGGCTGTAACGGTAACCCGAGAGAATCAAGATGACTGAGCGCAAGATAAATTTGCCACTGGCAGTCGATCTCCCGAAACAGCAAGGTATTTTGCTCCGCGGGCGTTAAGGACCAAGGATACGAAAGATGGTAGGGAAATGAAAAGGACTTTCGAAGAACTAGACCCGAAAGTGCAGAAAGTGAAACTGATGGATCATCGACCACCGCTTTCAATTTGGCATATTTTCCCAAGTCGAGTATGGGCGCATTTTTTGCCTTTGCGAGTGTCGCGATTTCGGGGAGTGAGAATGCATCCGAAATTATCTGGAGGTTCTCGCGTATCGAATGTCCGATCTTGATAATTGTGGGGTTGGTGAGAATTGCCCGCAAAGAAGGAAGAATCTCGCTCCGCGAAGTCAGAGCTGCAACCTACATATCGAATCAATCAATGTACTTGAATAGAGTATGTATGTAAATCTATACCTCGAAGACGACAATCTTATCCTGCGTCCGGAGTTGGATAATCTCCAGACGAGGCGGCCCGTCTTTGCGTTGTTGTGTCTTGATTGCAAGCGCGACCAAAGAAAGCGGTGTGGTTGGAGTAACAATATCCACGAGAATATCATTTGCTTCGTCCTCAATCTCCATTGAATCAGAGACGATGGTGGTTGGGATTCCAGAACTTGGTTCAAAGGTGGGAAGGTCTGTCCACTCGGTAATCGGCTCAACGTCCTTGATCAACGAGCTGTTGATAGACTCGTGAAAGGACCGCTCCACTGAAAAACATCAGACTTTTCACCACGGAAGAATGAACTGCTCACGTTGTGGTGAATCTGTGTAAAATATCTCGGTTGGCGGATGGTTCGCATTCTTTAACCCTTCCTGAATTCTCTCGAACAATTCTTTAACAAATGCCAACGACTTGGTTTGAGTTAAGGAGTGCGCTCGGACCTCTTCGAACTCGTTAAGCAGAGTATATGCAGCGATGAAGATCTGTTCCCCCTTCAAGTCCCCCATGTACTTGAGGAGCTAAAATAAAATGAGGGTCAGGCCGTCATTTACGATATTTGTAAGTTGACACTAACCTGGAATGTATGGTCCCCTGCCGCCACGGTCAATGGCAATGATGCAATAAATCGTTCGATGAAGATGCGATACGCAGAAACATTATCTGTGAAGAGTGCCTTCAGATAAGGGACAGACGGTGGAGACCCTGCATATCCTTGTGGGTCATCAAATGCAGAAAATGACTGAACGTTGGTCCGGCCATAGAAATCTGCGGCAGAAAGGTACATCAGCTCCCCGTCTGCATGATATCGGTGCTGGATCTCGGAAACTAGTTCAGAAAACGGAGCAGGACCGAAGCGTGCGGCAAATGTATTTGACATTTGCGCCATCATGAGCTTTGAAATGGCACCGCGTGCGGATATATATGCTGCATAAATGTGAGCGACTCGATAGATGTATTTTGGAAAGACAGATACCTGGGAATGCCACCTGTACAAACCGCGGAAGCTGCGCAATAATATGGGGATCGGTACCCTGGTGGTTGGTTCCACATCCCGGTGAATCTTTCCGTCGGTCATCGCAAATAAACCGATTTGTGAGAAGGAAAAAATCAGCTGGCATTGAACGAACTCGGCGAGCGATAGGATTGTCATTGAAGCCTTGGCGAAAAAAAAAATTAAAACAGGTGTGCGACTGGAACATGGGACAGACCTTTGCGAGATAAAGGCTTACCACAAGTACACTTGAAGCGTTCAGGATGGCCGGGAAGGAAGTTCGGCAACCACACAAATATTTTGCGGTGATATACGGCAGTTGGATCAAGGCCGCGGCCAAGGGCGAAGACAGGATGCGGGGGCCTATCATAAAAATCACCCCGTTGATAACAGAGGGGTTGTCCATGAGCTTTAATTTCATCAGTGAGTCTCTTCTTCGCGTCGCTCAATTGCTTTGAGATTGCGGACTCTTGATCGCAAAATGCAGCCTCCTCTGTATCTAGATTTTCCTCGCCATTCTCCGGGGGATCTTCTATGAGACTTTCGTCGATGATGCAATCTCCTGCAGCAATATCCGCATGCTCATCGTTTTCGTCGATGTACGCCAGCTCTTCATTGAGCTGTGCAAGATCACCTACGGAAATCGGTGGTGGACAGGTGACTGTTTGTGTGTAAATTGATACTCATGCATCACATTAAAATTGAATTGAAATACCAGGAATCGTCGAAGCGGATATGGGTGCTGCCTGAGCACGCGAAGGCCCGAGAGCGGACCAAGTTGATCTCCCAGCTGAGGCAGAAGCAGTGGCGGGGTTGCCTCGAGGAACAGCAGCATGGGTGTTACGAGGAAGAAAAAATGGGGCAATGGGCCGCCGAGAGCCACTGGTATGGGAGGTGGATGCCCGAGCGCGTTCCTGTAGCAGCGGCGTAGGTGAACGGCCGAGAATTTGCAATTTTGCTTCATTAGGAGGTCTTCCCGCTCCCTCCCGAGCACCACCGTGAGTTCCTTTTGGTTTTTTAGGATCCTTTGGCTTCTTGGGGTTCCTGGGTGGACCAGTTTTGCGGTGACTTCGAGGTGCCATGAAAGCTCAGAGAGATACGCGTCGCGTTTCAAAATCACGCGTGACTTATGCCATAAGACGTGGTTACGGACCGATTCGCGGACGGATCACAACTGCGATCAGTCGCATCAATCACGGGATGTGGCTTAAGTACTTACACCTCCCCTGACACCTTTCATGAGCCAAGGAATTAGGTGCGCTCAAAGTAGACTTTCCGCGCACGGCCGCGGCTGCGGAAGGTCATGTGCAGTGACTGGTAGTCACACTATTTGTCCCGCGTCCATTTTGGGCCAATTGTCCGTACTTTCCATCGATAAGAGTGTGCGCACTGCGCGATAAAATCAATCAATACATTTGCATGCTCCGTATCATCGCCTCTTACCCCCAACTTCAGCAATGGGTCGAGAGACCATGCGCTCCCAAATAACTAACTCCTATCTAAAGCACATGGCTCTCCGCGACATCCTCCTTCCCTCTATCGACGACGACGACAGCATTTGGGTCCTGCTTTCCAAAGAGAACGACGAAATTCTCCTTCTTCTGAAGATGCTCGAGGAGAGTCCAAGTGAGCGCGCCATTGTCGGCTGACCACGGGAGCGTGGCCAATTTTGGTTCGGCAAGCATAAGGGAGATGTTATTAAGATAATACATTAAAGTCCGAGTCCAAATGAGTGGGTATCTCGTGTGGCGGCGACGAGAGGAAAGACAGGTAATTTTGGCACCGGAGTAGAGGCCTCTAGTATACACAAGTAAACAGCTACCAAGGGTGACTGCCAGTCACTGCACATGACCTTCCGCGGCGGCGGCCGCGCGCGGAAAGTCTACTTTGAGCGCACCTATTATCGATACAAATTTGGAGATCTGCCTGGACCGAAGGGTGTTATTTTATTACATGTTTATGCGGTGACGCACTCACAAGGTATTGTTCGAGATTTCGGATTTCCGGGTACCACAAGAGCGCTCCGAGCTCGCCGGAAGCCTTCCAAAGGTTGAAAAGGTTGTTACTGCAAAGGTCGTCGTGGAGGTGAAAGATGCCGAGTTGCTGAAGAATTTTAAAATGCTTGCCAATCAGCCCGTTCTTGTACTTGACAGCGGATTGCCAATCAATTCTATCTCCCCCTCGAGCCGCTGATCACCCGCGCTATTTTCCTGTGTGGTGCTGGGTTCAACGAACTCGTAATTTCGGGATTCACGGATGCTGCGTAGGCGTGCGTCGTAGTATTTGATCACGCCGGGATCTTCCGAGAAACCAACAAAGGTGTGTTTCTCTGCCTTGCTTGAGTCTCCTCCAAGTTTTGACAGGTTCTTCCCTTCTCGTTTGACCCATACATCACATCCAAACTCGCGCAAGTGTGCGACACTGGGCTTGTGACCCGTCCAGGCTTCCTCTGGTGTCTTTCCTTCTAGGGCTCGAGTTGGCGCGCGGTTTCTGATGTATGCTGCGTACTCGATAGCCGATTGCCATAAGAATGATGGTGAGCCCCTCGCGATCAACATAGCTCTTCCGAGTTCGACTAGAGTGCGGTTGAATCGTTCCGCTACTCCGTTAGATGCATGTGCGTATGGAGCCGGGGTCTGCAAATGGATTCCCTTCTGTTTCAGCCACTGTTTGACCTCCTTGCTGGTAAGTTCCTTGGCATTATCAACGCGAATGACCTTTGGCGTAACTCCGTGCTGATTCTCGATGAAGGTGACATATTCTTTGATTTTTCCGAAAGCATCTGATTTGTACTTCAGGAATTCGGGGGTGCAGCGCCGGGTTGCATCGTCTGTAAACGTGATGCTGTATTTCGATTTCTGGAGGGATTCAATGCGTGCAGGGCCCCAGATGTCACTGTGTGTCAGTTCTCCGGGCTCCTCGCGTCGGTGGTGTGCTTCCTGCGGGTATGGCCTGTTTGTCATTTTAGCTTGGATGCAAGCTTCGCACTGGCTGAGTGGCGGCGAGTCCTTATCAATAGTGAGTCCTTCCACCAATTTATCCTTCACAAGTCTTTCCAACCCAAATTTTCCTAGGTGCCCCATTCTCCTGTGCCATGTGTCCCAAGTGTTTGCGCCAGCATCAGCTGCCGCGTTGCTACGCTCGGCTGGAGGCATACGGCTGACTGCCTTCATGAGGTAAAGTCGCCGTGATTTTTCGCCCTCCGCCAAAATTCTGCCGTCCTTCCGTAGGAATTGAACTCTCCCGTGCCTGAAAGATGCGGCCATCCCGGCGTCATCAAGTCGGCTAATGGAGATCAAATTGTTGATTGCCTTCGGCGCGTACAGTGTGTCTTTGAGCTGGTGAGTAATTTTTTCTCCACCCACTTGACAGTCTAATAAAACTGTCCCGCGTCCCATGGCCTGGATTGCGACGTTTCCAATGCCGCTAATTGATGTAGCCTCGAGTGGTTTGAACTCGGTGAAGGTGGCGCGATCATTGCAGATGTGTGATGTTGTTCCGGAATCGGCGAGCCAACTGTAGTGAGAAAAATGTGAATCAAATTGAGCTTTTGACTCGGCATGGTAAGCTGCCTCTGCTACGTCGTTTCTAATGTTGCCTGATTCCTCTGCCTGGTTGGTGCGCTCCCTCTTCTTCTTCCGGTCTTTGTTCCTTCCTGGGCCTTTCCCTTCTTGGCCACCTCCTTTGGACCAACATTGATCCCGCGTGTGACCGTGCTTATGGCAGTTCCAGCACTCTACATCATCGGCACCTTTTGCCGATGTGGAGTTGCCACGGGTATTCCCGCTGCCTGTCCTGGAGTTCCGCCCATACATGGCAGACTCTCCTCCCCCGGATTTCTCGATCCGTCGCCGATTTTCCTCCAAAATGATGGCTATAAATTCGTGCGACGTGACTGTGGGGTTGTTTCCGGTGGATCCGAGGTACGCGGAGGTGAATTGATCCCAGGACTCGGGTAGTGATGAGATTAACAACATGACGAAATCTTCATCAGTGACAACGCTTCCGAGCATGCCAAGCTCTTCCTGGATTCGGCGCAATTCAGTGGTGTGCTCGACAATATCGGTGGATTCATCGGCAACAGTCCGGTAGAGGCGGCGGCGGTGAGACAATACTCCCAATTTCCCTCTAGCTTCCTTCACTAACTTCAGCTGCAACCACATTTTGGCTGCAGTCTTGGCGCCCGCGATATGAATCATCTGCGTGTCACTCAGGGTGAGCTCGATTTGGGTCTGCGCGCGTCCATCTGTCTCCTCCCATTTCTGGATTTTCTCGATCTCCGCGGATGTAGGTTGCTGGGGATTGGCAGGTACCGGTTTCTTCTCTGTCCCATCGGCGTATTTCAGCAGGGCTCGTTCTCGCAGGATCGCAGTGACGCGACGCTTCCACGGAACCCAATTATGCTCCTGGAGAAGCTCGATTCGGAAGAGAGATGAGGGGGTGGCGTCAGACATGATTTAGAGTTGTGATTGGCAAGGTAACAAGTACAGTGAGTCTTCGGTATAGTTTAGTTAGGGCCGGGGCCCATAACCTGTTGTAGGATAGGGGTCTAACTCCCGAGACTCGAACCGTGTGAGAGAGAGATAAAAATAAGAGGATAATTATTACGGGCATGAGTGCCCAGTATTTATACTACACAACAATGTATCTAGAAAATTCTACTAACTACTTGTCCATGGCTTACTCAGTGGCTGACTGAGCAAGTCGTGCGCCGGTCAGCGCGTACGCCGACTCTTCGGAATGTTCCCGAAGTTGCCGGATTGCCGGACTGTATTGGCACTGCCACTGATGCATAGTTCAACAGAAATGCATCGAGACCGCCCAGACATTGATAGACTGTATAATGCCAAAGTGGAATCCGCTAGCTCCAACGGCTGACCTTTGTGACGAGCTTAAACTGACAGCAGACGAATTGGAAGCTAACCAAGGAGAGATAGAAATTGATAAACCAATGACCTATGATCCAAACTTCAGATTAGCCAGCACCAAGAAGGGCTGGCGGATCTTCGCTGGGGATGATTCAATGAATGAGATTCCGGCACGACGACAACTCCGATTGGAGCCAGTCCCTGATCAAATAACAGCCTTTATACATATCAAGCTCCTGCGTGCTGGTCAGTATGATCCTCAAATTATGGCAAGATTCAAAATTGTTTCTGATGAGCTCAATGAGGATGCAACTGTGAACCTCACATTTGATGATCCAACCATAAAAATCAACTTCAGATCAGGGATATTGGGGGCTACCCTCACAGTGCTGCAGAAAATCCCATGCAATGCCCCCTTACTACTATGCTCTTCATCCGACTTTCTGCTCAAAACTTTGATTAAAGAGAGAACAAAATCTGAAAATGACATGTTAGACCCAAGTTTCCTGCTCTTCAAAGCAGTATTTGCAGCGCTGAATGAGCGTGTTGCACGGACACAGTTCAAGCAGACAATTATTACTTTCCCTGTAACCGCAGGCATTCATTCATACCCTCCACTGGAGGTTGATACCCAAATCGATTTGATGTTCAGCTGCCCGGGTATTCTAATCTCACAAGGCTCACAGCAAATCTTTACAAAAGTCATTAAGGGCAGACACTCAGAGCCGTTCAGGAAGGCAACATTTATCAACTTAGATCGTATCCGGTGCTCTGTGCATGAAGTCTCTGATTACACTCCTACCGACGAAATGATTTGGAAATCTATACGTTCCACAAATCTGAGACGACTTCACCGTGAATTATTTTGGAAGTCGATTCACAACATTTTCAGAGTCGGTGACTTCTGGACACACATTGACAATCTTGAAGCTATTGCAGTCTGCCCGACATGTGGTGTCCCGGAGAGCCTTGAACACATTGCGATGGAATGTGATGCCTCAGGGGCAAAATTAATTTGGCAACTGACTGAGGACCTCTGGACCATGAAATATTCAAACTGGCCCCTCCTCAGCTGGGGACTTATCTTGGGTTGCAACCTAGTTAAATTTAAACACTCAAATGGGAAATTGATCCCTGCGATGGGACGATTATTTGCCATTCTGGTATCCACAGCCTGGCACACAATCTGGAACATCCGGAATGATAAGGTTCTAAAGAACCCACACCGTAACATTACAGATGTTGAGATTCACAACCGATGGCTGAAATCTGTGAATTCCGCACTAGGACGAGATCGAATCCCCAAAACAACCCTCCCATCCTTCCCATCTACAATTGCGTCACTGAATATACTCCGCGACATCTTTCTTGGATATCATTCTACCCGTTCACGTACAACCATATTTCATGCCGATCTCCCTGCTATAAAACACGCTCTTGAATTACATGCTATACCCCATAATGATATGACTTTGATTGACTGTCGACGTGGAGTGGCTGTGTAGACGGATCAAATCGCCGATTTCCTCTTTCCTCTTGTCAACGTCGTGGCCCATCGCGTAAAATCACACTCGTGCACCCGTTATTTGCCTCCTTGCAAGAGGAATCAGTGGTCGATGCACGAGCGCGCTCCATTGGCCGAAGGTCGCGCACGCCTCTCGGACGCTACGCCTCTGCGCCAACGTCCCTCTTCCAATTTCAGCAGTCGTCGCCGGCATCGTGCTCCCGTGCGGCGATGCCACTGACGGGCTTTACTCCCTGTCTACATCGACGCCGCCCTTCTCTCACCCCCGCGCCTCAGCGACACCTGCCCCCCTTCCACCGCTTGGTGCTCCGCGAATGCGTCGACCCCCGCCTCATGTCCTCGTCGCCAACGCCGCCCGTCCCCGGCTCGGTACTCCCCATGCATGGCATATTCACCACCGCCTCCCCTTTACGGCGGCGAGCTACACGAGGACTCACCGCTCAGCCCTCCCACCGCAAGTGCGTCGAGACGGGAAGGCTGGAAGGGCTACGGTGGCTCCCCGTACGTCCAGCTCGCGGGAGGATGGGCAGAGGCTCGCCGCGCACCGCACGAGGCGCGATGTCGTCACGCGCGTCTCCACCCGCGATGTCGTCACGCGGGGGCGCGGACGACGCAGGACGGGGAGACGTGTGGCATGTGTTCGTCCATCCCGTCGTCCTCTTCGACTTCGGCAGCGGGGGCGGGGAGTCTTAAGATACGAGGGCGAGGATGAAGGGTTCTGACGCGCAGCCGAAGGATGGCAGTATCCATGCAGCGTTTGCACGCCCGGACGAGCGCCCCGCAGTGCCCAGTGATCGCACCCTTACACCGGCGGAGCTGCGGTACGTTACTTCCTCTTCTTATCGTTCGATTTCACTAACCTATTCAATCTTTCAGCGCACATATTGTTCGTTGGGTAGCAGAGAACAACCGCCCGCTTGCCATCGTCGAGGATCGCGAATTCAAGACCATACTCGGTGCTGGGCGACCTGAGTTCAATCTCCCTGGGCGCCGAACCGTTTCGCGAGACCTCAATGTGTCTTTTGGAGTCAGTCGTGCTTTCATTGAGGAGCTTCTGAAGGTACGCCCACAGATGCAGGTTCAATACACTCACGATATCGGTTCACAAACACATACCGCAGACCATTTGGGCTGGGGATTCTCTGCAAAATCAAGATCCAAAGATTCGGGCAATTCCATTACTTTTGAGGCAACATATTGCTTCCATTTGGTGAACTCCACTCCTCGAATCCCAGAATCCAATTTCTGGATGTAGTCGGGGAAGTAGCCAACCAAGATCTTCTCCTGGGCATCATTGAATTCCCATTGGGCATGGTGATAAAAGCAAGGGTTTGGTTGGAGCTATGTTGAGAGTTGGAGAGGATGTTCGATCTTTTCTCGCACCAGACCCAAATATGCTAGATGATAGTTTAAGTAACCGCCGCTAGGGTCAGTTTGAGTTGGAATTCCGAGTCCATCGCTCGCTATCCCCGAAGCCGCATCCTCGCACGGCAAGGCAACAACTTATCTGCTATGTATGTCGAGTTCCTGCATTTATCATGTTGTTCAACTTCGTATTTTGTCCCCTTGTGCCTTACTTACTCTCCAGTTGTTCTAATTTTTTCTCTTGCTAGTTATATTGGTTCCTGACGAGTTATGTATATTATCCAGTAGTTCTCGAACCAATCCCCTGCGCGTTTGCGAGGGTCTTCTGACCTTTATTTCAACATTTGGCCCAGGCGGTTGTGGCAACGCCGCACAGCCACATCAGCACCGTATTTAAAGTGTCAATGAGGTTCAAGGGTCAAATATTCATAAAAGACTCCGGAAAACCAGGATGGGAATGGAAGTGAAAGGACCAGATAGAACAGGCTTCGCTCCAGGAGGTGGATCAACAACATCCCAAGTGCAGTTTTCCAGAAGAGAGTTAATCTCGGAGACCGCTGCATCCTTCCACAAATGAGCATCAGAGCGTTTCATTGCCTCATAGTAAGTGCGAGACTGAACAGCTGCTTGTGCAAACTGAACAGCTGCAATGTTAGCTTGCTGAAGTGTTTCACTTGTTGGATCTCCTTCATGCGCAACAACAAGTGCGCTGCCTGGCTGTAATAACAACTCATCATCAGATGACTCTGAATCTGAAGGTACAGCCGGCAGACGGACCATAGACCCCCTAACGAGTGGTGGAAAACACACAGGGAGCCTAGTTTGATTGTGGAAGCGGCGACGTGCAGCAACACCAACAGGTGAAGCTGCTGGAGTTGGTGAAGCAGGAGGCGATGGTGAAGGAGGATTTGGTTGTGGTGAAGGAGCCCTTGATTCGGGCAGGGATGGAGGGTGGGAAGGCACAGGGGATGCTGGAGGGGCAGGCGCCATCTTCCTGGCCTTGCCCTTGCCCAACACCACCCCTCTGGCGGATGGTGGGAACAAGGCAGAGGCGAAGTCCCTCGTCAACAAGCTCCTTGACCTGCTCGGGCACTGGCTCTTCCTCCTCGTCTGCCAACTCGTCGGACGAAGACAACTCTATTTCTTCCCCAGAACGGGCAGGTGGATCTGTCCTGATTCGCTTGAGAGGAGCACCAGGGAGAGAGGTAATTTCTTCGATGTCATCGTCAAGGGAGAGTGCATGGGCTCGTTTCTGCTGTGCAAACATGGTGGCAACGGTGCGCAGAGCTGGGATTGAGTGAGAGGCAGCGAGAGGCAGTTTGGGGGCAGAGGAGGTGGCAGAGGGAGCCCTCTGTTGCGTCAATTGCAGCCAACTGGCGGCTCAATTCATCTTCCGAGATGCGGAGAGAACCCGAATTGAATGTGTCCTGGAGTTTTTTCTTCTTAGCTTGCACCGATCGCTTGGATGTGCCACGAACACCATAGGCTCCCCTGTGAGTGCCTGAAAGTGGTGATTAACCCCACGTTCAAATTCCATAGCAAAGAAACACGCCTGCATTTTTATTCAATGCCCCGCCTTCTCTATTCTCAGCACTTTGCATCTCAACAGCACGGTGCTTGGCAGTGGCCTTCTCCCGCTTCTCAAGCCACCTCTCTTCACACTTGTCATATGTCTGCAGCTTGGGCTGCACTTCCCAGGCCTCGAAATAGTCGTCTGACTCCATGTCGGATCAAGGGCCGCCTGCCAGTTGTGGAGACTGAAACGCGATTAGGCGCGATGATCGACGATAGGTCAGGATGGTGTACGATACTTTCGGGTTGTAGGCCAAAACATGCAAAAGTCGGGCCATGACGCGGGGTAGGAAGACATTGGATTGACGAGCGAGATCGTTCTCGATGTCCGAGAGAGAGACGTCCTCCATCGCGAACAGTGGAAGAAAGGTATAGAAGAACTGGCTGAAGGCGGCCCATTTCCAATGGGTTCGGAGCCGGCTGAGGTTTTGGGCAGCAAGTTCCGATGACTCAGATAAGCCGGATGAGGACTCGGAGGGTATCGGAGAGTGCCGACCCCTTCTTATTGTCCATCGGACCTGCCAGACGATACTCCACGCTACGCATCTCCGTGATCCGCCGTTTCTCCTCTGCCTTCTGTTTCTGCACAGCACACTTCTCCATTCTCTCATCATATGTCATTGGAGGCGGCATTTTCTCCCACTCTTGCCACTCATCATCCTCCTCGGGCTCCGACTCGTTGGCAGATTCCCATGTCGCGGGGTCATCAATGTCACTCGAGTCACCGTCATCCAATGTCGATTCATGGTTCAAGGCATTGATGAGACATCAGAAAAGGATATGGGAGTCATTGGGACTATAAATGCACAAGAAGGTGCTATATTCTGGGCTTTTTCTGCATGGAAAAAAATTGCCAAGAAACACAGCCACCCTTAAGTTACAGCTCTTTGCGGAACTTAGGGCGCGGCCGATTTTTTTTCCTTTTTGAGCTGTTTTTGATCATTTCAGCCAGAACAGCTGTTCTGACCTCAATTCTCAGTACTTTTTTGTATTTTCACGATATACATGGTGTGGGAAAAAAAAATTGGTTCGAACCTGCAATACATGTTATCAAGGTCAAAATTTTCCAAAAGTCAAAAAAACACCCCCGCTGAAAAGGGGCATCAAGCCCAGATCAATCTGCAAAAAAAAAGAAAAAAAAATTGGGAAATTTTGAGCTTGTGCTGTTTTGGACATAGGTTTGTGACCTTGCGAGCTTGCGAACTTTTTGAGCTTGTTTTGAGCTTGTTTGAGCTTGTACAAGCTCATACATCGATGTTGCCACAAAGTTTTGTGTAAGGAATATGCTTAGTTTTAAATAATGAAGGGAATGGTAGGAGCAGAATTTTAATTTTGCCCCTGGTTATTTTCCTGGCTTTTCATTTGCATTTATAACATATCTTTGAGGTCATAATCAGAAAATCTGCTCCCATTCCTATGATACAGCCGACACAAAACATAATGTTAACAGAACCAGGGGTCCTTCAGAAGTGTTTTGGGTGCCTCAGATTTGTTCCAACTGGCTCGTGGTGGCCATAAAATGGATTTGCCATCGAAATCGAGGGTTCAGCAGAGGAACCAAACATCTGCAAACAGACATTTGGTCAGGCCGGTTGCCAGTCCCCATACATAACCAGGACCGGTGATTTTGGTTTGATAGGTCGGTTCCCTAGTCTGGACAAAATTTTGGTCAAATTTCGACCAAAAAAAAACCAAATGTGACCGCTTTGCCGAAAGAACGATTTTCGCAGGCTCAGAAAGCGTGGGAAAATTAAAATAGTCCGCACAAAAGTAAAATTGAGGCCGATTTTGCGGAACCGACCTACTTTGGGGTAATCACCGGTCCTATATATGGGAGTGGGCACTGTGTGATGTGTGAGGAGAAGTGCAGGGAAGGGAGGGAATAA
This sequence comes from Mycena sp. CBHHK59/15, assembly GCA_029204085.1. Classification (NCBI taxonomy): domain Eukaryota; kingdom Fungi; phylum Basidiomycota; class Agaricomycetes; order Agaricales; family Mycenaceae; genus Mycena; species Mycena sp. CBHHK59/15. The sequence continues at coordinate 70,574 of JARGXW010000254.1, read as the reverse complement.
CCGACGTACTGTTTTTCAAGGTGCTTGTGAGTGTCCTAATTTACGTCGACTGAGAATCACAGGCTATGTGGGAGGCAAGCATAGCCTTACCCGATCATCTATTGCCCTAGCGATGGGCGTGACTGGAAGGAAAACGCCTAAGTACAAAGAGGGACAGCTTACGAGAAAGTGATACGGACCCACGAAGACCGTATCGGCATCTCGCATGTATTCATTTGCCGAGTTATCCCGCGCTTGAAGGAAAGAGTGAGGGGACCAGTCAAGATGGAACGAATAGAGGCCCGACTATTATCAACGTCTCCGTGGCCAGGCAAATCTACAAGCGTGATGCCAGTCGATAGAACCGGAAATACCCCCCGGATATGCACCCTTAACAACATAAGAATCGTAGGACAGATCGAGTGGATCATGTATACAGACCTCTCTACCAGGGGCCAAATGGACCGATGATCTCCACACGAAGAAAGGCATTGCTCCAACTAAAAATGATGAATGAGTGACCGACGATAAATCATACCACTTACTTTCTTCCCGAAGTTTTCATGATTGGATGCAGAAATGGTGGGTTCTTGGCCCAGGTAATCACTGACGGATGGATCTGCCAGCAGAGAGTCGGCGTCCCACGTTGCCACATTCAAGTCTCGTAAACTAGGGGACTTTTAGAAGAGAGTATGCGGAGGACATGCTAACATACTGCGGGTATATCTACATTGGACATTCGCGGTCAGCAGAAATCCATGAAGGATGATGCACACCTGGTAAAGTTTTTCCCTGGCCTGAAAGGCTGGGGAGAGATGAGAGGTCTCTGCGCTCTCTTCAGAATCGACATTCGCTTCGAGCCTACAAGCCCAAAAAATAGCATCGTGGCAAAACAGTTAAAATAAATGGACGCACGCATCATCTATAAGATGATTGAGTTCCTGCAGCAGCAATTTGCGTCTTAAATCAAAATCATTGCAGCGTGGCTGTGAAACACACTGTTTTCCACTGTGCCAAAGATTTGTATGAAATCTTGGCAGTGATGTCTGGCCCATCACTGTACGATATTTCGGTCACAACAGAAGTACAAGCCGCCCCCTGAAGGAAGGTTAAGACACAGCAAACTTGAATGGGTGAGGGTACACAAACTTTGCCGGAAGTAGGTAGTAGTGAACACTGTAGAAGAGCATTGAGGAGGGTGGACTTGCCGCTCTAAATTGTAACATGAGACAACGCGGGGTCAGGTAGTTGCTGCTGACAAACCCCTGGAAAATATGATTGAACGACCCGCCGCAGAAGAAAGTAAAGCACTGCACCTGTTCTCCCAACTATCGCCACCTTATAAGGTTTCTGCGACGCCCTGCGACCGAGGAGCTTCATTGAATCTAGTTGGTTTTGGCAAAAGTATTAATGTCGCTGTGGCAGAGTGAAGAGAAATAGATACAAATTATGACGCAAAGTGCACTAAGTTCTTCAAGTCTGTGCGAGAGCATCATCATTTTGGCTGATGTTTGTTCCGAGAAGGCCGAAAGAATGCAAAAATCATACAAGAATTGAACTAGAGACCTCCGGATTTTTCCACAATTGAGAGGTGGGTAAGTAACTGAGCCAAAGCACCAATACTTGCGGGTACTCGTGTGAGTATGGGGGGGTAAAAGTTTCAAACTCGGATCCGTGACCTACCCGTGGGAACGAGTACCCGGATCCGCGGGTATGCATACCCACGGGTTTTCCCACGAGTAAACCTGTGTGGACCCACAGGTTACTCGCACTCGTGGTATGCCTTACTCCGGGGTCACCCCTGCCCAAGCCTGCTTCGCCATCAGCATAGCTTCTAGAATGTCGATTTTGTATACATCAAGCTCGCCCGCCTCGTCCATGTCGATAGCGCGGGCACAGAACAGCTTGCGATGTTTTGCTTTGAATGTGCGGATGATCCCAGCGTCGCACGGTTGCACAAATGGGGTGAGATTGGGGTGGAAGAACTCAATATGGATGTTGGTAGGCTCGTATGTCACGTAGTGGCCTTTGAAGTTGTCGAGGGTGAGTAGAATGTGCCGCTTTTCACACCGCATTTTCTGATCAAGATCCACAAGATACCTGTAAAGATTCAGAGGGCTGTAATTGTTTGCAATGTTGTGGCACTCACGACTGAAAAATCTTCTTTGTCATCCATGCCGTCTGGTTATTGTAATATTGAAGACCGAGGGCTTTACCAGATTTCTTCTTGAATGCACGTGGACACTTGGCATGGCCAATGTACAGCGGCAGGAGCTTTTCACCCGTTTCACTGCATGTCAGTAAAATGCTGATCCGTTGTTTATTCAATTTTTTGCCGCTCATTTGTCGCAAATCATCTCCATGTGCCACACATCAAATCTATGTGTGCACTCCATCTTGTATATCCTCGCAATTCCTGCTGGTGGTCTGGAGGATATACAAGATGGAGCGCCCACATTTATTTGATGTGCGGCACATAGAGTGGATCTGCGGCACATTGGGCAAATGCGGCACATACCCATTTTGGCCAAGTGCGGCACTTGATGCGCATCACAATAGCACGTGCCACGCAGGGAAAAAATCCTCTCTTCTGCTCGTACTACCACCCCACCCCGCCTGCCCCGCTACGCGCCCGACGCGCTCCAGGGGTGTAGAAATGGCCTCAGATGCGGGACAATCCAAACACATATCTACCGACCAAGAACTCATTGACAGCTTGTCTGTCCGCGATCTGATGCAATTTCGGCACTATGTATGTCGTGTCGCATCTTCTCATGCTCCTTGTAATACATGATCCACATGACAGATCCACTCCCCTGCCTATATATGCGCCCATGCGGAAGTGTTTCTTGATAACGCATGGATCAACATTTCTGAGCTGAGGGACTTTTTACTTGAACGGAACACCGGCGACTTCCCCGGTTCGACTTCTCTCGCACGTCCCCTACCTCTTCTCACCCAAGTCAAACGTGAAATCACAGATGTACGCCTTTCTGCTTCGGCAACACCTCTGATTATCAAGGTTGAACCCACCATCAACTCGGATCCCATTCCTATCCGAACACGCATTTTACGAGAGGATAATCACGACATTTTAGAGATCCTCTCGGACTCGGAGCCTGAAAATGGCGGCCTCGATTCGGATGAGGAAGTCTCGGAGGCTCTGATCTGGGCAGCATCTCGCTCATCAAGTATTTTGCCACCGAACATCAGTACTACCATTGGTGCGTGCCTCTTGCTGATTTAGTTCCATGATGCTGACGTATCTTACTGCTAGATCTGTGCTCCGATGACGACGAGCCTGATCTGGAGGAGTCCGATACTGTCTGGCAGGACGAGGGTATCTCATCTCATGTCCTCATTGGTGACTACCGTGTCACCGCGAAGGTCAAGGTTGGGCGACTGGAGTATGTGTCTGGCCTTCCATCGATCTATCCCATCCATCGTGTTCCGACCGCCTTGATCGTCAACCTGGAGGACCCAAAATATAACATTTATGACAAGGATGGTGTGCTACATACCGTCGATTTTCTCATCAAGAACAAGGTACGATTTTTTGACCATACTTCACATGATTTAGGTGTGCTAACGAGTCCAGGATAACGACTCGTGGAAGAGCAGCAGTGGAACTGCCGACACGGATGTCCAAGTGATGTTTGAGCCTGGCCAGCCTCCGATTCGGTGCCGCCGTTCGCGAATGTCCTGTAAAGGGTGTTTCGCGTGCGAGCGGGTGGATCCCGTGCTGATACAAGTCGAGCGCTACGAACTTGATCCGGCGTCTCGTGATGCTGTCTTTGCTGCTCAGCGAGAAACTCGCCGGAGAGAGGGTACTACCGCTGAGGACACCACTGCGACGTACGATCTTTACTTCCTGTTCAATCTTTTGCTTAGATTGTTTTGACAGGTTCATAGATGTCGTTAAAAAGAAGAAGTGCGATGCCATCGATACCCAGGGTAACAAGTGCAAAGGGGTACCGATGCTTAAAGCTAAAGCGCAGGTTCCTACTTTCCTTGGCCCTCCAACGACTCGTTTACTCAGACTTCAGCAGGGAATGTCTCGTGGGCACCAGTATTGGATTGCCTGCAGTGGATGGACGAAGAACTTTAAGGAAAATCACCGTACCCATTCAATCCCCGACTGTGTAGAGGAGAAATTGGTTGTGAAGCTGTTGGCGGATGAAGCGATTAACGACAATGGCGATAAGGATACTCCTCCTTGTAGCTGCATTGTCCATCCAAAGACGGGACTTAAACTCAAGTATTGCCGTATGCTTTTTTTTTCTTTCGAATGCTACTCTTGTCCTTATTCGGCTACAGCTCATGCCCACATCGTCAACGGACACTCCAAAGCCCATAGTCGAATCCAGCGACATCCTTGTCCTGCCTCGCGCACTATATATATTCCTGATGATACGTCCATTCGCAAAGCGCTCATCATTGATAAAGACCACACGCCACACAACCATCCCATGCCCGCACTTACGAAGGTGTCCTTACAGGTCAAGGAGACATATCGCGATTGTGTTAAAGCAATAGGGGCCACCGTTTCCAAGGTTGACAATGGTATGTCTCACTTCCGCAGTTATATACTTCAATTAATCCTTGCCGTAAATTTAGCAAATTCGACGAAGTTCCTTTTGAACGACAAAACACCCGCAACTTTTGACTCTGCTCTGCAATCCAAACGCGCTAAGCGTGACCTGGTTCGTGAAGTGAAGACCAAGGCATATCCGGCAGGGCTCGGAGTAGCTGGTAAGTGTTTTACTTATCTTCCTGTACCCATGTTGATACTGTGGCCACCCATTCAGGTGCCTTTCAGCTCTATATGAATGGCCTTACGAAGCCACTTCCGGATCGCTACATTCATGGTTACCTTACAACCGCAGATGGCGGTGTTGTCATCCTAACTTGCGTACCCTATCTATTGAAGCTATTGGATGACCCTGGGGTTAATGCTTTCGAGGACGATACCACATATAAACGGCTCTCGTGGCTAATTGTGTTGCTGCCATGGCTGCCAGGTGTGTTCATTCCCCTTTGGGATTCGCAAGAAACCATTCGAAGCGAGGCGAACCAGGTATTCCACGCTCTCTGAACTCTGTGTCTGTGGATTAGATAACGTATCCACGAGATACGGGAATAACGCCAAGGCACGCCACCAGCTAGTTGAAATTTTCACCGCGCACTAAATTGTTTTGAACCATACTAGCTGCAAGCGCTCATGTTCCATCAATGGATGCGTTGCGTGGATTAATGTTATTGTCGTGGTTCGAGTACAAGCATAGCCGCAATCCTGGTGCGCTAATGTCGTTCCCACGAATCTTTTACCAACTTACTTATCCATAGATCTCCGGATGTTCTGTCAAATGACAGTGAGAATGGCAGTCGACCTAGGTTTATCAGATGAGGATGTGAGCATCATCATTGTGAATGAGGAGGACAAGCTGCTGAACCATAGACAGTCAACTTGGGCAAGCATCCTTCAGCTACTCATGACGGCATCATCTTGTAGGCTCCTCCTGTTTTCTTCGACCTTGAAGACTAAATAAATCATCCTACTTATCCAGATAAAATTGGTTGAATAATCTCGCTGGCCAGTATGTTTTACGTCTTTCCTGAATGCCTTGCAGCAACTTAGTCCCCGTTTCCAGATCCTGCAAAGGTCAAGTCTAACTCGGGTATGAAGATCGTCATCATGTAATGTACTCTAGATAAGGTGGAGAGCGTGGGAACCCAGCACCTTTATGTAAGCCGTGACAAAGCGTGACGTGACGTTCCAAATCTCGGGTCGGAGAATTTTTTTTGAATACACTAGCCAGGAAACTGGCCAAAAGAATGTGTTTCGCACAAAGATCTCATTTTTTCCCACGGTGTTTCACTTTTCCGGGGCTCGGCGATTTTTTTGTGTGTACCTAAGTGGGGCTCTTGTCAAACAAGACCAACAGCCTCCATCACGTCAGACGTTGCATCCTTCCTTCCAGTCCACGGGCGAGATGCCGAAGAAGACGAACGGAAAACAACGGGCCGCAATCAATCGTGAAGCTGCCAAACGCAATGAAGCACCTGTCGTCCCTCGCCTGCCTGTAGATCCGTCACTGACGGTGGACCCCACATTTGTGGATTCTGATCCTGAGTCGGAAGCCCATGCCATTCTTCCTTTTATGCATCCCGCACAAGTTAAGACGACCGGTTACTGCTGGGGCTTCAGATTAATGATTCACTTAGTCGGAATGACAGATATCATGATGTTCCTAACCACCTGTCACTACGTTCCAGGCCCCCGTATCCCGAATTTGGCTAAGGCATCCTAGCATGGCCTACATCCGACTGCGTCCATCGAGGGGGTCGACAGGTCTGTCGCCAAGACATCGACACACAAAGTTTGTTTAAACAATTTGCGTCTCAACGTAAAACCCTGTTTAAGCAATGATTTATTTAATGGTGTTCATCACCGAGGAGAACATTAGGATGAGGGGTTTACACCGTGGGATTGAAAAACGGGGTTTAATCAGTGTTTGGATCAAAATGGGATCAAAGAGGATTTAAAGAATGTTCAAACACTGATTAAATACTGTTCAATGGGACAAATGTAAGAATTTGAGGCACCCAGGGGAGTTGAACTTCGGACCTCCTGGTTTCTCCGCAAATGGAAGGGAGATATCAATAACCAGTACACCATGCAACCGATGTAAAGGGGTGGAGTATTACAGCCTTACTCATGTCTGATTTGAAAACAAGAATGGCTGTTTTAAATCTCACCAAGTGTCGTTGTATTGCTTCCGAACTGTGGACTGAATTCTTTTCAATACCATGTAACCATAGTATGTATCGAAAGAGAGCATGGCAAAGTACTTCCAATACTTCAGTGCCTTTCTGTATGCAACCCCCGTAACAGACAAGGAAATTCAACGACTTGATGCTCGAGTTACTGACTACAGATGAAAGACAAACTGATGTCCCCTTGCAATTTTGGATGCTTTGAATGCATTGAAGGGAATTAGCATGTGAGAGCTTCTGAAGTGACCTTGAACTGCTTAAATATCACGGCTGCTCAAGGTGCGATGGACTTGTACTTTGAAAGAGTAACCTTTGCCTGTTTTATGTTCTTCAATGCATTTGTGCACCCATTTGGTAGTGGTCCCATAGCTCAGTTGGATCTTACTTCACTGCTTATGAATTGTGTACTCAACTGGTGTGTGTTCGAATCCCACCATGGGTGTTCCTTTTGCTTCATGTTTTCAACCCGGTTTGAACCAGGATTAAGTAAATCATTGCTTGAACAGCTTATCCACCCACAAGCGCTGTGAGTACACGTCCATGTTTAGCGACAATTTTACCCCCCTTTTCCGCGTGGCATGGAGAGGGTGTCGACCACCATCAGTTCAAACGGGGGTACCTCTGCTTATGTAATCAATAGCGCGAAATCCGAGAGCGAAAAACGCAAAAATTGGAGATACAGGAACAAGGATTTGTACATCTAACGAGCAGTCAGGTTCGCCTTTTTCTTCTCCCACTCTGCAGTTGCAACATCCAGATCCTTCTGCTGCACTCCTCGATGTGAACAGTATTTTTTCACCGCAAATTCAGCAACGGGTCCAGTCGCTCCAAGACGGTAAACACTAGTCTCCCATAGTCAGACCAGAATCAATTGTTTTTTTTTTTTTTTTTGAGTGAGGGAAAAAACCTTGATTATGGTCTGATTGTGTTCGCGCATCCGATACCGACGGTCGAGGTTCGGCAACTGCCGACCCCAATCGGGCAATGATTGCTCGATTGGGAATGTTGACGTCCACGTGACTTTTGCCATCACTCTTCGCAGCGTGTTTGACGCCGGGCCAAGTCGCGTTGTTCTTGCCCGCTGCTGGATGGACGGCGACGAAGACGCGTCCCAATGGGTCGTCCCATTCACCACACCATCGAAACTCCTCCAGCTCCTCCAGCATGGACAACATGGCTACTTACAGCCCCGCTGGCCAATTCTTCGTATCAATGGCTCCTTCTGCATCCCTAGACGAAAGGCCCCGGAATACGACTCAAACCCAGTCATTCACGTTCCACGGCATTGAAACACCACAATCTGGGGTGACACCGCATACCTACAACAAGCGGCGCCGCCAAAACTCCCAGGTCACTGCCAATGACGAGAATATCCCACCGACACCTTCCGGCCCTTCACAAAAGCGCGCGAGAGCGAAGGCATGGGCATAAGCAGCACTCAAGAGCAAGAAAACCGTCAGAAGAAGCCATGCCGACGCCATTGGCGCGCGGATGTCGTGGGCGCGTCTGAGCGTATGTGGTGTTGTTTGCAGGTCACATGTTATTGATAACTCCGAAACCTGACCGCCCACATCAGGCCATCAAGGAAATCTAGACTAGGTAAACACAAGCATACCGATTAGCACGCCGAAAGAATCACCAGATTGTGGGAAGAGGGCACGTCCGGAGTGCCTCTGCAACCAGATCCTTGGCCTTCTGCCATGTGCCATTTGATCTTTCACGGAACCATCGTTTGATCCATGCCCAGAAATATTCAATCGGATTCATGTCGGGGTGAAATTTGGGCAGGAAATGGCAAAACATGTTGGGCGCCGCTTCAATGAGCTGATTGAATTCAGTAAGCATCATATTCACAAGCCCGGAGCGAAAAAAACAACACACAAGTTCAAGTTGGGACTTTTCCCCTGCGAAATCAGACTGCAACGAGAGCAACCGTCTCATGCAGCAATCGACTGGCCGCTCGTCTTCCTCTTCACTTTTGTTCCCATCATCTCCGAACATCTGCGCCTCTTCATCAGCTAAAGCGCCCTCAGGCCATTGTTCCTTTCCCGCCGTCCTTGATGACTCGGCTTAAGTGCCCCATTAGCCTCATCTGATATGGCAGGCGGGCCATCGTGTGTTTTTGCTCGTTTGAACGGCCGTGGGAATTGGATGTCGGCAGGCGGGGAAATCATCTCGATGTCATCGGAAGAGACTGAGGTGGTGCGAGGCCACTTGGCCGCAGATTTGGAAAACATGCTCGCTAGATCTTGTTGCTTTCCAGAAGACTGTGATGCGGATCCCTGGGTTTTCAGGGCTTCGATTTGGCGGTCAAGTTCGGCGGTAGAAATGTCGAGAACTCCATTTCTGAAGTCGTCTCGGAGTTTCATCGACTTTTCTTGAATTGTCCGCTTGGAGAAACGACCGACATTGTATGGGCCTCTTTTTTTGCCTCAGAAAAATAAATTCAGGTCGATTTACAGCTCTCGACGAGTCGAGTTGTTTGGGAATGCAGCTCAAAATGGGTGGTAAATTCCATCTAAAGCTAAATATTGGGGAGAGACCGATAGCGAACAATAAGAGGAACAAATGATACAGACTCACCCTTCTGGCTATCCATCTGTGGGATGCTCTCACCTCCGAGGAGAGGTCTGAATGGGATGCAAATGCGGAGGATGAATGCGGGGACATCGCAGTGTAGGGTTTCAAACTAGCTCATTAATCTCAAATGCTGAAATGACACATAGAAACCAAGGAGAATTCGGAACAAATATTCACCAGGCATTGCAAGGCCTATGCCAAGATGGTATTGTTGGTGATGCAGAAATGGTCCTCTTCTATGCTTTTCGGGAACCTCAAACCGGCGACCTTCTGGCTGGCATGTAAGTATTTCGATCTCTACATGTACCTGAATTGATTATCAGCAATTTACAGTATTCATGGACATTCAAAGCACAACAAGACCAATTTCGGTGGGGAACAGGTGAGTTATATTGTGATGTCTTCACATTGCATCATTCACGTCAAGATACAGCTAGACGCATTGACTGGCCGCACAGATGTTCGCACTTTACTGCTCAGTGCACGGGGCCATTTTGGTGACCTTGTTGAACCACACATACATGCATCGGGGGATGGCATGGACTTCATCCGGGCAGTTTTTCACATGGACGCCACAGAGTTAGGACTTAAAATGGATGCATGGGCAGTCACCAAAGGTGGGGCTTGTGATCCTTGGTAAAATTGGGTAGCTCAAAGTTGGTGGCATCTCCACATCTCGTCTTGTAGCAAAGAATTCGTAGTGCAGCAGATATGGCGGACTTTGAAAATTCATTGCTTTTGATGGTGACACAAGACAGAGACAATTCATCTCGTGACAAAACACGTTGGAGGAAAGAACCAGAAAATGCTGAAACAACGTAGGTTCGGAACAAGCTGCCTTCTCACGTGCCGAATGGAAAAGCATGACATTCACATACTTCGCAGTGCATTCTGAGAAGGGCTTGAACCAAAGTCCACAAAAATGGGATGTGTTCAGCGCATCCTCCTGCCTCAGATACCTTGTCAAATCTCTTGGCCCTGGACGCTCCTGGAGGCAAGTCATTGCCATCAGCATCGCACGGAGTCCCTGAACAAAATATATTAGTGTTTCTTTCTCGTACTCGGCGTTTACGACGCACCATCCAAAATTGGATGACGCTCGACAGATATGCCACGCTGAAGTGGCGGTATAATTGGTTGAGGTGAGGGAGATCGGGGCGGTTCAGGACCCGGGGAATGTGGCGGACTCATATTGTGACCAGGATCGAGGGGAGGGTCATCAAGACCAGCATTGTGCGGGCTCGCCGGCTGGAAGATTTGATTTGGTTTCGGAAGAGATACATGGGTGTCTCGGTGCCGTTTGAGCCCGCCGGTCGACTTGCATTGCTTTCCGCACTCCGGACAAACGAACGAGGCAGGGGTGAATTGGTGGCGCGAAGACATGAGACAGCAACTCTGGCGAGAAACGGACTTGCGCAAAATCGTGTGATTTTGGAGCGATAAGCGCTTAGTGAAAAAATCATATGGATCAGTCAATTTGGTCGCGCAGCAGTAGTAAAGGGATTAAGGCACACCCAGCCCGCATCCGCAGGAAGCCCACAAAGCGACTAGACATTTCCCTGCAATCTAAAACTCAAGCCAATTCAGAGTGCGTGCGCGGGGATGTTGGAAAGAATATATTGTGGCGACAATGTATGGGTGGGTCGATAAGAAAGCACATGTGATTGCGCGGGCATCGCCCACCGTTGATGGCGCACAGAAAACATATGACTCGAGTCACGCCATCCAACCTTATCTCTCTCTCCACCACCATGGCCCCCCAAGCAGCGCCAAAACCAAAACCCAAGCCTAAACCAACAACCCAGTCGTCCGCTGCGACAGCTTCTGGTATGGACCTGCGAGCGAACCGGGCAACAAATCCTGGACTTCCTGATATGCCAAAGAAGATACGATCCACAGCCGAGGTCCAGCAGGAGAAGAAGGAGAAGGCCCAGAAGAAACAAGAGACCGAAGAGAAGCGGCGCAAGGGTCTCATCCCGGCTCTGCAAATTCTGTCAATGTGTACTGGAAAGGGGGGGGGGGAAGGAGATTATGTTTATTTCATTTGTAACTATTTACAAGGGGTAGTATAAGGGTTAAAGGTGGAAGACAGCAAGATGGCACCAATTCGAGATGGGCACTTAGCCGTAAACGTGTTAGCACCCACTCGTCGTCATGGAGCCGAATTGAGGAGAAGCGCGTAGGTGGAAGGAAGATGAAGGGAAGGATGGAGGTGGGAGGGAAGGGCGGTAACAGGGGATGAGGGTGGACGGGTCGCGACAGAGTGGCGATCCGAGACGGCGTGGATACAGGGAAGAGCGGGGGGTGCTATCGAGTTTGTGGGCCCGAGTCGGCGCTGTCGGGTTTCGAGTGGGGAGGATGCAATCCTGATGAGGCGTAGATGTCGGGATTGAATCGATGGGTTTCGCGCCAGGTTGGTCTGCGTCATATAGCTGAAAACAAGCTGAAAATGTTTCAAAGTCCATTCAGACTCCGCCATCAGTGGATCAGTCCACTGTACAGTGTCCGCTTTGAGATCCAGATATATAATATTCCTGCAACCTGCAAGCTCCAACATCCATACTCATTACAGGTTACGACAACGCTTTCCCACTCGGACAGATTCTGTTAACTACGGACATCCAGGGTGATGCAAGCAAACGAGTACAAGCAAACCGTGCTCCGGATCTGCCCCATTTGCTTAGAAACAGTATGAAAATGTGAAAAGATAGAGAAAAAAATCGGCTTCGTTTGACATTCAATTCATAATATGGCGGCCGCTTCTAGTTTCAACCTCGTCCAGCCACGGTTGAAAGCCCGTTTTACCTATACAAAGTGCTACAGTACCTAAAGTAGCGGGAATTTCACTAGATGCTACACACGGATTTATTTTGGACCTTGGGGGATATGGTTTGCCTTTAAAATTGTTTATCAAATTTGCCGCCATGCTTCTGGACCATATCCTCGAGCCACCGGTTGTAGTGCTCTTGGTGGAGATTCCCCGGAAGCCACTTGCCAAGCCCCCCAGTACCATTGACAAGTCAATTGTCAAGAATGGCGTTGTTGAGATCCTTCGCAGCGTAGAAAAAAATAAACCTCGAGAAGAGCTCGCGGGGTTTCCCACGGATAAACCCATGGTGCCCCGTGGGTTACCCGAATTCGAGCTATGCCTTAAAAAGGAGACTCGGTTTCCACAAAGGGACGGCGCACAAATATCGACAAACAAAACCCAGGGTCTCTTCTCATCATCCTCAGCTCATTCTAGCCAGGATGAAGGTGAGAGAAAGCCGATGTCTTGCGGACCACACCGTAACCATTCTCCTATCAGCATCCACGTGGATCCGACTCCAAGAAAGCTGTTGAACCTAGCAACGCGAGAACCGCTCTTTTAAAAACTATTCTCATGTCGCGGACTGTTCTGCCCGCCCCTGCAGCCCGACCACGCTCCTCTGATAATTCAAATTCCTCCAGGAGTGACACCATATCCTCGCCAAGCTCTGGTCTCATGAAACATTCGGAGAAAGGTCACCGCAAACGGAGCCAAGAGTTCATCATACCGTCTACTAGTAGCGAGCCAAGGTCTGTTGGGGAGTCCGGAATCCCGTCGACATATATCCCTACAAACAGCATAAATGCTTCTACCCAGAAAGAAGATGGCAGTACTAATCAACCCGAGGGGGATTTGTATTCCGACAATGCCGATTATTTAGAGCTCAATGGTAAGAAATCAGAACTTTTAATCTCATTCTCAATTACTTGCTGAACTCTACTCAAAGACCAAGAGTTGTGGGATATGTTCATGAATCCGACGAGCAACTGTGACAAATAATTTTTATCAATCTCTGTACTATTACGTTCCACGGGTTGATCCATGTCTTATGGCAGGCTGTGACATCTGCTTGGATGTGGACTTGAAGAACTTAGCATTATTAGAACGGGTTCAGCTCAAGTTCCTGCGTCACATGTTGGGTGTTGGTCGTCAAAGCCTAAGGGCAGTCTTATTCTCTAAAACTGGTATATGGCCAATCAAGTACCGCAGGGTTTACTTGGCCCTGAAATACCTGTGTTATCTGTTGGAACTGGACAGTAAAAGGCCGGCTTCAAATGCGCTCCATGAATCACTCACACTGGCACGTGAACAGCGACTGTGCTGGATTAATGATCTTCGGATTGTGCTTTCTCGTCTTCATGTTCCAGTCAACCTCGATATTTCCACGGAAATTGATGTGAAAGCTATGGAAACTGCGATGAATTGTGTAGAGAAATCTATGGACTCATTCTCAACAAGTGTTTGACTTTTTGCATCTACCTGCCTCACAAATGGAACAATGCTAGAATCTAACAAACAGCCGTTGTTTCACATAATCCAACCAAGCAACAAATGATATATATAACATGGAGTTGGGGGCGCTTCTACCTCACTCAGTGATGTTCGGTTGGAAATTTGCTACCACCTCAAATTTCTAAATCTGTGTCCAAGATTCTATGATCCTGCATCCTGGTCAAACAATATTCCGTACTTTGCAGGATCGAGTCCGGCACAGAGATTCAGTAGGTCAGTCGAGGATGTCTGTTACGGATGAAACTTATATGAAAGATACCCTACAGCGGTGATCGATTTAACGATACCAAAAATCGACGGAGAGCCGCGGACATGAAGGTATGAGGTCACGATGCGATCTGTTTTTTCTTCTCCCAATATGTACTCCCAGGCTCTTGCCGCATCGACCCTGGTGAGACTGATAGTTTTGCTTCCGGCGCGATGTACTATCGCTGCTCATTGTAAAGTCTTCAAAATGATTATTCTCAGTGAACTGATTTGCGGATAGACAGACGAGTGTTCCGTGTCCCCGAGGGACATGGAAAGTGCACATAGGCAACTTGTCTATACACCGCAAGGTACAATCCGGAGAGGTGTGAAAGCGGAGTAAGTAGGAAACTTACCGACCACGTGAGAATAAGTGCGATGAAGACCTCGTCGAAACCATTATATTGATATTTCGACGAGGTCTTCATCGCACTTATTCTCACGTGGTCGGCAAGCAATTCAATAAATATTTACGTGCATCCAAAACATACACTGAAACCACAGGGTGTACTACGAGTATTCCGCAAACTGGATGAAGTGTAGCTAATCATCCAGGTGTTGGGGACTATGGGGAGAAAGGCATTGAAAAAGGGCCGGATCAGCACGATTGCAATGTTTTCTGCAAAAATCTTGATCTCGCAGTCGGAGATGACAATCAGGATGATGGGGCGCATTCGGGGACGCGACGCGTAGGCTTTTTAGCAAGCTCCATCATTGTGGTGCGATCATGTGATTTCCCCGTATAAAACGCGACCGCAACCGAAGTCAAAAATTAGCATCTCATCAGCATCCACATCCTTTCCGCCTCCTATGCCAGGAAACCCACTACTCCAGGGAGGCGGAAATACTGCAAATAACTCCAGAGGCAACAATGGAGCTGATAACGGGACATGTTAGTTCTCACTTGCGCATTTTTTGTGGTTGTGGTGTAACTAATCCGTTCTCGCAGGGCCAGAGGAGGACATATTAAAGGCCTCTCTCCTCGAGTATGCCCGAAATTCCAACTCCCTCGACACCCGCATCGCAAAGTTGCAAGAGGAACATGGACTTGCTATTGGGTACGTTGTTTGCAATGTGTCTATTTGAAAGATGTTGATGTGCGACAGAAAAACATTGTTGAAAAAACTGAATGCTCATTACCGTGTACCTGCAGTGCGAAAGCCCATCCCGCGGGAAGTAGCCAATCAACACATCCTGAATGAGATGACAGATGATCCCAACAATTATCGTGGCCCTGAGACAGTTAAACATAATCTTGCGATGGCTGGTTTCAAGATATCACGGAGAGTTTTTTTGATATTAGTCCCTGGGTTTTGAGTTAATCTGTTCCTAGTCGCATTGTTCGTGAGACAATGTGGCAGAACGATCCCGATTCTGTGGATGCTCGATATCCTGGCCGGAAAAAAATCAAACGTGCACAGCTCAAAGCTCATGGGACCTGGCAAGAAATTCACTGCGATGGTCACGAGAAGCTTGGTGCTCTAGCCCTTCAAATGGGGGGTGTCGGCCTCCCAATCTGCGGCATGAAGGATAAGTGGGGCAGTGAAGTTCTGTATCTTGTTGTCGTACCGGATGACCGCCACGCCGACGCTATTGGGCATGTATTTCTTGACTTCATTGAGACTTATGGAGGTACTGCACTATTATTTTCGACCCCCATGCGTGCTGAAATTTTGTAGCCATTCCCCAGAAGACTACAACCGATAAAGGCTCTGAGACGGGCTACATTTATGCCTTTACAACAGGCTTAAAGTACGTGAAGATCAGCGCTTCAAATTTTCAACTGACCTCTGAGTAGAACTGTCTATGCACCCAACATTGATCTTGCCCGATACCCAGCCTCTGTCGCCCTGAAAAGCACAAACAATACACCGATCGAGAGCCTATGGCATTGGTTCCAAGATCAGTGTGGTAAAAATCTCTTTCTCCACATCACAAAGGGACGCGATGAAGGAATCTTCAACCCAAACAATCCAATTCATGTGTAATTGATTTCATTTTTTCATGCTTCACCTGACTAAATTTACTTCAGGCATCTATTCAACTGGATATGGCCTCCTATAGTCCAGGGCGAGCTTGACCACTTTACTGAGCGCTGGAACTCGCATGTTATTCGCCGTCAACGCAACAAATTAATGCCATCCGGTGTGTCCCCGAATGAGCTCTATGCACATCCAGAGTATTACGGTGGACGCTGCTTTGCCATCCCGGTCCCTCAGGCGGCTGTAGATGCATTCCGTGCGAGTATCCGACTCAGCAGAGACACTGCTCTTAGTTGGGTGCCTGCGGAGTTTGATGTTATAGCGAAATCTGGTTGAAGAAAACATCAAATGCTTTTTTCAAAGTTTTGCTCTGGTAGATGTCTAAAGGACGATCCCAGCGTACCATTTATACGATTACTTGACTTCCCGATGAAAACTGGACCCACAGCAGCCAGTTGCCAAATCGGGTTTCAGACTTGTCACGAAGTGATAGCCACCACCATACCTTATCCAGCCTTAGTCCTAGGATAATCATCAGAAAATGATTTCAAATGACTATGTCTCCCTCTACTCCCGCATCTGCCGGAGCTTGAATTCAATGTTACCACCTTTCCTACCTACCCTGTTCGGCTATTGAAAGCCAACTTTCATGCCCATGGCTATCGAAAGCTTTCTTTTATGCCGCTTCCAACGTGCATCGAGTTCGTGTCTCGCCCGTGCCATCGAACACCGGGTTTCAAGGCTATCGAAAGCCAGCTTTTTCGACGTCCGCTGTTCGACGCGCATCGAGACCGCATTTCGAACACCGGGCTTTCAGGGCTATCTAGAGCCGGCTTTATGTTGTATCTCGAGACCGTATTCGCATTCCCCGTGCCATCGAACATCACATTCGTCGAGCCCGCATTCCCCAGTGGCGCCATCGAGCGCCAGGCCGTGGTCACTGTTTTCAAGTCCTGCTCCTTTCGGACAAAACTCCGCTATTGTTGTCTCGAGTCAGAGTGTTTCCGGTGCGTGATCTCGTGTTTTTCAATTAATTTGGGCGTGGAAAATTGGTCTGGAGAATCTTGTATGTATGATTAATATTGCCCCCGAGTGTATCCGGTGCAAAAAATGAAGCAGCGTAATCTACATAGGCCCCGGCGTCATGGGTGAGCGGATCCGAGATGAAACCTGTGAAGAATGTTACAGTGAGCCGCAGAAGAGAATAATAAGTAAGAATTACCGTGGTGTCTGTTACATACTTGATTTTGTGGTAGAAAGGCACCGCACGGAATGGCATCGAAAGATTCGAAGAGTAAGTTTCGACTTCCCGGGCCGAAAAACCGGGGTTATTTGTGGCAACAACATAGCGGGCAATCGCATCCCTGAAATACGTCGCTCCATAGTCTTGTACCAGTGTATTGAATGATACAGATTTCTGGCTTGGATGCTTGGTCATTTTGAGAGAACGGGAATATTCGATTCGGGGTGGTACAGTGGGCGTCGAGGGCTGACCCAACTGTCGCCATTGGATAAATTTAGCATGGAGTAAGATCTTCTCTTTCCGCTCAAGCCACTGCGTCATCTGGGGATACTCGTCCTTGTGGTTCGTGGCACGGTAAGCATCCTTGGCAAGGTCGATGTGGAGCCGCTCTGCGTATTCTGTGTTAAAGTTATCCGTTGTTCCAAAACGAGTGATCAAGAGCTTATAGTGGCGGAGAAAATGAAGCTTCGGAAGGTTGAAGTTCATTCGGATGCCCAGATCCACAAAGATATCCTTGTTGTCGTGGAATCGATTCAAGGCATCATCCAATTGGGCCAGAGTTTCATCCGAATGGATTGGGTATTGCGCCAGATAAAGAAAATCAAGCAGTGCACGGATGGACCGGATCAAGCGAACATTGGATAGATTATCCGGAAGAGGGATGTCGATAACGATGCCGAGGAGGAAACGACACATCTGGTCATGCTCTTGACCAGTTACGCGTGAGATATGGCTGATGCCATTCATAAATATCCGAATATTATGATTGGGTGGAAGGTGTCGGCATCGAGCATCGATTTCAGCGGCACCGAGGGCCTCGATGATCCAGGCTTTGAGGTGCTTCATCACACCCTGGTAAAGCTGATGAAGGACGTCGGGGGTAATGGACTTGAATACAGTGCATGTCATCACATCACGGTTCCGCTTTTGGCAGTAAACAAGTCAAAACTTTGAAGTTGCTATAACATTATGCCCTCATCTTGGGTTGGTCTGAAAACACCTGGAAACACTTAAAGTAACATTAAAGAACCCAGCTTGTGCTTGGTTAGTTGCTCAATAAAGATTTGACTTTTTCACCCTCAGAAAAGTGAAACAAACCCTAATGATGGCATCAGATTCCCATATCGGGTAGGGTTAGCCGGCACGCTTATGTAATTTGATCCCATCACTTTCCCACGGGGATCTGCCACTCGATATCCTGCCGCCTCGTAAAACACGCTTGCCCGTGTTAGAATTCACAGCCGACGATCTCTTGCCTTCGTTGAAGGAGGTTCAGCAGCTCGAGGCGCTGCATCGTTGGCATATCGAGGACATTTTACTTGACGCGTACCCAGCTCTACGGACCCGTTTCTTTTTTTTTTTTTTTTTTTTTTTTTGGAGCGTTTGGGATAATGAAATTCAGTCTGCAGAAGCATTCAAAAAGTCATCCGCTGGGTCTACTAGAAAGTTCTAGTTAATGCCGGGAAAGTTGTCCAGGGAGGAAATGCCATTATGCACAATTACCAGAGTGTGGGACTCCAGCCTAGTAAATTTATCCTATCCCATTTCTTGAGTCATTCAATTTCAATGGCTGTATACCCACTAAAACCCCCACTGTGTAAGTCCAATCGTCCGGCAGAGCAGCTTCGTTCATTAGTAGACCACTCCATGTTCTTAGGACAAGATCTTTTTTCAGCGCAAGATTACCAAATTTCATTTTATTGGTCAGGATTCGATCTCGTCCCAGTGCTGAATTCACGGATTTCAGCCATCTGTTGTGAATCTCAACGTCTGTAATGTTACGGTGTGGGTTCTTCAGAACCTTATCGTTCCGGATCTTCCAGATCGTGTGCCAGGCCGTAGATACCAGAATGGCAAATAATCGTCCCATAGCAGGGATAATTTTCCCATTTGAGTGTTTGAATTTAACAAGGTTACAACCGAGGACAAGGCCCCAGCTGAGGGAGGGCCACATGGGGTATTTCATGGCCCAGAGTTTCTTGGTCAGTCCCCAAATTAATTTTGCGCCCACCATAAAGGGTTCTCTTTCGAGGCCCACCCCTTCCCCATAGCCTTAACGGCACCCATGGGGCTGTAAACCCTTTTTTATATATGCATGGGCTTGACAGTCGGGAGGGGTCAGCAGGAATCAACTTAAGCCTGCATCACATTTCAGAGATGCAGACCGACAGAGGATTTAGTACTCTCCAGCCATGTGGGGCTACTAACCATCACATGCCACGGCCCGCCACCCACCGACTCTAGGGCAGTTTCCCGTTGCCTTCCTGGTTGCTTCGTTTGAGGACTGGCACCTCGTACGGATCCGCATCCATGAAGACTCTCTGTCTCGCCGCACGCGCTACCGCCATGCGACTAACCACCTTGCACAAAGTGCCGGGCGCAGGGTGTCCTGAGACCTGCCGGTCCATTCGGATGGTTTTGATAAGCAGTCCCCTGACTTATTTTCGCCTATCCCACAAGGGGACCCTGCCGGGATTTGGCTAACAGCAGTTTTTACGTCATACTTGGGACGTGCTCTGCTCGGGCAGTCAAAGCATAGTTTAACCGTCTTCCCGGACGTGGAGCGTGGCACAGACCAACATTGCTCCCCAGATATGAGCCAGAGGGGACTCCATTATGGATAATGCAAGTGGTCCACCATAGCCAGGCAGCGGGTCCACTATTTGAGGCATCGGGTCCACCATTTTTCAGGCTTTCCATACCTGTCAAGCTTTCCATACCAGACAGCCAGGTAAACCATGCACGGGGCATCGGATCCGCTATTTTTCAAGCATTTCATACCCCAATCCAATAGCAGGGCATCGGGTCCGCTATTTTGCAAGCATTCCATACCCTGATCATGAGACGATGACTCATCACAGTGGATTGTCGGCTTCGAGACCCGGATCAAGAGAGTCATGTGCCGGCTACTACAGGCCCGAGAACCGGATGGTGACGTGTCCCATCAACCATGTGACCCAAGATCCGAGATTGACACGAGAGTCGATAAGGGGGGTCCCGACGCAAGCAAGGCAAGCAGCAGGCAGCACAGACAGCTTGAGGAAAGACCAGATAGTCCTGTGTGGAAAGATGATATCGCATGCGCCGTCCTCCAGCGCGTCGCACGCTGTCTCAAACGCATCTCACGTCGCGTGCTCCACCTTCTCCCACACGAACGCGCACTCGAACTCCTCAAGCTCCAGTTCCACGACGAGCAGCGGCGCGCGCAGCGAGGAGGTCGACACCGAGGAGGCCCCGTCGCGCCTATCACCCCGCTTGCCCGGTGCACGCTTCGACATCAGCGGCGGGCCTCCACCAGCAGTACCCGCGGGCAAGGACACATCCGCGCCTGCCGTCTTCCCCGACCAGGACGACTTCGTCGACACGGGGGGCGCCATCGAGATCGAGGACGACTGGGTCGACCCCGTCGCGCCGCCGCCCGCCCGGAACACCAAACAGTCGTTGTCAATAGGCAAGACCAAGTCGAAGAGCCGTACGAAGAAATTGGTGCCCGTTCCCAGTGTGGACTACCCTTGCCTGTCTGGGTGGAGGACGGACCTGCCCCCGCGTCGCCGCTGCAGCTGGAGAGGGAGCGCGAGAAGGAGTGCCAGCGGAACGTCGCACCACGCTCCGCGGCTTCAGGTGCGCTGGGGCAGCAAATGTACATGGCGCGCGCGTGCGATGGGGGGCGGACGCAGAGCGGGGGCCCACGCTGGGTGCTGACGGAGGACTGAGCGAGCCCCACTTTCGGATGAAGTACTTTTCGCGGGAGTCTTTGTCCCCTTTGTTATTGTCCTATCTTCGAGCCATTTATCTTACCCTTCCCTTCGACATCCTCGGCTGGATGCCCCTGCATTCCTCCTTACTTCCTTATGTTCCTCCTTTACTTCCTTATGTTCTTTCGCCCTCATTTATACCTCTTTGCCTATCCGTCCACATTTCCTTTTTCGTATATTTTTGTTTCTCGTTTAGTATACACTGTATCTACTCCTGGCTCATGCACGCTACATATCTCGATACCCCGCAATATCTATTCCCTACTCATTTGCCTCCTCCCCCTAGGGGGCCAAGGGGGTGACCCCCTATCATTTTTTTAAATATGGGGCGCCCCCCCCCCCCCCCCCCCCCCCCCCCCCCCCAGCTTAAAGAGAAAAGAGATAGGGATGAAGTCACACCACAAAAGGCAACTTTTAGATGTGGATGAATATGATAAGGAAACTTGAGATTTAGATGTCAGAAAAAATTGACCTGAAATGGGAGCTGAAATCATTAGTTTAAGTTGCGCTGAGATTGGTGCTGGAATCATTAATTTTTTAATTGTTTTCTTGGCAGCTGAAATATTTAGATTAAATTCATATCTCAGGATGATTGAAACTGTCAATGAAACAATGGGTTTTAATTGTAGTTTAGGACTAGTTTATACCATAGACTTCAATTGTCTTTAAACTAGAATTTAAACTAAAGAATTCGTCTTTTATTTCGGTGTCGAAAAAACAATAAGTCTCGGCATCAATTTCAGCTGATCCGAAATAGGACCTTAAACAATTAGTTTCGGTATCACTGAAATCCCACCCCCCGGAGATTTCAATGCTACTGAAACTGATTGTTCAAGGTCTGATTTCGGATCGGCTGAAACTGATGCTGAAACTATTGTTTCTGTGATGCAAAAATGGCAGGTGAATCCTTTATTTTAAATTCCAGTTTAAAGACAATTGAAATCTATGGTTTAAATTCGTCCTAAACTATGATTAAAACCCATTGTTTCATTGACAGTTTCGGTCCTGCATTGAATCTAAATATTTAAGCTGTCAAGAAAACGATTAAAAAATCAATCATTCCAGCACCAATATCAGCGCAACTTAAACTAATGGTTTCAGCTCCCATTTCAGGTCAACTTTTTCTAACATTTAAATCTTCAGTTTCCTCATCATATTCGTGTCTAGTTGGCCAGGGTGTTGCTTGCGAGAGGACTGAAAGAGACGTTAGTACTAACAATCTAAATCGAAAATAAATGAGTACATCTCGGACACGGATGTTCTCGTCCCTTTGCTGCTCCTTCGTTCGATCATTCAGGGCATTGAAAACCTGGAAGAGCGTCTTCTTGGGTCCACTGAGGGCCTTGGTGATCCGGTTCTCCACTTCGACACGGCCATTCGTTCGAATGCCTGCAGTGAAGATGATACTTATCCAAGCCCACGCCCAACGATCGCGAACTTGGTAAAGATCGTGGAGGTAGGTTCGTGCCATTGGATATCTGTCCACAAGACCCTGCCACAGCGTCTCGAAGTGTGTAGGGGAGACCGCACGATAACAACCCCAAAAGTCCTGTTGGAAGTTCTTCCACTCGGCACCAAGCGTGCGGGCAAGGTTCTTGTCAACGTTTTCGATCAGATGCGAGAGACAGTATAGATGGAAGGTGAAGACCAGTATGAGTGATGCAGCGGCAATGAGAGCGCCACTACGGTCAGAGATGAGAACCTCCGGGTGGACATCGAGCGAAGCATTCAGGTGACAACGGAAGATCCATGCATGCGTCTCGGTGTCTTCTTTTCTTTGGAAAGCGTACCAGCCGTTACGAGATTTGCCATAGGAGTCGATGACAATTCCAATGGATAAGGGATAGCGCTTGTCGTTGCGATTATAGGTGTTGTCGTTGATAAGAATATCGGAGTAGCGGCGGGTAAGTTGTGCTTGTCGAGGGGACTGCCACCAAATTGTGGTGAGTACCTTCTGCGTATCCACCTGCACAGCATAGTCCCACCCAGGCTCCGTCCGATTCCGCGTTTCCAGGGAAGCTAAAATCGCAGCTAAGTCTCCACCAAGGGCATCCACTTCCTCCCGTGCTTCCTTCCTCGCGCGATCTCGCATGTTGGAGATTTGGCAAGGTTCGAGTGTATTATCAGCAAACTGAGCGCTGAGCACCTGCCGAATCTGCTCGCGTGAAAAGGAATCGGAAAACCGTTCTGCCGCCGCCCGCTGAGCCACCGTGGGAGGTCGCTGTGCGTGTCCTCCCTCTGGAATACTAGGCTCATGGTTGTGGTCACCATCGACGAGCGTGATAGTCCATCGTTCGAGGGGCCCAGCCATTCGGCAGAGATTAACGTGGGCGAGACAGTGTGTTCGCCCCGATTTGCCCTTTCGATGGTCCGAGGGGTCAATATCCATTCCATGGGTTTCTATTGGATCGCGGTTTTTGTTGCAGCGTAAGACTCGCTTTCTGAGCACACCGTTGTTGTCCTTGTGTGATTGGGCGCGAATCCACTTGTGCCCCAGAACCTCCTGCGCCTGAAAGACAGCTGAAATACCCTCCTCGACTGTATCGTACATGTTCCCTTTTTGAATCGGACCAAATGCGATGACGAATTCTCGGTTGGGCGGCGGGACGTTGCAACCCGGAGGAGCTGGCTCGATTTTTGGTTTTCTGCGAGGCGGCGAAACGATGTCGATAGAAATTGGTTCAGCTTTAGGGTTGTGGTTGGAGCTCGAAGGTCCACCATGTTTACGTTTCGCGCTCGGGCGGCAGGGACTCATATCGAGCTCTATGATTTCAGCCTTGGTGGCGAGACGAGGTGGAGTACAGAGATCGATGAAGTCAGGGCTGCACAAGTCGAAGTCTACTTCCTTCTTGACGCGAGGGGGCGGGGTTTTGGGTAAACCGGCTGGAGAATCATCGACATTGATGACGATCCGTGATGACGGCGGAGTTTTAGGTAGGATTGGAGGGTTAACAATGGGTGATTTGGCAAGCATGGAAGCACCGCCAGTGAAGTCGAAGTTGAAGTTGAAGGAAGGATCATTGAGCGTCAAGCTCGACAATTGGTGGATGGATGGGACGGAGGCTCCTTGAAGTACAAACGGTTCCGCCAAAAAAGGCCCGACAGCGGAGGAGCTGGAAACCATGTGTGGTCCGGTCTGAGTTACAGGCTCAGGTAGAGAGAAGATGCGGGGTTGTTTCCCAATAGTGATTACCCAATCAAATATAGGATGATCGAACTGGTGCGGTGAAGTCAGCACATGAAATGCTTGTCATGAATTATAAAACCCACATTGGTTGCGAGCATGTCGAGGTTGAGGTCATTGTAGCCAATACCAATGTCGGGAATGAAACCGGGCGCTTCGCCATTCGCAAGCCGAGTACATGGAGTAACCCAGTCAGAGTACGTCTAGATGAGAGGATCAAAAGGCATTACAGCTCTTTGCGGAACTTAGGGCGCGGCCGATTTTTTTTTTCCTTTTTGAGCTGTTTTTGATCATTTCAGCCAGAACAGCTGTTCTGACCTCAATTCTCAGCGTACGTTTCTGAAAACTATATGAGCAGAATCACACGACAATTCCGCAGGGCATGACGTCCTCAGAATCTTTCCATACCGCCGGTAGTAATTATAATATATTATTTTGCATGTTTTGCGGAGATCATCTCTTGTGTCGTGATTTGAAGGTTGTGTGGGATGTTGTATGGCTCTAAAAACAATTTTTTGGATGGCGGAGGGCACACCGTCCTCGTAATTGAGGCATGGCACCCGGAGCGTGTGAACAGTGGACTTGAACAAGCAGAATATAGGTACAGCTCAGGCTCTGTGTATTTGTGTGATCTATGATCGAATGAGCTAAGAAAATACCCATTATCATTCTATTGAGTGTCCTGGAGGAGTCCCACGGCTCGGATTTGCTCTTGTACTCCCTGTACAGCACCGCGAGACAACTCGATCACAACGATTCCAGGCACGTGACCACACTTGTGATCACATTGGGATGTGTCGCGTCGCCGGACGGGGATGCACAGAGCTGATCTGAGGCATGTAATCTCTCGAAAACACTTCAAAGTCAGAATATTGACAATTGGTTCACTCGCTGGAGGATAGAGCACACAGATATATAAGGCCTAGACTGTAGGGTGGAAGCATCTATAGTGCTTGTCTCCCGGGGAACCGGCATAGCCAACCGAATTTTGGCTGACCGATTCGAAAAAGAGATAGATCGGATTCCTTGTCTAGTTGTTAATAGCCCATACGCGTGCCGACACTGGTAGTGCAGCTCGCCCATTTCCCGTGCCAAGTGTCGTTGCGGGAAAGTAGCCATCCAAACGCTGTTGTTGTTGGCTTGCATATCTATCAGCTGACGGCACAAATCCCCCATTCTGGCGGCGGCCGTATCAAATGTGGAATCTTGATATGGACAACTCCATGAGATTCGGGCATGAGGGCAGGTGACGTACCCCGCCTTCAAAACGCGAGTAAGTAACCATCAACCATCTCAAGACAGGTGAACGAAGCTCACCTGTTTGAAAGCTAATGCATCAATTTCCAACGTTCGATGCATGTAGTTCATGTTCACGGTTAAAAGACGCTGCCGATGCTCCAGCGGCATGGCGGAAAGCTGCCAAAATGTCTGCAGGATCATCCTTGAGTGCTCGATTCGCATAGAGAAGAAGAAATGTCCGACAGCGATGATCCAGTCTTCACAATCATTCTTAATAACTGTTTTGTATTCCTGGATAAAATAAAATAAATTGAAGGGGGTAAAGAAAGCACGAATGCGCACCGCATCGATGGTCGCATGCACTTGCAATCACTGAAACTCATTTGCAGGATGTGTTAGACGACCCCGTAGCTCGTGAAGACGAGGAAGTGGTAAGGTCTCCTCCCCGGAGGAAACATTCATGACATTCAGAGCGCCGTACCTAATCAATTGTGTTAGCGGGGGGCAAAAAGAGTTGACAATGCGTACTGTGTACTACAGCTGACCCATGTTTGTTTGAGCCATCTAAAGGATGGACTGTCCTGAATGTGGGATTGGGCGGGTAGGGCTCCAAAGGTCCACAAGGATGACTTCATCCGTGGACCGTGGACCTCGCGGGAACATCTTTCGCACGAACCCATCTGCGCAATCCATCTGAACGCCATCCTTCCCCACCACTTTCAACGGCTCCAGAATGACCTTCATGCAGTCATGGAAGAGCTGGTGGTTGACGCCAGACCGCTTGCCTTTCGAGAAGATCTCCAGCTTCGAAACTGGGATATAGCCAAGGAGGACTGTGGCACACGCGGATGGTGTACGCCGGGTTTCCTTGTCGATGTTTCCGATGGTAAGGTACACCGGCCACGCTTGTTTGTCCCCGCTGAAGCGAGTTAGCTGTGTCTTGTCGAACGAGATGATGATCGGGGCAAGCGTCGAGCCTTCGGGCAGGAGTTCCTGGAACGATAAAGGTGAGTTTATGCCTGGTTATTCGTGCGACGGAACATACCTGAATATTCCACCACCAGTCTGCAGTCCACATCTCGCTGTACTCCCGATTGGTCCTATTGCCATTCTTGAACACACGGAATGGGGCATATCCTTGGTTCGTAAATGCCGGATTTCCCAACAGCTCCCTCACACATTCGATTGGATCTCTGTGCCATAATTCCAGTACCTCCTTCTTCGGGTTTCCATCTGCGTCGAGCTCATCACCCAGGAGCTCAAACGGATGACAAAACCATTCTGGTCCCTCAGGCAACGGTGTCAGCGGCGTAGAGAATGGAGCAAGAGGGCGATGGTTAGGTGGAAGAGGTGACGGAGGGAAGAAAAGATGTCGGAAAAATGCCAGTCAGCATACAACGGCATGGTGAGGCATAGGACCTTCGGACGGCTTGGAAGTGCTTCGAACGCGTGGCAGAGGGAGTTTGAAGCAGTTCCAAGCCGTTTAAAGTTGTGAATGCAAGTTCCAACGCATTCCATGCCATTTAAAGTTGCGTTGCGAGTTCCAAGGCATTCCATGCCGTCTGAAGCTGCCGAGGGCAGATGCAGTTGATTTCCTTATACAAGCCAAAGAGTCGGGGGGTGATGGTGCTTGGGCATTGTCACGCCGGCGAGCTTCCCGCTCGGGGTCAGAGTCGGAAATATGGGTAGTGTTGGAGGACGTGCGGCGAGGAATAGGCATTCAGGCGACTGAAGACGAGATGAACTATTTTGGAGCAAAATGATGACATTGTGGAGCGCAAGTGGAGCGCGCCTATATCAACACCACACTGTGACACTGTGACTCCATCGCTCTTCCTTTCCTTCCACCACCATCCTCGACCGCATCTCTCCTCTCTGCAAGGTATGTGCGCCCACCAATGTGGTCCGACATTTAGTGACTTAATCCAGTTGGCTCTTCGACATCCCGTTGGCTTTCCAAGTACGTGTGCCTAACTCACTCATCTTACACTTCTGACGTGAGTACCCCCACAGACGTCTTCGGCGGCAAGGTGTGTTTCAATATGTTCTATTCATCCCTCCTCTTGCTGACCTCAACTTGTCTATTTAAGGTCCTCGTGCTTAGATTGGTACGTTCATTATTCTGACCCACTCGCCATTCGCGCTCATGTCGTTGTTTGTCAGGTCTCGTATTACAATTTAACTTGGCCATTAGAGAACATTGTACCTTGATAATTTGCTCAATATACATCTATTACTGCTCTTTGTGTGCCAATTGAATATCTAATTTTACAGGAAAAGTAGCGCGCTACAATTACTGGCAGTCTGGGTGAGTGGGAAGCTCTCAGAAGCGGTTGAATGCTTCGGGAGCACCCTGGGACCATGTCAGTGCTTCAAACTTCCGGCGTGGCTTGGAACCGCATAGTTGATACCGAGCTGTGCGTTCGAAGCCGGCCCGAGGCATGGGACCATGCAACGGCTTCAAACAGGTTCAACGCCGATTAAAGCCGACTGGGATTTTTCCGACAGAGGGCCGATGAAGCGTGGAGCGCATTTGGAGCACGGAATGCCCCGAGGGAGCTCGATGCAGTCCAGCAGCGCACCCGGAGTATTATTTCCGTATAATTTGTTGAAGAAGGCGATTAAGCAGCCCTCGGTTGAGAGCATGAGCGCCTTCTCGTTGTCCATGGTGGCAAGATTCTTGCTCGACGTTTTGGCTTTGACAGGTGTCGAACCGGAAGCGACTGGGACCAATTTAGCTGCGCATTGAAGTAAGAGGTGTACCAACTCACCGTTTTGAAGGTACTTTGTGGCAGAAGCATACGCGCTCGGTTGGGCGGCTCTGCCCGTGGTTGACGGATCACGGGCAACTCGCCCAGCCTGTTGCAACGTTTGGGGCACCGACTTTGCAAGCCCGAGCTGAATGCTGTCCAGAATGGACTTGACATTAATGCCCTGTGCAAATGCGACCGTTGCAACGATGACCTGGCACAGCGGGTCTTCGCGCATGAGTGCAATAGTCTCCTCGTTTTCTTCAGGCCAGCACATGGCATGATAGAGACGAACGCGCCGAAGTCGACGGGGACCTGGAGGAAGGAGGCGGAACAAAAACACAAAGACCCGCCAACACAACTCGATTGTTGCGCAGTAGATAATGGTCTTTCGTCCATCTGTTAGATAACGTAGCAGATCAGGAAATTCGGTTCCCCCGAGACCGTGGGTTAGAGTACCCAGGATGAACTGGATATTGATGCGTTCGTTTGACCGTCGCAGGAGATGGAACGCGCCGGAGCGAAAACCGAGAGAGCGGCAGATGGATTTCGTCTTAATCCCCGGCTGCATCGTGGCTGTCAGAGCGCAGACAGAAATGTGAGGAGGGAGTCGCCCGCGAAGGAACGGCCCGATATGGCGGAAGGCAGGGCGGAAGTCGACACCCCATTCGTCGATGAGGTGGCCTTCATCGGTGCATGCGAAGACCACGTTCTCACGGAATGTCTGGGAGTTGGTGATGATCTCCCACTGCTTCCCCGTAAGATGTTCCGGGTCAATGCAGATGATGGACCATCTACACTCAGTGATTTCTGCCGTAAGATCGCGACCAGTCTTGCGAGCTTCGGTCAAGGCTTCGCTCGTGCACGCGAGTGCTAGGACACGAAGTCCAGCCAGCTCGTAGACCTAGAGGACATTGTGAGTCTATTCAAATTCAGGAGGTTCGGAGCGGCGGACACTTCCGCGACAATCAGCAGCCCCAAAAGCGATGACGACGACGCGGAACCCCCAGCTTTGGTAGCATGTGATGGCACCGGCGGGTATTAGGGTCACAAGAATTGGGAGGGGCCAAGGGATGGGTGGATATCTGTCTTGCAGACGGAAGCTAAGATGTAGTGGGATTTGACGCGTTTCTACCTACTCTAACGCGTCTAAATTTCTCGTTGCGCGTCGTTTAATTGGCTCGCCTCGCGTCGGAGATTATGCACGTGCATTCCCAAAATGGAAGCTTACATAATAACGCAGGCCACCGGGTAATCAGCGCGGTAACCAAAGGACTAAAGAATACTCGATTTGTTGGCTCCTGAGGATCGTTGGTAAAAAACGTTGAAGCAACAAAATATAGAGGGTGCGCGTATCGATACATGCTGAGTGTGCGAACCACGCAGACATCCGCGCCGCACGAGTTCAGACCAAGATGATCGATGCGGGGCCAGAACGTCTGAGTCACCGAGGGCAACAATTCCCACTGCCACTCCTGCGCGGGAAAGAGTTTCCGGGACCGCAGCTTGCCGTGAGACGCGGAACCCCCAAATTTTTCTGTCCGTAGGGTCATCGGAGGTCAGTTGTCGGAAGACGTCGAGTCTGCATGGCCCGAGCGACCCGCTAGTCCTCATGGCGCTGGCAATGCGTGGCGGGCATCAGAGCCGAGAGTCACACCAATGTCACATCGTAACTGCGTGACGGACACGTGTTTGCGTGGATCTTGTCCACAACCCTTTGCCGCCGCCTGAACATGGAGAATCCACTACTAGCCACGGATCCGTGGGCGGATTGGGCAGCCCAGGACCAAGAGCACTATGAGCCACCATCCTACGCAGTATATTCTCTCTCTCAAGATCGAAAACTGCCCAGCTAACTCATCCGGGTCATCCCAGATTCTCCACCACCCGGGGCTGTTTCCGTGGCTCCCCCCGGATGATGTTCCGCTCGATCCAATGTCGCGCGCAGACCTGGTCGCCTACTCCACCTCTTCGTTTGTTTCAACGCCCATATCCACCTCTCCTCGCCGTTGCCATACTTTCTCACCATCGACTCCTTCAAATCGCGCGGTGGCCACACGGCCGCCATACACCACGGGACTTTCGCAATGGAGGGCGAGACACCGTTACGCGTGGTCCTGAAGACCTACGCACTCGAGGACATCAATCTGCTCATCCACGAGTTTGACGTCTACGCCGCGATCGCGCATCTGGCGGTCATTGTCCCCACCCTCCACGCCGTCGTCAAACCACGCTACGACCCCTGGGGCGGGCTAATCCTCGAAAACGCCGGCACCGTGCTTTCGGAGTACGAGATTTGCTGGGACGATCTGGGTCTGACGCATCAGGAAAAGTACGCAAATATCCCCCGGTCCTTATTCGTCCTTCTATGCTGATCCAACGTTTCAGAATTCTCCTCTACAACACTCTGCGCCAGCTTCATTCCGCCGGCGTCGTCCACGGCGACGTGGCGCCGCGGAACATCCTCCGCCGTCCCTGTGGCGCCTTCTGTCTAGTGGACTTCGACCGATCCACAAGCAAAAGATGGCGACACGTCGTCGTCCGCGTTCATTAGATTGAAGCGGAAGGCGGCGTACAGGGTGAGACGCAGGGGTGTCGTTCCAGGAAAGCTGGTCCTCAAGTTCGGTCCAAATGAGTGTCTGCTCTGGCCAGTGTCTGGTCCCATCACGGTGGGGGTAGAGGGAGCTTAGCTGAGCCCGGAGAATTGGACGATGAAGGCAACAAGCAAGAGGGGTGATCGGCCGTCGGCAATCACCGTTAGCGAACGCAATATTGCTCTCACGACTCGACCTCCACCATCATGCTACCGACGTCGGTCGTGAAGAAGACGGTTCAACGCTGACGGCCTTGCCTTGTTCTCTTTGCTTGTCTTTTCCACAGTAACGAGGATAGACAAGCCCTCTTGGAGGTGTCTTGCATGTAACTGCTTCAATCCCATACCAATAACGGCGGCGACTCTAACAACGAATATACCACCAAGGCGTGCGCGGTGTCCGGCAAGCCCATGCCGACGACGGAGGAGGTGGAGTCCGCCCCCGGGTACGCCCCGGCATATCAGCTTGTGGGCATTTAATCTCTTTGGGAGCGCACATGGGCGGGCGTAGAGTCTTGCACTCGACAGCGTCAGTCTCGACGGCTGCCCCTGGCCCCGGCACTGCGGATGCACCACCGAAACGCACGGGCAAGAAGCGGCGTGGGAGCTGCGGTGGTACTGGGCCCGGCGCCGGCGCGGGTGCGATCACGGACGACCTTCTGGTGCGGCGCTCGAGCCCGCGCCTACCCAGCTCAAGGACGTCAGCGCCGCGGATGTCGATCTGTGTGCACGCTCGGGCTCTACCACCTCACAACTCCGCCTCGCGGCTGCGTTCGCTGAGTCGGGGGAGCCCAATTCGCCCGAGTTCGAGGGGTTCCCTGGGTCCTGGTCTGGAGAGCCGCCGCCGCAGCTCACCTTCCGCGCGCTGCACCGCCGCCCGAGTACAATGGCATCCCCTCGCCATTCATGCGCACACCTTCACCAGCGCAGGCCCAGGAAGCGGATGCACTCGCGCATCTCGCCGCGCAGGACGATGAGGATGCAGCCGACCTCGATGGGCTGGCGTATGCGCGGTCGGCGCTGAGGGGAATGGGGGGATCGCAGTCGCAGCCGAGGTCGAGCGGGAGGTCGTCCAACCCAGAAACAGTATATCGGCATCTAGATTTGTTACCACACGGGTTTCTCATGGGTTTTGTTTGTAAGGGCTCTAAATGCGCCGGATACAGAATATCGAGCCATATGGACAAACTCAAAACATCGAGTGAATTTACTTTATTTGTGATGTGCATCAGACCGAGCGACAGACTCAGAAACAGTATATCGGCATCTAGATTCGTTACCAC
Source organism: Mycena sp. CBHHK59/15 (assembly GCA_029204085.1). NCBI lineage: Eukaryota > Fungi > Basidiomycota > Agaricomycetes > Agaricales > Mycenaceae > Mycena > Mycena sp. CBHHK59/15. The sequence goes on along the minus strand of JARGXW010000254.1, from coordinate 38,642 downwards.
ACGGGTTTCTCATGGGTTTTGATTTTTTAGGGCTCTAAACACGCTGGATACGGGATATCAAGCCATATGGACAACCGCAAAGCATCCTGTGAAATTATTGTTTTGGGGGGGATTTCTACCGGGCCACCTCGGGTTCGAACAACTTTGAATACAGCCACGACGAGCGATCAATTGGGATAGGAAAACAAGTCAGAAGGGTATACAGTGTAACAAATCGCCTCGAAAACTTGTCATTTCCTCAGAGGCACCTTCCTGAAATTCTTGATCCCAATAACTTTACCGCCTGACCTCTCGATCTCGACACCATTACAGATCATCTCCATGATCCAGTAAAGCACGAGTTCCACACAGTCCCCGTTGTCGTTGCGCTCGGGGCGCGGCTTATTGATCCAGATCCATTTTCTGGAGGTCTTCTGTCGACTGAAGGCAGCCCTGAGAAGGGCGTTCATACGACCCTCAAGGATATCGCCAGAGTCGGCGGGATGAAGATCGCTGTACAACTTGATGACGTTGGGCTCCCCTACCGCTATGGCTTTGCCAGGAGCACCACTCTTCTGCGGGTGTATGATGAGGATGAGGTTGGCGTGGAGACTGGCGTATCTTCTCCCAGTCTCTTTACCCACCGGAGTTTCCCGCTCCTTGTCATCTACCCTGACCGGGAAAAGAGCCACACCAATGCTGAACATCGCATTATCGGTGTTGCCCTTGCTGCGTTTATCGAAGAAGTCTCTGATCGGGGGATCAAGACAGAATGCCACGAAATACACCTCATTGTGCTTGAAAAATTGGGAGTATCGTGTATTGAAAATGGCGCGAACATGTAACGCAAGTTTGGGGGTTATTCCAATATCTTTTTCCTTCTTCTCGAATATGCTGTCGAGGGTGTGCGCGATGGCAAGCCAAAAGACAAAGGCATCTGAGGGGTTCGCAGTTGTTGCCTCCAGGGACCAGAGTGAGCGTGCCAACGGTGTGACAATCATTTCGTAGCTCAACATATCCCTCAAAAATGTCGGCAGCTGGACTGAGGTTCGGTCACCGAAGACTTCCTAAAGCAATGGGCTCTTTGGGATCTCAGTACGGGTCAAATAAACTGACGGATGAAACGAACTTTGAATTTAATTTTCTCATCTAAAACGAGGCCTTGAATATTGTGCACGACAGGTGACACTGTTGTCACTGCCATAAAGTGTGTCGCAAAGCGGGTTTTCCCGATTTTAGCCAACATGCGGACAGGGAGCGGCTCGCATCCAACCTTAGTAAATGAGATTTCTCAAATGGCTAATCAGAAATTCCTTGTTCGGCCCAAGGCCAGGTCCTGATTGTCTTTTCCCGGTCATTATTTCGCTCCCTGCTCACTTCATTCTTTGCAAAGACTCACTCAGATCGCTGTAGCATCAACTCAAGGTTGCTTTATAGGAATGAAGACCAGGACGCGAAGCAGTCTCCTTACCCTTTCCATTTTCTTTCTTCTGTCTCTCGTGTTCAGTACTTACTTGTTAACTAACACAAGTTCACAATGCGGAGAGATACGACCTGGATGCGAAGCGGTTCGTACCCACATCCCCACACTCCTTCTTAACGTGGTCAATTGGGAGTCTCTTGTTCGAATCAAGGCCAGGTCACCATTCATGCTTCCCGCGCTTGGCATTTCCCCCCTCTGATGCGGCCCAGGCTCGGCATGCAGGTACTAACTAATACAGGTCTTCAATCTAACAAATATGACCTGGACGCGAAACGGTTCGCATCCAAATATAATATGGTGCGCTTCGGTTAGTCAGGAAGCAGCACTACTTCGAATGAAAGGGCATCTTGATCAAGCTCTTATCTCATCATTTGGGGTCGAAGTTCTATGCTACGTGAATTACACATCATCCTATACTGAGGCGGAAAGATCTTGTAGGTTTTGCAAATGGAACTTGAATGGAACATTGAAAAATCCCTGACTGCGCGCTTTATGCATCATGAAATGCAAAGTAGTGCTTTCTGCCGGGTCAACTATTCAACCATTCTGCTACATACCTGCAAATTGTGTCCTCCAAACATGGTAAAATGTGTGTATCGTTCTGCAAAGATTTAAGGTGTTCCTGTTCTGAGCTTGTTTCGAGGTCCTCATTTTCCACTTATTACTTCTCTCTTTTTTCCGTTAGTTCTACCATGGCAAGTCGAAAGATTGTGTCCGTGAGCTCGGCTAAGGGGTTTGGGAGGAGTCCAGGGACAATAGTGTATTACAGTGCCTGTACACTTGGATAGTTCCTGGGCCCCGGCGTTCCTAAGCGGGACCGGCCGTGTAATTCTACCTACCTACCTACCTACCTACCTACCTACCAAGCACATTGACATGCGCCATCATTTTATTCGTGATACCGTTGCCTCTAACGAGGTATCAGTTCACCACTGCGCATCAGGCGATAATTTAGCGGATATATTCACGAAACCGCTCCCACGCACTCAACACGAAGAACAAGTTCGCAAACTCGGTATGACTCGAGTTTGAGGGGGAGTGTTGAAGTTGAACAAACATCGAGCCATCACCGAGAAGGCCGAGCCTCACCGAGGCTCAGCCCGACATTGATGCGCCGGCCGCTCGAAGGCGCGCGAATATTCTGCCCGATATTTCTTACTGATCTTCTTACTCAGCTCTTGGAGCAGAACCTTCTAATTACATTTTTGTACAGTATAAATACTTCTAGTTTTGTCGTAGAAGAACATTGAATAATTTGCCTTACCATTTTCAACAAAAATGAATGGGGGGCCTCGGCGCTGTCGGCAACTGAATAGCTTTAAATGTTCGCAGTCATCTTGTGTTGGGGGCGCATAAATCAAGCATAAATTGGAGGTCACGAGCAAACCATGTCAGCAGAAATGACTAAAAAAAAGTCACATTCTTTTTTGGACATTTTTGGTACTCAAGCACAAAAGGACCAACGTTCTATTTCTGAATATCTACTCACAAATCTTGGGGTAAGATAATCTTTGCGCGACCAGTGGACTGTGCCATGCGGCCACCATGCGGCCACCACGCGACCAACACGCACCTAGCATGCGTCCACCACATCCCTTATTAGTGGTCAGGCTTCTGTCGGTACTCCCTCACTTCTCAAATTGAAAACTCTTCCATGGGAAGCCTATTCTCCTGCACGGTGCGCCACTCCCAGCCTGCTCGAGGGCCGGCTCGAAACTGAGTCGCACCGTTGAAATTCGCAGTCACAATTTCCCCGGGTCACAAAGAAAACTCAGAACATCCTTCCGCAAACGTTTCCCAGACTTTAAATACAGAGGCCGAGGAAAACATGTTAAACAGGTACCAGAGAAATCTGACAAGCCTCCTGCTCCAGTGCACCGCGGACCAGAAGAACTATCTTCGCAAAAAACTCAAACCTCTAACAGTGTCAATGAATTGCAACACACACACCCTGGAGAACATGTTGAACAGATACCAGAGAAACTTGACAACCGTCGTGCTCCAGTACATCACAGGACAGAAGAGTATAACAGGGAGGGATTATTCTCGCAGAAAGCCCTAACCTCCAACAGTGTATTGCGGCTCGAGGAGTATAAAGGCTCGTTCAAATCACATTGGATGAATCCTTATCCCTACAAGGGGAATATTTGTCTCTGGAAAATTGATGATAAGTGGGAACGAAGGCGAAAAGCCCTGTCACATTGTCACACCATGGCTAAATATGTGAGTTCAACAAAAACACGGATCCCGACGATGTTTCACTTTGTGCCGGTAGAGGGTATTTTCCGCTTGACTCTACATACTGCGAGTGTCGCATAACATTTGGAATCTGCGTACAAACCTTGAAAAATATGTCCTTTTGGTCAGCATTCAAGTTCCAGAGAAGTACCAATTCATTTACATTGCTCGGCGTCGAGAAGTTAGGAGGGTTGGCAGCCATTAGGTCTCGGAATAAATCCTTCTCTGCCTGACTATGAATTGGAAGGACAGGTTTTTCCGTGCCTTGTAGAGCCGCAAGGTAGCGATGACGCTGTTTCGAGTGAAAAGAAATCTCGAACTGTGCCATCCCGGATTTGGCACGAATGTCTGCCGGAATGGGGAGAACACCTGCAACCTCGTTTGTTGGTTCGTAAAGATTGCCGTTGACCCATCCAGTTAGCAAAATGGGGTAAATGAGGCAGTCTTCGAGAGACGACAGAAGCTCTTGAACTTCGTTTGTAAGCCAGAAGCTGTAATGCTCCTTGTAGCGCTTCCCCGTTTAGTTGAATGTGCCGACCTGAAATGAAGCCATTAGGATCAAGTCAACATACAAGCAGATTGTGCCGTGCAACAAAATCCTTGAGACATGCATTGACATGACAAAGCGAAGCACCCAAGGTCGGAAGACGAGAACGTAAATGTGCAACGGTTGCAGCAGCTGTGATTAAATTTTGCCACGAAATTGTACATCATCAAAATTAATTTTGCCCCACAAATTGCTATGAAGACCACATGATTTAATTTTCTTTCTTTGCATAGTATGGCAGCAGCCGTGCCTTGTAAAAAAAAATCTTCTGAGTTAGTCTAAGATTAATCTATCGTGCGAAGATTGATTTCACAGGAAATCCTTAAGTAGCAGCCATCAAAACTTCAGCGCCGGCAAAATAAATGCGCGCGTCTCAATGATTTCGGAAAGAGGTGTAAATGTCTTGAATCTAATCCCTGCTCAGATTTGATTGAAGTTTTTGGAAGATTAAATCACCCTTGCAATTTGTGAGTGTTTATTTTATTTCATTCTTTTCCCCAGCTCAGAGCGCATCGTGCGCGCGAATCCTGTGGAGAGAGTAAGCTCCGAGGTCCACGCCGCGGTTCCTGAGCCATTGGAAATTCTGGGGGGGTCTTGGAAGTGTGTGCAGGCCACCATGCGCAGGAGTATGACTCGGAGCCACGTCGTCCTAACGCGTGTTCACGGACTTATGCAAACAGCTGTAATGCAAATTCGCCGAACAAACCCAGAAAAAAAATGCAGAAGGTGTGTTGACATCAGAATAAGAGATGTATGTAAAGAAATTAGCCAAAAGTACGTATTCTGGGCTCGGTAAAAAAAGATCGTGCAAGGACGGGAAAATGCAAGGACCGCGGAATGACTGTAATGCAAACAATCAAAAAGTGATCAAACAGGCGGACAAAATAGAGGTAGAGTAATAGCAGGTAAAAAGGTCCAGCCTTTACTGGCAGAGGTGGACGGAAGAGAGACGATGAGTAAGAAAAACCGGGGGAATCGCTGAAAAAAAGAGACGATCAGAAAAGCTCTGAAGGGAGCCCAAACGATGAACCTATCGTTGGTCGCGGTCGGGGGAGGCCAGTCCATACTGGTGGAGAAGGCCATCAAGCGCCAGTGCCCGCGCCTTCCAAACTTCCTCCTCCCTTTTCAGGTGTTCCACTGCTTCCTCTAACTCCTGAGGGTGCAGTGATTTGCGCTTACGAGTACGACGCGCGGCCAGAGTATTCTGACGTCGCCGGAATTGAATTTTCTGCTCGTCAGGGGCATTAGCGACGAACAGGCGCCGAGGAAAATATGTCTGTTTTTCTTCCAAGGCAGGAGTCGGCTCTCGGAATGGAGTACTGCAATCCCCGAGCCACCGGTGAGTCATGTAGACGTGACCCAGGTTGGGAGACCGGTTTCGTAAATCCTTGCAGCGGTGGGCAGGTTGAGGGCTCGGCTGTGGCGGTAGGTATCGGGTGTTCGATGAAGAGCTGTCCGAATTCACATGTTCCCCGGGTCCGGAGCTTGGATCTAGGGGGGAGAACGTCGTGACGTTCAGGGAAGTAGTACCCCGCTCACTTTCTGATGGTAGGCGGCGCGCGGTCGATGTGAACGACGTCCTCGACCCCAGACCACGAGGTGCAGAAAACGATCTCTCGCCATTCCATGTGGAGTCAGACAACTCTATGGGGTATGGGTCTAGCCCAGAATCACCCCATCTGGTGATATCTCCCGGTTGCAGGCGTTGTTGTGATTTATGCTCCGAGAGGAATATGAATATTTCTCGGCGGTGTAATTTGGCTGGTGATTTGACAATTGATGACGCACTTGACTCGGGGGGGCACCATTGCGCTATCAAAAACGGGGGCACGACTGTGAACTGGCTAATTTGTCTCTGCAGCACCCTGCAGAAGTGTGTTAGCGGCCGCAAGTAGAATACATGTTGTATGGCCCATGGCCGCCGGGCCCGCAGGACCACAATATGACTTACAATTGGTGGCCGAGGTGTCTCCTTTCCCTTGCGTACGGATCGACATCCAGCGGCTTGTCCCAAAGAGACCAATTCGGGGGCGGCGGCTCGAGCAGAGGGGTGGCATCCGGCTCCAAGACGGTAGGATGAAGGGTGTCGTGCCGTGCAAATCCAGTAACAGTGTGATCGGACCCTCTGACTGAGAACATCACGCCGCAGTTGTGTTTCCGCGGAGCATTGTTGTATGGCTTCCAACGAACTCGATCCTGGGACATCATCGAGGTGGTGGAAGTGGAAGTCAAGTGTCGGGTGGCATGTGTCGCAGCGAATCCGAGAGGAATACGTATTTGGAAGCGCCGATGAAAGGGTGAAGATTACACCCATTTGTTGGCTCGAAACCAGCCTGTCTATGAAAGCAAGCTTCCATAGACAGACCGGTCATCGGTCTAACCCATTTCCGGAACGTCGACCGCCCTCAGTCCCCTGTCACACCCCCTCCACAAATCCCACAACCATCTCTCATTCCGGAAACAAAACATTGGATGACGCACTGGACACGGCCGCTGTCGCCACATTTCGTTGGGATATCTGTCCCGCGTTGTACAAGATCAGGGCCGATTTCCAGACGATCAGTGACGACGATGAGCAAGGTCAGGAGGCGTAGACATTTAATTGGTATTGGCAAGCCATAAGTCAGGAACTGGGGAAGAAAAAGGCACGGCGGACGGGTGTGACTCATGTTCTTCTGCTGCATTCCCCGCGTTACTTGCAATTTCTATCAGGTCCTTGTGAGGTTCAAATATATATCCCCACAATTGTGCAATGATAAACTGTCATTGTCCCGTGTCATTATTCGAGGACACTTTTTCAGTATGCATATGTAGAGATTAATACAATTAGCTGTACAGTCGGTAAATGCGTGCCGAAACGGTTAGTGATATTTTGTGGATAAAAGAATTGGATGGTTTCCATGGTGTCTGATTGTATCTACGCCGTCCGTTAGGGTGACGGGTCTGACGGCCGGGACGGGCCGGACGGGACCCGTCCGTCAGAGGTCTGGAAGCGACGCGCTGACGGACGGCAACGGGTAACCCGTCGACGGGTTGACGGGTCCTAAACCCCCTTGGCCTCCCCCACTCTGACATCCCAAAAGGGGAATGCTTACAAATAGATAACATAACACTGACGGTCAGTGCACAAAATCCCCCACTATGACATCACGTGATCACTTTCCCAGCTTGTGTTAGCCATTCCGATGTCAGTGTTCACACTGAGAAATTCTGAAACCAAGTTCATTGTCATGTCCTTGGTTTTATTTAACGGCACAGAGGGACTGTGTGTTTACAGAGTGATTTTAATTATTTCTTGTTTGAATTTAAGCTATAAAAAGCCTTAAGAAAGGTCAATGTACATGTTCAAAATAAAGTCCGTTTGCAGAAAAATTTGCACCTCTGCCCCATCAATTTTAAGGTGAATTTGCGTGTATATGCTGTCATTTTCTGCTCAATAGTCTTGTATACGCATTTAGAGCAACATTGATGCTGCCATAAAACCTTCAAATACATATTACTGCCAACTAATTTCTGTGAGAAAGGTGAAAATAGAGGTGAAAAGCAACAACCATACATATACACCAAGTGGAAAGGGTAATAGCGGAAAGTTTGAAGAAAAAAGGATCAAACACGACCTCTGAGGTTCGAACCCATACCACCTGATGATTAGGTAACAAGACACCGTCAATACTTAACCACTACAGCACGGCAACCACATTTAATGGTCACAAACACTGCACTATGTGCGACTCGCCGTCTCGGCGAAGAAACGGCACATTGGTCAGCATTTGTCCATTTTAGGCAATGTCAGAGTGGGGGAGGCGTGTGGGAGCTACAGGTCCTCATTAAAGATCATGCAATTTCCACTCAAATGTCAAGGAAATCGCAAGTATTTGGGTCTCATATACACCTGGTATACTTACCGATATAATCCGACATCCATGACCTTGTCTTTCCTTGAGGTCTCTTCCTTCGAGGACGTACATCAATTCGTTCGGCATTCCCCAAATGGGATTGATCTTCAACATTCTTATGAAACACGCAAATGAGTATAGCAATAAACGGCGGGGATTGATGGTTACTTGAGGGGTCACGCAATCAGCAGCGGAGGGCCGACGGCTCTGAGAGCGCCTGTGAAACCCAGTGGGCAGCAGTCCAGGGCGACGGGGGACGATGAGGTACAGCCATGAACGGATGCGCGTGAGGGAAACGAGCCACAATTCTGCTTGTCCGGGCCTTCATCGAACGGGTGCTTGGGACGTCATCCAGCCAACTTGTAGCTTCACGGCAAGAACTTGAGGCTACTTGAAGGGTTTAGAAGAAGGGCTTTGGGAATTTGGCCTTGAGGAGTTGAAGGACTTTGGAGAATCTTCATGACGGACTCGTCTCTTGAATGGAGGTCGAAGCCGTGAAGCCACAGTGCGCCAGAAAGGGACAGAGGATCGGAGGGTGTTGTGGTGTAACTCAGGCCGGGTTTCGGGGCCTCTGGCAGCTCGATGGTCCATGGATGCAGACGCGGAGGAGAGAGCGCGAAGGGTAGGGTGGTGGGGGATGAAGGTAGAGAGCAACCAACCATTTGATGGCGTCGCCAGCGAAGCAACGTGCCTGGATACATCAAATGATTGACAGACGGAGTTTGAATGACTTGTCGTCTCAAACACTCACTCTCACTGTTTCACACCGTTGAGCGTTTGCCACACTGGGCCACTAGCACTCTTCAATTGGAGGAGTGGGGAAATGAATTGTACTTCGGTCGGAGCGCTGACATTTTAATTGATTGAATTATCACTTCAAGTTTCTAAGCCCGTTCGAGTCGGTTCGACGTCGAGCCTTCCTGCAGTGAGTATTTCGAATTCCATTCCCTGTGATATCCACCCACAAGGAACACCATTCATGGGTCAAGTTCTGCCCAATTTTTTGATGTGCATTTGTGCAAAAATGTTGTCGAAATAAAAGATAACCAATAAAGACTTAAGACGCAGTGCCCAAGACAAAGACGGTCAAAGACGCGGCTCCAAAGACCAAAGACGACCTGCACAAGACGAAGACCCGAAAAGACAAGTTCTAAAGACGTAAGATGCCAAAGACAGATGTGTAGTTTTACTGATGCTCGCCAGTCCCATTTTTGACACCATAGACACGGCTTTCGAGAACCACTGCCAGCAGAACAACATTCACTAAGGCAGAGGGCGTGGAACCTCAGCACCCTTACATAAGCTGTCACAAGTCACAAAGTTACACCCAACGACCAGCATTATAACTCCATGCCCTGAGCACATATGTCAGATTTTCTTCAACCAAGTCAAGTGTTATTTATGACCTAGGGGAAGAGCTTGGTTGAACTGGATTTGCCGAAATACCAGTTGATGGAAAGTTATAAAGACCCATATATTTTTGCGTGATTTTTTTCTCTGATTGTTTCTACATGCTTTCCCCCTCAATTGGCGCATTTTTGGTCAAATTGTCCCCAAAATTTGACCAGCACAGCCACCACACAGCCACATCGGCACGACCGGCACCCAGATTTGGCACTGTTGTGTCGAGTGAGCCAAAGGTCAACTGTCTTGGAAATGGTCCGGCATGACCTCTACAGTGCCCTGGGTTATGCAAACAGTCTTAATAGGTGGCCCAAGACTCGAAGATGTCCTCTCCACCCTAAATATATGAAAAAATCATAAAAACTTTCTTCCAGACCAAGGATTTGACCGTGGGAAAGCATCTGTCAGCTGATTACATAAGGGTGCCGAGGGAGGTGGCGAGGTTTCGGCGGGCGGGCTAGCGAAGGTGCGGCTATAGCGGCTCGTGATGATGTGGCGACACCTAATCAGGTTGTGGCTATGCGACCCTAGCCACGCGACCATCAACACCTAGTCTATACATAGCGACAAATAGCATCACATAGCCGAACCCGCGGCTAAATACTCGCTGAACGCAGTGACGAGGAGGAATCGGATGACGAGGCGGGGGAACGCATTAGCACCCGCCTCGTCAATTCTGGTGCTGCGTGGCGCAAGGTTTACACTTCGTGGGTAGTAGCGGCACGAGTCGAGGAAATGGCGGCCGAGGATACCGAGGGCTCACAAACCGTTGTTGAGCCGCCCGCACCTCAGCGCCCCGGGTGGCTTCCGTGCCCGCTGTCACGTCTTTTTGCGGGAAAGATTCCCCAACCACCCGGCGTACGTGCACCTCGCAAAACTTTCACTCAGCAGCAGCTCCTGATGGAGTTGCTGACGGCGGAACATTCGGAGGAGGAACCAGATGACGGAGAATTAGAGGGCTCCGGCGATGATTACGATAGCGACGACTAGCGTACGGGTTTCATTTGTCTTAGCGCGCTAAAACGGCGGGACAAAATTGGTCTTAAGGGCTTAATTTGGAGGCCTTAATTAAGGTTATTAAGAGCTTAAGGCCTTAACCAAAATCTTCACCCTTAATAACCCCTTATGGGAGAACACTGTCGCGCTCACCTTTTCGTCTCTTCTGCTCGCCTCCACGCGCCATCAGCCTGGAGCGGCCATGGTACGCGACGATGGATCCCTTCGCTTCTATGGGGTCAAACGAAAGCGCTCTAAAGGCCAGAAGGACCAACTTCTTGCCGTTAACGCTTCTCGGTCCTCCCTTCCCATGCGGCCATGCCTTCGGAAGCCTCGGATGCCGGCAAAGAGAACGCGCATATTGACCACGATGCCCTTAAAGCGGCGAAAGAACACGGAGATAGCTATCAGAAGAAGCTCTACAACGGTCTAAAGAGGCTGAAAAGGTCTCACCAAGCCAATGCGGATCAGGCAACAGTCTTAGCGGAAACTCGGCTGGAAAATGGGCAGCTTCGCGCCGAGGTGACACAGTTGACATCGGAGGTGGCGGATCTACAGGCCGAGTCGTCGATACTTCGCGCTGAAGTCAGGTCCCAAAAATCCGGAGCCAGACCAGCAAGAAATTACACGCACAGGCAGAACGACTTCGGCGCTTCCCCTCCCGTGTCAATACAGCTGTTAGCAAAGCTACGGCTAAAGGACAGGAGGAGATTTCCCAGCTTTTTTCCTTCACCCTGAAGGTGAAAGGTGTTGTTCCCGACTCAACGAGAGACATGATCAATGATCTGGTGGCTCTTGATGGTGTCCGCCCGAATAAAGTGATCGGTGTGCTCAAGCGTATCGTGGGGAAGCTAGGAATTGAGGTTCACGGGGATGCGTCGGATCGAACTGTCCGACGGATTGTGAAGGAAGGCGGAAGTAGCTTCGCAGATGCAGTTTGTCGAGGCTGTCGGAAAGTCAACAGGTGTGAATATTATTCTGATTCATGTTCAATTCTAATGCCGTGGGCAATTTCTTGACAGGAAGGCTGGCGGCAAATGGGATGCTGCTTGGGCATATCGATGTCTGAGAGTTTGGGAACGGCCAAACAGTGTAGCGGTCGTGAACCACGATGCTGGTGATCGAGGCGCCCTCTGTAAGAATGACGTCTAGTTCACCTTTAACCTGGGTACTATGTAGTAGCGGAACGCTGGATGGAAAGCACCACCTGCCGCTATTGTGACTTCTGACACCGATTCGCAGCTTTCCAGAAGTACGAGACCGCTGATGGATGCCTGACGACGATAAGTCAAGTTCTCTAGGGTAGCCACAGTCTCCTACCCAGCCGCACGTTACGGGGTTGGCGATTCTCAGTAGCAGTATTGGCGGTCGAAATCTCAGTACTTAGGAATGCTTGAGTAATGATGATGACAATTTAGTGATGGCCCATCAATCCATCACATCTAGAACACATTTCATACTCCGAACTCTTATTTTTGGTTCAGCAATTCCCGCTACCTTTAGGTACGGGTCTTATAGCGCCCTAATTTCAGGACTCGCAGACGATCACATTTTTGTCAGTGTTTTTCACGTAAACGGCTTCATTCCTCAGCCAAACGAAAAGTGCTCTGTCATTTGAAGCCTGTCAGACACACCGTGCCGTGTTGCCGGCTCCACAATGAGTTGGCAGTCGTCTTTGTTCTCATCCACCATGCCACCCACCGGTATCTTCTGCGACATCCCGCTGTCCACAGGCTTTAGCCGTGATCTCGAAAACTCTTCCTTGTCTCTTGAATGGGTACTTGCATCTGGAGTCAGGAAGAATGCCGGCGTGAGTCCAGCAATTTTTGATTGTTGTCGCGCTCACTTCATCCCACGCCGACGCTGCAAGACGCATGCCCTGGAGCTGATCGATGTTGTAAATCTGGCCAGGCATAACACCCTTGTCATAGTTGTCAATCGCACGCTGAATGAATCGAGAACGATAGTGAGCCTTGAAGCAACGGATGATGCCTTGGTCGAGAGGCTGGACGTGGGCAGTTAGGTTTGCCTCGAAATTTTCGACAGTGATGTTGGTCAAGCCATCGGGTGGTTTGTGCCCCGCGAAGTTGTCTTGAAGAAGAAGGATGTGGCGGCGAGCAAGTCGAAGCTCGGCGTCCCAATTGGTAAGCCACTCCCGATAGAGAACGGTCGTCATCCAGGCCTTTGCGTTGTTGCGATACAAGAAGCCGAGGGCGCGTGCAGTGCGACGTTGGAAGGCGCGGGGTTGCTTGGCCTTGCCGATAATGAAGGGCTCGAGCTTGACGGAACCGTCCGCATTGGCCGTGAATGCATATGTAAGCCGCACTTTATTTCCTTTCACACCGCTATGAGCCTTCGTCGAGAGCCCACGGTCCGGAGGGAATCTACCAGCAGCGCGTTAGCAAGACTCGGACGAGATTCAGAAGCACACGCACCCGTAGAAAAGGCCAGTCTCATCCATATTGAAAACATCACACGCCTTAAATCCGCTCTTCTCAATCCGCTCCCGCACCCTCTTCCTCTCGTTCTCCACAGCCTCAGGACTCGCCGTGGCCGCCTCGCCATGCCGCTTGAACTCGCGCAGCCCTAGCCTGTCCTTCAAGCGACCCAACCATCCAGAACTAAGTGCAAGCCTATCCTCCTCGGGTACGCCACGAAGCACCGCAAATGCAGTCCACTTCTGACGCAAGATCTCCCCGTTGACGTCGATACCGTCCCGCATCGCCTGCTCAACCCACAGCTCCAGCATCTCCGTGACCTCGGGGTGCTGGGTCTGGCGTGTGCGCTTGACATTCTTCGACGCACTCTCGGCATGCTGCTGGCGATAGCGTGCCTCGTTCTTCACCCAGTCCGCAACCTTGGGCTGCTTGAGACGCAGATTCGGGTACTTGGGGGCGAAGTGCCTGGCTGTCTTCGACTGGTTGCGCCCATTGGTGTTGTGCCAATCAAGAATCTCAATCCGCTGCTGGAGCGTAGCGTTCTCGGGATGCGTGAAGACGGGCTTGACATCTTTCTTTTTGCCCAGTGTCTTGCCAGGCGAGATGACGGGCTTCTTTTCGGGCTCTTTGAGCGCTCAGTATCAGGTGGAATAGGCAAATGGTAAGCACACACTTTTTCTTTTTGGGCCAGGCACTTTGGACGTGACATCGGCTGCAAACTCCTTCATACGCTGCACCGCAGCTTGGAGGTTGTCGCTGAGGCGGGAGATGCCCCGCTCGTAGTCAGAGGCTTTGTCGAGGAGGTCCAACGCCCGCTGCTCGTCGACCAAATTTGCGGGACCATCGAGCCAGGTGACATCATCATCATCGATGCGCTCCTCCTTCTTGAGCCGGTCCTCGAGAGTGGTCTTGCGTTTAGTGACATGCTTTTTAAGCGCGGTGAAGCCTTGTCTGAGGAGCGCGATGCCTCCCCCCATGTAGAGTCGGTTTTTTGAGTCTGTTTTTCGCGCAAAATGAAAATTTTATAATGTCCGATCATCACGGAATTTCCTTTTTTGGTAATAGTATGGGTCTCGGCTCTCGAAAATCGCCATGGATCATGGGTCTCTGCACATCTATGGGTTTCGCCCGCCCACTGGCATGGTTTCATGAAAAATTCATGGGTCATAAGGGGTTATGGGTTTTCAGAAGTATGGGTTAGGAGGGGTTTGACTGTAACAGACTTCAATGGAACGAGGAACGAGTTAGTAACCATTGAAGCGTCTGTCAAGAGAGACTACAAGTTTCCTTACGCCTTTCTTTCGCTGGATTCTGGACCCATACCAAAACCCTCCTGAACCTCTTCCTCCGTCCATTAGGGCGCTGTCCCCAACAGAGCCGTAGTTCTCGCAAACTATCCCCTCGAGCTTCGAAAGCGATGGAAACTCTCCCGGCGTCCTCCCTCGTTGCTAGCCCGCCTCTTTCCCATTCGCGGCTACGACACCCCAGCGGCCTGTTTCTATCGTATCTACGAATTCGCCGTCCTCCAAGACAATATCCGGTTTCGCAACGAGATCGAGTACTTCTGCCACCGCCCGTGGCCTATTGCATCGCTCCCGGACCCATGCGACTTTGATCCCGAGCGAGCAGCATTCCTCGCGGCACTCACACGCATCTTGTGTGCGTCCTTCAATGACCGAATTGAAAGAGGCCTGCCGCGCGATGCGCCGGCCTATATCAAGGACTTCGAGGCGCTACGGACGCGACCAAAGATCTTCGAGACACCTGTATGGGCGGAAAACATTCCACCCTTGGACAGAACCCTGCGCATTGCTGCGAAAGAGGGTGATCCAGGGCTCAGCAGCCACCTCGCAAAAATGGGAATTATCATGAGGGCGCCTCATTATAATTTTACCTAGGAGGTGCGGGCGTGCAACAGGTAATGAGCTTCGAGCGTCATCGCGAAGGCGAGGACACGCTGCTCGCGCGATTCCTTGCTCCCTCCCTGCGTGGCGCGGTCGAGGAGGCTGAGCATTTTGGGGGAGTTGATCCACCCCTCGTAGACCGCGTGGCAGAGGCGTCTCCCCTCCGCCTCCGTGCATCGTAGGAGGAGCATGATGAAGCTGACGAATTTATCAAATTTGGCGCCCCTGCGCATTGACGTCCGCACCGCGCTCGAGCAGCAGCTGTGCGAGGTCAAGGTGGCCTCGGACCGACGCCGCTTGAAGGGCATTTCCATGCCCTCCACCCTGCGTGTTGACGTACGCCCCGCGCTCAAGCAGCAGCTGTGCGAGATCAGGGTGGCCTCCCTCAGACACCGCTTGAAGGGCATTTCTGTACTTTCCACCCTGCGCGTTAACGTCCGCACCGCGCTCGAGCAGCAGCTGTGCGAGGTCAAGGTGGCCTCCATCCGACACCGCTTGACGGGCATTTCCGTACCATCCACCCTGCGCGTTGACGTCCGCACCGCGCTCGAGCAGCAGCCGCATAATGTGGAGAAACCCAAGCCTTGCTGCCCAGTATAGCGGTGGTCCAGCCGCGTGGTCCCTTGACCCCTCGAGATTATGGGAGACCCAGAACGTCCACTGGCGACTGTCCTCATCGAAGAGAAACTCAAGCATGTCCCGAACATTGTCAGAAACACGGTTGAACTGTGCGTGGACAGCATACTCTTTTTCTGTGATTTTTCATCCCTCGTTAGTCGGATCACGTTTCAATGATTGAGCCAGTCAACGAAGAACTCGTCCATCTTTTGGGGGGGCTTATATATACGTACAGCGGGACGGTAACCTTGCAATTAGGGTCAGTTCACCACCGAGGTGATTGCAGTTTTTCGGCCTAACCGCTCATTAAATATATTTCTTTGCGCCAGAATCATGCTCCGAAGGGAAAAAGAAAGTAATTTGGAAGCCTTTTAAACTTTGCGCGGCCGTGCGCTGCACCTTAATGGTATGGGGCCCGCACAACGCCGTCAAGCGTATATAACTGGCCTGTATTGTTACATTCAACCAATGCTGCTGGGCACCGTTGCGCATTTTACGACCAAGCGTCTCAAATCCCTCCTCCTCTCCGCTTCCACTATGTTCTGCCCGCGACGGCTCCTATCTGTGCTTGCCCTTGCCACCTCCCTGGCTCCCGTGTCAGCAATGATCCCGGAGGAGGTCGTCCGAAGCAGACAGAAGATCCGTTTGAATAAATTTTCGCACATAAAGACGCCGCTTGTCGTCGACCTTCGGTCGACTCCTCAGGGCCTCATGAACAGCTATAACACCAGTGAGATATATGTTGCCATCTTCAATCTTTCTTTGCAATTTTATTGAGTCCAACTGCTGGGGAAATTTCATCCTCTGCTGGGATTTCACTCGGCTGGCGCCCTCTCCCTTGGAAAAAGAATGTTTTCATCAGGCAATCATCTCATACATTTACTACTATGTAAAGCAGAAAAGATCAGGCCGAGTTTTAACCCTGCCGTTCAGCATGATATCTGAGCATCCATTTTCCCATACTTACTGTCCTCTCCTTTTATTCCTCTCATCTCGTCTATACTTAGGTAACCCTTTCCTCCCCCACCGTAGCCAGATTAACCTCATACTACACCACCAATCGAGAATTTTATTTGGCCGACGTTGGTTTTTGATGTTTAATCGAGAATTCTCGTAATATCTCCATGGCGTCCAATAAACATTGTGCAGACATTTCGGTGAGATATGTCGGACAGACATTAGTCCGACCAGTCCGTGATGTCTGGTTGACATGCATGATGCTGAAAACATTTGCGCGCACATCAAACAAAGGCCGGGGTTTAACCTGCATATTTTCCATCCTGCGGATAGATTCATTGAGCATGCATGTTCAAGCTACTCAGCTCCAGATGCTCCGTCCATCTCCCCCAAGTTGCCAAATTCTCGCGCAAGCGTGGGGAGCCATCAATTGAGGGTCCGTGCCCACCGTCGGATCAGACGCTGATCCCATCTTTTGGTTGATCGTGTCATTTGCTGTCATTCACTTTTTTCCTCCCACCACCATGGCACCCTCTCCAAAGACACTTCTTCAAGACCATCCCCTTCAAGAGCCTCTCTTTCCCGTGCCATGGCTGGCCCACTCTAAGCCGCCAGTCCACTCCAAGTCTATCTCAAGTCCATCGGGATCTGGTGTCAAGTCGTCAAGACTCAAGTCACTCAAGCCGTCAAGACTCAAGCTGCCATGGCCAAGCTCCAAGACTCAAGCTCCTTGACCCTCTGCTCTCTCGGGTATTTCCTGGTGTTCTTTCCCCCAAGGCTCAAGTTGGATGCGGCAATACAATCTGAACACGCCGCGGTTTTTTCCTTTCTATTTTCTTCTACTTTCTTATCGTAGTTTCGTCGCTTGTGACATCCACCATGTACATAGTTGCGAATGAATATGTTTTTGTTTCATTTTTGAAAAGCATTTATAAAGTTGTAAAGAAATTTAAAAACTATTTCGAAGTGTGTTCATACAATATCATCTCGATGTCCCACCAATGTCCACTTGTCAGTGGGACATCTGAAGATTTGACTGTTTTTGTCTGACGCACCTCTTTCCGATGTCAGGACGACATTTGATCTGAAATGTTGTACAAATGTTTGATCCGAACGGCGGTGTACACAGTAGAGTACAGTCGCATAGCCATGTACGGCCAGGTACGACTACCAGAGAAATTCAAATCAAATCAGACTTCGGCAGCTCTCCCGATACCTATCCTGGCGTCGAGGCTCATTCACATCATATTCATGGTCTACTGTTCATGTTTAACACTGTTGAACCAGTATGTTTAAACGGGAAGATCACTTGAGTTTTCAAAAAGATTCCATATCCGCGGTGAGGAAGGAATTGAGCATTGAACCATGTGGAAACAGGAGCTCAATCAATGTTCAAATCAAAATGCTGTTTAATCAAATCGCACAGCGAAAAAAATAGAGGATTGAACCGATCTGTAACCACTTAGTACAGTGTTAAAGACCCGTTCAATCATCCAGATGAGAGTTTGAACCAACCTAGAGACAGAGCCCAAACCATGTTTGAAACGTGTTTACGGAGCTGTTCAACCCAGTGGTCTATGCAAAACAAAAGAGGATCAATTCAAACTGATACAAAATGGACAGTGTTGAACTGTACATGTTTTGAACTCGTGAACCGCTGTTGAACAATGTTCAACGAAAATAAGTACCGAAGAATTACTGATGGATAGAAAAGGCGAGGGTTGGAGATCCTTACAGCAAATTAGAAGTTTCTTCATTTTCCTCACTGCCAGACCCATAATCACTGACCACCACCCAGCCCCTGCGAAGGCCATCAGATATAATTGATATATGTATCTAGAGAGGCACACTTGTATTTTGGCTTGGGGCCATTTTTACCATTTTTCGTTTTCACCTTCTTGGAGGTGGCACCCTAACTTCAGCCACTTGCAGTAGATCACATTTTCATTACAAGGCCAAACAAAAGTCTGTCATTAGAGATGAGTCACGGTTTAAGAACGCAGCAACAGCCAACCTTTTCCCCCAACTTTCTGGCCCAATGTGAAGGGTAAGACCTTCTGCTTGATGTGAGTTTTTCCTCTATTTTTTGACCTATGCTACAAATTACTGGACTTCAAATGAGAATCATCGGATGTGTCATTTTTGCTACGTGGCTGCCCATAGTGTTGAGCACGGGTACGGGTCAACCCTGAAAACGCGACCAAGCCGACTGCGGGCACTTCCACTGCCCGCAGCACCCCAGCTGCTCCTCAGAAAGCGAAGTGGACTGCCAGCAGTGCGTCCTGGGGCAAGAACAATGGTGGATGGTAAAATTTACACACATAATTTACATAGTTTACAAACTTTACAACCATTTTTTACTGTAAATTACGGTAAAAATTTTGGGCCTGCAGCGCTGTAAATTACGGTAAATTACAAGCCCTTTTTAAGATACCAGAACCCCCCTGAATTGATACCATAAATTACATCTGGGGTTGGATATAATACCCAGCCCTAGGCGAGATATCGGTGGTGGGGGCATCAGATCTTTTCGGTCCTGCCACCCAACCTTTTGGGTCCAAACTTTATGTATCTCCACAACCACTGTGCCGATTTCCTTCAACTTCAGGAGGATTATTATCGTACGGATCAGTACTGTTCAGAAAAAATAGAAGAATGATCAATATTGCAGTATTTCCTTCAATATTGGCCTTTCTCTATTTCTCTTCACTTTGGTGTTCATTGTCCTATTAAAATGTATGGGAATGACTATTCAAACTTGGAACACATTATTATTCAAGTTCAAGTGCTTTTGGGGGGATAAATATGGTGGGCTCGAGACTCTCGTTGACGACATAGAACCGATCTGCTACGCGACGAACATCAACCAGGCTGACCGGACACGGGCAGACCAGGTCCTGCTGTCTTTCGCGGGAGTATTTCGCCATTTCCAGGCTCACAAAAACAAGGTTGTGTCTAAAGGCATGTGTGCTCGGATCGAGAAGCGTTGGGCGGCGTTGGACCAGCCGTTTTTTACCTTCTGCCTCATCCTTAATCCTTACGAGGTCCTCGAACGTTTCGGAGACAAAGCGGGGCTCAACGTCTTTGTTTTAAGCACTGAACTCATGACGGTGTGTTCATACATTCTTACTTGCATTCTATGACTGAAATTCTATTTAGCTCTACCGGCGTGTCCAGTCTCGGCCATCTACTTCTCCGATAGTGGAGGGTGAGCGGGAATCGAAGGAGCGACAGGTTTCCGAAGCCTTCCTTCACTATATGAGAGGGACAGGGGATTTCGCACCATGGGAAGCGAATAAAGAGACGTTCGGGCGAGATAATGTACGTGTTTTCCCTCTTCGCTTCTCAGTTGCAAGGTACTGAAACAGTCGCAGGGAAATGACCCGATGAAAGTGTGGGAACAGCTCAAAGCCTGCCCCGACGTTGTTGAACTCGCCAATTTCGCTTTGCTTCTGCTCGGCCTTGTTGTCAATCAGGCCTCAAACGAGCGTTCATTCTCAGACCTCAAAATAAAGAAGACACGGCTCCGTAATCGGCTCGGTATCCCGAAGCTGGAAAAATGTCTAAGGTGTGGTCCCACTTACCGAACTATTTCTCTTCACTGACGTGCAAGCAGCTCGGCTCGAGTATAAGAACTGAACACCTTCAGGAGGGTCTTACCGACGAGAGGAAACCTCGTAATGTGCACGACGCGAACAAGGCGGCGAGTTTAATTTCGGTTCCGCGTTATGCTGATGTTCTCGAGACGGCCGACGGCAATGGGGAGGAGGAGACTCAGCCGAAGTTGGTAAAGTCCGCGGTGTCTTGGCGCGCAGAGGTCTCCAAGTGGAAGGCAGCCAGCAACAAACCGGCAGATAGCGACGAGGGTGATACAGACGATGAAGAGCTTCCCACTCCGGGGACTCGTCGTCCTACCAAAATTTTCCCTCGTTCTCTCGACCTCCTATTCGGTGGCGTGGTCCGTCGCGCCGTAGGAAAGCCACCGCCAGCACATTTCACGAGGGAGGTTTTGATGATGGAGTTGCTTGCAGCGGAGGAGAGCGATGAGGAGCCCGATGGTGGAGCACTTCCTGGCTCAGAGGACGAGTACACCCCGTAGAAACTCGCCCACTAGCGCGCCCGCATAATAAACGTCCATTTTAGGAAATTTTGATCTAAGGCCTTATTAAGGGCAACCCTTATTAACCCTACTTAAGGGTCCTAAGCCCTTAGGAAAAAAATTTACCCTTAATAAGGGCTTAAGCCGCAACACTGCGTCCAGGGCCTAAAATCCTAACCCTAATCCGTCCCAAAAAGGAAATTACCTTACGTAATAGGGTTACGTTTCATTTTTGTCGGGGTCGAAAAACAAAATTTTGTTCAATCGTTCTGGGAAGCACACCATAGCTTCTTTAGCATCTCTTATGGCGTTCTGAGGTGTTTTTAATGTGACTCTTCATTCGGGCAAAATGTAGTTACAACTTCTATATTTGGGATCGATCACTGCCAAATCCGGAACCGTGATGTGGTGACGGGCACTGTATGGTGGCGGACAGAACTTCATGACAAACCGGAGTTTCGCCCGTTTCATTCCAATATTTGAGATTTGGAACCGTAATGGGGTGGTTTAGTGGTAAAATTTTCCTTTCAGAAAAAACGGAGGTGGTCGTGAGCGTGGGAAAAAGCGCGAAATCTGAGTTGGAAAAGTGAAACTTTTGGATGTCGGAAACATGTTCACTGTTGGAGAACAAGCATCCAAGTACCAAGGTGACTAGGTTATTTAGCTTATACGAGATACTTTCAATCATCGTTGCAACCATCGCCTCATCCTGCATTCTACCACTGGCGGTGTATTTGGGATGAACGCTAAGTATTTTCACTTGCGCGCAGAGAGTGGGAAATTTTGATAGCATCGCGAGACCTGAGATGCAGTGCTCACTCGACTGCAGAGACATTGTGTGGTACAGTACTGGCGAGAGCAGATTTCGGAAGTCAGAGCACTTAAGTGGGTGTGATCAGGTGGTGCCAATAATTGATGAAAGTATCACGCACCGTTACGCTGAGTTTCAGAACATGCCATGTGTCGAGGTAACCGGAAATTTCGAGGTAAATTTCAGGCGGAAGCCGGCGTGCTGCCGAAGCCAACCGCTGGGGTTCCAAGCTGGAGTTGGACATGAAGGCTGTCAAGAGCGCCCGCAGGAAATTATTCTGTCTGGCCATAGAAAGAGAAAGAGCCAGTAGGAGTTTGGTCAGAGTCTATGATACGTGGCAGTGATTGGTCCTGTTTGTCCCATCTGCAGGTCTTCCACCATGGCGAATTTTGAAGTGTTTTGCTGGAAATATCAAACAAGACTTTTTGAGGCCCAACTTGAGGCCCAACTTCGAGCCCAACTTCCCGAAATGAAGTTGGATGTCAAATCGTGCAGGGGGGTGTGAGAAACTGGCACTCGCTCTCACGATCCTCCGGATCCATCAGACTTTTGACAAATCCCTTGTGAGCTTGTATAAGGTCAAACAAGGTCACAAGCCCCACTAAAACGCGGACAAGGTCACAAGGTCGCAAACTATGTCCGAAATTTCACAAGCTCGTAAACTAGGTCTAAAAATAAATTGATTTGAGACACGCCGGCGATTTTTGGGCATTGTTCTTTTTGATTGTTCTGGGTTTCTACACATGTTTTGACGGCTCCGGGGTTGCGGGTGACAGGCAGCATTGGGCAGCAGGCAACAGGCCACAGGTAGGAGGTGGGCGATGGGCCATGCTTGCAGCTGATGCTGTGAATGGCCATGGGAGTACAACAAGTTGGGTGATGTGCAAGAGGAATTTGACCGGCTCAACGCAGATTGGCAAAACTGGCCCAGCATCCATGCCTCGGGCACCTCAATGCTGGAGACAGACGCCAGCAGCGCCTTCTCAAGGTGGTCCCCGCGCCGTCGTGAGCATGTGTATCGGTACTCTTCTGGCATCACAGGCAAGGGTGGTGTGTTCACATTGCCGTGGTAATTATGAAATGCAGCTTCTGTGGCCGTGTGGTATGCATGATGTGTTTGTTGCAAATCGCAATAAGGAGATGCTTGATGAGGAGGATGCACCGCTAGTGATGGGAAAGTTCGGTTCAACCTATCGGTTCGAACATGAACTGAACCGAACTGAACGCGAGGTTCAGGTTCAAGGTTCGGAAAATTGCTGAACCTGAACCGAAGTTCAGGTTCAGGTTCAGGCTTTGACCAGGTATTTTTGAACCGAACTGAACCCTGAACCGGATTTGCCCTTTGGTACGTGATTTTGTTAGTTTTTTCAACAGTTTCAGTGTGAAATTACCCCTCATAGTAGGTCATACCTAGCACTTACATGTTATGATCCTATGTGATATTTCCATATTTGGACTATGGTTTCATGGCATGGTGTCACATTCCAAGTGGCATTAATTTCATGGAATTTTGAGAATATGATATTTTCAGCACTCCAAATGGTCAGAACCACCTCCAATAGGCAGAAAAGATACAGTTACCCATAATTTATTCATCCCTTGCCGAAATTTTGGTTGATTGAAGGTGGGGAATTTTTCAGGTTCGAACGCGGTTCGAACCTGAACCGAACCTGAACCTGAGTTCAGGTTCGAGGTTCAGCAAATCCCTGAACCTGAACCGAAGTTCAGGTTCAGCGTTCGGAAAAAAACACCCCGAACCTGAACCGAACCGAACTTTCCCATCACTATGCACCGCCCAAAAAGAAGGTATGTCGTTCAATTGATCTTCTTTGTGCCTTCATTGACAGATCCTGTCCAGACTCGAGCTTCGACTTCATCGGCTCCCGACTCTGATGCGTTTACTGAGGATGACGTGGCAGGCTTGGATGGCCTTTTGGGTAAGCTTACCAGCCATCTCCGATCACCGCTCACACACACGAAGGCTCTGATCGTGTCAGTTCGGCAGATGACAGAACGTCAGACGCTGAGTGTGAAACTCATGGCAAAGGTGGGGAGGACGACGAGGAGGAGGAAGAGGAAGGGGCCCTGGGAGAAGAGGACGACACCCTGCCTGTCATTCAGGACGAAGAGGTACTTCAATTCTTTCCATCACCGTTTCCCTCAGCTCTGACACCGAGTACTACAGATGATAACCGAAGAAGCGGTTTCCAAGACCAAGACCAAGACCAAGGCGACCAGTCGGTGGGAATCTGCCACGGACGTGGATCTGTCGGCGATGGGCGATTGGAATCACGCGACCGTCTTAGCCGAATCTGATATACCTGCCTTGGGAATACCTCACAGAGGCTTTCGGGCATTTAATACACATTAAATACATGGGGTCTGGGACGCTTCCGGTATTTAATGTAATATACCCCGTATAATACGGCTCGTTTAATACATCGTATTTATACAGCATTTTAAACCCAGCACTGACAGTACCCAGCTTCAACCTGTCCACGAAGCCAATGGTGTGCAAGGTCAAGGTGACACATGCGACCATGGTGCTCTGGATTCCGAGCAACAACAATGGCAGACTGATTGTCCATGAGAAGAGACGATGCATCAGTCAAACCGTACTCTAGCTCTTGAAGCAAATGTTGCATCCATACAATCTCCTTGCCAGCATCAACTCCTGCAACGTACTCTGCCTCTGTAGTGGAAAGAGACACCGTCGTCTGCAGTTTGCTTCTCCAGCTCACTGGTCCACCAGCCATCATCACAATGAAACCACTGGTGCTTTTCATGGTGTCTTTATCTCCACCATGATCAGCGTCAGTGTACTTGAAGAACGACTCGTCAGGGTCGACGTAGGTGGTAAACTTGTAAGGAGAAGGAGATTAGAGTATGTGATGCGGTAATCAGGAGTGCCTTTGATGTAGCGGAACAAATGCTTCAGAGCACTGTAATGGGCTTCGCCAGGATTGCTGTTGAAGCGTGCAAGAACACCCACTGCATAGGAGATATCTGGACGAGTTTGGATAGCCAAGTACATCAGAGAGCCCACAGCACTGATATAAGTGCCTTTGAGGTGTTTGGACAAGTCTTCAGACTTGGATCCCATCTCCTTGGTCAGGCTAAGACCAGGCAGCATAGGGGTGGAAACAGGCTTGCTAAGACCAGGCAGCATAGGGGTGGAAACAGGCTTGCAATCAGACATTCCATACTGCTCAAGCATGTTCACAGCATATTGGCGCTGTGAAATCACAATGTCTCCAGTCTTGGAGTTGTGCTCAACCTTGATCCCCAGAAGCCACTCTGTAGGACCAAGATCCTTGACTCTGAATGCAGAGCCAAGTTCAGCGATAACTCGGTTTATATCAGCGACGCAATGACACCGTCATCGACATAGATGGGAAGGATGATGTGAACAGCTCCATCTGAATAGACAAAGCATGAGCGATCAGACTGGAGACACTTGAAGCCCATTTGTTGGAGCTTCTCTCGCATCTTCTTGCGCCATTGCCTGCCAGCCTGCTTAAGTCCATAAAGGGACTATCGCAGTTTAAGGAGCTGGCCAGGTCTGCCTTGGGGAAACCCTTCAGGTTGCGTCATGTAGACGTTCTAATCAAGGTCCCCATTGAGGTAAGCAGAACTGAAGTCAATGGAACGAAGCTGGAGATCATGCTGAGCAGCAAGAGCAAAGATGGTGCAAAGAGTGGCGGGTTTGATGGTAGGGGAGAAGATTTTGTTGTAGTCAACACCAAAGCGCTGTCCACAGCCGTCTACAACCAGTCGGGCTTTGTAGTGCTCGATGGTCCCATCAGACTTGTGTTTGATCACAAAGACCCACTGAGAGCGAACGGGCTTCACTCCAGGAGGTGGTGTCCGGAGTAGCTCTTACTCTATTCATGGTTTCACAGTGAGTTTGGCCCATGTGTCTCATACCCGATGGCAACCCGCGGGTTTCGGGTCTGGAATACCATCAACCCGTGACCCGTACCCGCTCGACCCGACCCGCAAACCCGCCGGGTTTACCCGAACCCGCGCCCTTCCCTACTAACGTCTGATCAGTGTTTCCCAACTTTATTATTGCACATTTTCAACCACAGGACTGTATTGCAATGCCTTACATTTTCAAATGCGTGACTTTAATGCACTTTTCAAATGCGTGACCATATTGCCCTCCTTTACATTTTCGCCTCCAGCACGACTCCAGAGCCATTTTCTGAGGCCCACGCACCGCCAATGGCTAGCCCTGGTTATTCCCGCCATTCTGCCCGAGAACCTTCGAGCCTCGTTTTCTCCTTTCAGGCAGAGCAGAGGTATCCTTGAGGGCAAACAGGTGGAAAGTGTGCAGTTTCATCCCACATACCATTCGCGTTTGTATCGGCCATCACTCGGCAGTCGGGGATATCAGTCAGTCAAAGCATGTTGCTTGCCTATTGAGAGCATTAGGAACTTACCATTGGAGCAGTATCAAGTCCAATAAAAGCTTGGGATGACCTAGGATGTGCTAGGATTCATAATGAACTGTCATGACCATCAAGGATTGATGATGAAACAAAGTCAAACCTATACAAATCTGTACTTTTTCCAACACCAGCCACCAAACATTGTTGACCTCTCTAGCGTCTGATCAGTGCTTTGTTTTTTCTTGACTTTATTATTGCACATTTTCAAATGCGTGACCTTATTGCACATCTTCAGATGTGTGACTTAATTGCACATTTTCAAACGCGTGATCTTATTGCACATTTTCAAACGCATAATAACCCTATTGCACATTTTCAAACGCGTGATCTTATTGCACATTTTCAAACACATAACCCTATTGCACATTTTCCAACGCGTGACTTTATTGCACATTTTCAAACGCGTGATCTTATTGCACATTTTCAAATGTGTGACCTTATTGCACATTTTCAAATGCGTGACCTTATTGCAGGGTGCAGATCCGAGATGCGCAGCATAGGGGAATCGGTTGGGACGCGATTGCGGAGAATGATGTCGTGACCATCACCAGAGGAGCCGTCGCCTGGTAGAATGTTGGAGGAGGTCTTACCAACTAGACTACTCGCGCGAGTAGTCTAGTTGGTAAGACCTCCAACAACAAAATGTGGAACCCTTATCTAATGGGTTAGCTGGAAGGCCGCTGGATCGAGCCCCGATGAAGGAGGACATTTCCATTTGAAATGTGGTCCGGACAACTGAGCCGCAAAACAGCCGGGGAGGCTGTGCACGCAGTTTTACATCGATCTCAGTCGGGTCAGGTGGAATGGATAGCGGCCATTTTTCTGAGTTGATTTGCCCCCGGGAACTTGGAAATTGGGCAAGTATTGACCGAGATATGGCTCAAACAGTGCTCCCAGCCGAAATTTTACTTGGGTCACGGGCGCGCTTGAAACAATGTGAGGAAAAGTCTGAAGAGACAGTTCTGACTGATTGCTGTGGCTTCAATTCAGTATGGAAAGCCGGAGCGCCACGCTTTTACAGCCGATCCGGAAACTCATGAGAATGACTTTTTTTTTTCACGCTCGTCTCAATTTGGCAATCCCCATACAGGGAGGTCGTAGGTTCGAGCCCGGGCAGGACGCACTTTTTTCAACATTATTTTTTGCGGTTCTAACCATTCTAAGCACCATTCCAAGAGGTTCTACTTCGGTATTTTTCACACAGCTTTGCATGGGCAACGTATAGCAGAGTATTTGGCAAGTGAAAAGAAATAAGTGCATTGGTTGAATATGACACTGCATCCATTCGGGATTGATATTAAGCCTATGTGGGTCAAATCGTGACTGCAGTGTTAGTTAGTCACATAGTGTGGATTTTGGTGCTCTTAGGTGATTTATCTGAGTAAGGAATACACACCTCAATTTACTTATAATTTCTCGGAGTGGTGACTGTGTAATATAACATATTTAGAGATGTATTTCTGGGTTCCGTAGGTGTTTGAAGGCATAGGACTTGATCTAGATGTCTCCCATACCTCAATTTAGCGGTACTGAGTAGGGATCCATTTTTCAAAAAAAGTGTTGGTGCGAGGAATCGAACCACTGATCTCCCGTTACAATTGCCAAATCGAGAAACCGCGAAAAAAAAACTCGTGATTCTCATTACTTTCCGGATCGGCTGTAAGTGACGTCCGGCGTTCCCTGCCGAGTGATGACATCTGATTACAACTTCTGGGCAAAGATTTGTTCTTGAACAGCCAAGAAATAGAGAACACATTTGAAGGTCAGCGAAGGGCTAGGTTGATTATATTTGGAAATTCTAAGTGTCAAGCTGCCAGAAGAAAGTTGTTCACCAGCAACCATCTTTTGCGGTGAGAAGTTTCACCTCGCCTTCCGGGATTGCATCATAAAGCCACGACAGCCGCTGACGGGAATAAGCTTTTGTTTCCGCGGCTCTAAGCTCGGTGCGTCTGAGCTCTTCTCGGAGTTCCTGCGAGATGTGGTTTTGAATGCGGTCGAGTCGGAAGGGCCGGAGGATGCAGAGGCCTTCGAATGTGCGCACTCGAGAGAGCATTACATATGCACTCTGAATACTCGGGCAACTCGCCAGTTCTATGCAGCAGACATTCAGGGAACGGCCTTGGGCATTGTGGGATGTAAAAGCGAAGGCCGGAATGAGAGGGAGTTGGGAACGAGTGGCGTGGTAAATCTTCCCAGAACCCTCCAGGCGGAAGTGAATTTGACTGGTCCATGTTTTCAGCGTAACCCGATGAGGATGCAGGGCATGCCCATTGCTGTTTCTGTAGGCCTTGAAGTCGACCTCCGCCGAGATCGCATAGCGGCGACCTTCAATCTCCTCATAGACGATGGAAATGAGTGTTCCGGGGCTCCCATTGGAGATCCCCAGCTCGGTTGCAATGTTCTCCGTGCAGAATACCGGCATGCCGGGCACGAAAGGAACTTTGCCGCCGAGATCATTGGCCTCCTTCACGGGTATTGACCAAGCAACTTCAGCAGCTAAGCCGCTGAGCTGCCGCTTCTTCCTCCCTCGTCCCCTGGTATCTTTGGCATGGTAAAATTGGCACTCTTGCCCTGTCGCAATTGCAAAAGCCTCAGAAGTTCGATTATTATGATAGTCCCGCGCAACATTGGTATACACGATGAGTGGACACGCTTGTTCCGGCTCGTTGATCCACCTTCGAACATCGGTGAGAGTTTTTGTTTCTGCACTGCATCCCTCGTTCGATAACACATAATTGTCCAGAATCGCTTTATCCTCAGCAGTACACAGTCCCTTCCGCAATCGTTTGAGTATGCCAATTAATACTGGGTCTTTTTGCCGCATTATCTCCTCGAGTACAACGACATGCTTGACTTGGTGCCAGACTTGAATTCCCTTCACATCCTGGCGGATATTCTCATGTAAGTCATTCAAATCATCATTGTAATGGCATTTCACGAGTTCGTTGGAGAATAGAGACCTCCCTTGTGGCGGGGGAAGTTGGCAGGGATCCCCACATATCGCCCAATTCAACCCGCCACATATTTCATCGGTGATTCCTTTTCCCATGCACAGATATTCAGAGAGGCGCGCTAAGTCGTTCGCATTCAGAAAATAGACTTCATCCAGAATGAGAGTTTCGAGGTGAGCAATCCGATCTTCAAGATTGGTCCGAAGCTTCGGAATGGACTTCATTTTGGCAGGTGAAAATCGCAGGCTTGCTTCCGAATGAATAGTGCACCCTCCAATATCGCTAGCAATACTAGTCTCCCTAGTCAGCCCAAATGATCAGAGTAGTTTTTCTGGAAAAAAAAAAAAAAGACAAAAAATACCTGATATATGGTCTGATTTTACTCGCGCTATGAAAGCCGTAGGTGGGCCTTCCGGATTCGGTCAACCCAAAGCGGACGTTCCCACGATCCTTTTGACAGCTCCATCACGGCGCGTCAAGGCACTCTGGCGCGTCGCGTCCACCCCGCGCATTACAAACCCCCTCATGGCCCAGACCTCTTGGAATATCAATTGGGATGTCCCAAACACGCCTGCTCCTCGCCGAAATCCCCTCTCATCCGCTACAAACCGCACGTCGGCACTCCCCCATCCACGACATCCATCCCTCAAACCTGGATCTCCTCATGGCGCGGCACTTCAGCCGACCCATTTCTACTCAACTCCTATTCAATTTGGCTCCGTAGGAACCCCGGAAACTCCATTCAACTATTCTCCGCCACGTAAACGGAAGCGTGTCGAAGTCGACGAAAATACTCCTGCTTCTTTGGCTTCGGAAATCTCCGGCCCATCTGCAAAGCATCAAAAGAGAGCATCCCCGCGTACGACTTCCCAAAAAATTGAAGCAGTTCTTCATGCCATAAAGGAGCAAAACTGGACCTTCCCTTCTTTTTTGTATCACATATTCCAAACCAAAGACGGCAAGGGGCTCGAAATTGGGAAGGACATCAAGCAAGATTTTACGGGCCAAATCAAAGCCTTCGGGGGAGTAAAAATGAAAGGCAAGAGTTGTGTGACATAGCAGATAGAGTAAAACCCAGAAAGCGAAGGTTGTGGCGCGCATATACGTCGAGATGCGCGACGTCGTCAAGAGTGGCCTCAAAAAATGGTTGTGTTTGCCATTCCCGTGCTGATGCCAAGCCATCAAATTCACGAAGCCCCACCTACGGTATGACAGGCGCGAGTAAGACTAGACTAAGCAACTACGCCAGTGGGAGCTGTGAGCCTTAAATGCTCTGGATGTCCAACCGCTTCATAGAAATCTTCCCAAGCTCGAAAAATGACGGATTTCCCAGTTCCACCCGGTCCGGTGCAGAGGAGTGTCATCGGTGGGTCTTTTCTCCCTTGCTCCAATTCAACACCAATTTTGTCTGCTAACAGAAGGAATGCCCGAGTTTGTTCATCATTAAGGGTGTGTTTAACGATCAAAGAGAAACATAACCGCTGATAGGGGCGTAAAGATGACCATGGTGAGCTCCTGTCGGTGCTTGACCTGAGCGAAAGTCGTTCATATAACTCTCGAGCTCTGTCAGCTTCCTCTTTCAACGTTGTACAGATGGCATGGGCGATTCTGTCAGACGGTTGACGAAGATTGGGGGCATTCCCGCGCTTGTCCTCGACAGCCTTGAGACGACGCTTGATGAGCGAGTTTTTTTCCTCGAGAAGATTTCTGCTTGCAATGCTCGCATGGATAATTTTCCCATTTGAGTGTTTGAATTTAACAAGGTTACAACCGAGGACAAGGCCCCAGCTGAGGGAGGGCCACATGGGGTATTTCGTGGCCCAGAGTTTCTTGGTCAGTCCCCAAATTAATTTTGCGCCCGATGCATCACACTCCATTGCTATGTGCTCAAGGTTTTCGGGGACGCCACATGTGTGACAAACAGAAAATTCTTCAAGATTATTCATGTGTGTCCAAAAGTCACCGACTCTGAAAATGTTGTGAATCGACTTCCAGAATAATTCACGGTGGGTTCGTCTCAAATTTGTGGAACGTATAGAGTTCCAAATCATTTCGTCTGTTGGAGTGTACTCAGAAATTTCATATACGGAGCATCGGATGCGGTCTAGGTTGATGAAGTTGCCTTTCTAAAAGGTTCAGAGTGGTTGCCTTTGATAATTTTTGTAAAGATCCGTTGTGAGCCTTGTGAGATTAGAATTCCAGGACAGCTGAACATTAAATCAATTTGGGTATCAACCTCGAGTGGAGGGCATATATCAGTGTCCAAATTTAAGGTGACAGGAAAAGTGTCTGTTGTTTGCTTGAACTGTGTTCGTGCAACCCGCTCGTTCAGCACTGCAAAAACCGCTTTAAAGAGGGGGAAATTAGGGTCTAACATGTTGTTTTCAGATTTTGTTCGCTCCTTAATCAGTGTTTTGAGCAAAAAGTCAGATGGGGAACATAGTAGTAACGGGGCATTATTTGGAATTTTCTGGAACAAGGAGAGTGCAGCTCCCAATATTCCGGATTTAAAGTTCATTTTTATCGTTGGGTTGTCAAATGTGAGATGTACAGTTGTGTCTTCCTCGAAGTCATCTGAAACGATTTTGAATCTTGCCATAATTTGAGGGTCATACTGACCAGCCCGCATGACCTTGATATGCACAAAAGCGGTTGTTAAATTCAGGGGTGGTTCAAGTTGGCCTTGTCGTCTTGCAGCAATCTCATGCATTGAATCATCCCCAGCAAAGATGCGGAAGCCATTTTCGGCACTAGACACTCTGAAGTTCGGATCGTAGGTCATTGGTTGATCAATTTCAACTTGTTGCAGATTTGCATCCAATTCCACTGCTGTCAGTTTTATATCATCGCAAAGGTCAGTCATAGGAGCTAGTGGATTCCACTTTGGCATAATACAGTCTATCAATATCTGTGCAGTGTCAATGCATTTGCCTGGGTGTTCGCAACCAAGTTCATTTCGATCCCTATTACAAGGTGGACATCCACAATTTTTCCGTCCAATGCCACTAGGGCTTATAGTGTGTGGCCACCTAGGCACCGTAGTTTTTCTGTTCGCAATTAGCAATGCATCCCGAAGTGTGCGAACTCCGTGAATATTTCGGAGGCAGGTTGCAGCACCACGAAGGCAGGCATTTCTGTAAGTTGGATCCCGTACAGCAGGGTGTTTCCATATTGGCATGTCGAGTTGCACTTCACGGTCAATCGAGAGTGCTGTAAATTTCAGGTTGAATTCCTGAGCTGTAGAGATCATGCGCTTGAGGTCGTCAGGAAATTTGTTTGATCTAGGTATCGGGAAATGTATATCATTCACAAAAATGTTCATGATTTGACCGGGCCTAATGTTTAGGTAGCTAGTCTCCAAGTATTTTCGGAGTATGTAGTCGACAAAATAGCACCACAGTGCTCGATGCTCTCCTTGCACAAGGTAGCATTGAAGATTCCAAAGATCAATGGCTTTGTTACGAGAGGCGATGTCCAAAATTGCTTTGCCTCCTCGATTGACTGGTAGGATCATTGCTTCCAGTGAAACTCTGGCTGTTTTTCCTTCCCATAGGAAGGAGCGTATCAATTTTTAAGTGTGTCCTCAATGTCTTTCGGCATTCCTTGGACTCTGGTGAGATATTGTGTTCGACCTCCAATCACCATACTGATGATGTGTCGCTTCCCTTCTAGAGAAGGGTTTGTTGCTTGCCAACGCATGAGGTCTGCATTAATTTTTTCGAGGACTAAAGGCCATGGTGTGGTATAAGGGATGTCATTTCCGATCCAAGCACCTAACATCCGGCAGCTTTCGCCATCAGGTACAATTCTAACAGTTCGGTCAATGTCGCCGATCAGGGACTGATTGTTAATTCGTCTTTCTGTGATGACTTTCTGGCGATAGGAGGCCCTCCCAAAGGGGAGAAGCACAGTTTTATGTTCGTTGAATTTTGCGGTAGAGGCACCACACCAGAGGCGTAGAATACCCCACAGAGTCTTCATGGAGTCAGTGGATTTCAAGTAGATTGTTGTGTCATCAGCAAAAGTGAGACCACGAGATTTTTATTTGTTCCAGGAATGATGACTCCCTCAATATCAGATTTCCGCAGTAGACATGCAAGAGGCTCAATAGCCAGATTGAATAATAAACAGGAGAGGGGTCACCTTGTCTCACTCCCCTGGTCACAACATATGGTTTGCTAACTTCACCGTTGATCATAACTACGGTTTTGGCATCAGTATATAAGCTTTTGATTGTCTTTGAAAATTTGGGAGGGAATCTCATATGGTCTAGAACACGGAGAAGGTAGTTATGGTTAATTCGATCATATGCCTTCTCTTGATCGAGGGCAATAAGTACCCCATCTTCTTCTGCGACTTCAGCATAGTTAAGCAGGAATTTCGCTAATTTGACTTGGTCCTCAATTTTCCGCCCTTTCATGAAGCCAGCTTGGTCAGGTCTTATCAGAGATGGGGCAACATCCATTAAACGCATAGAATAGGCCTTTGTAATAAGCTTGTAGTCTGTGTTTAAGAGCGTAATTGGCCTGTAGTTGCTAATAAGGCCTGTGTCTCCTTTTTTGAACACCGGGCATAACCAGCCCATGTTGAAGTTGCATCCATCTGATAATCCATAGTCTTCGATATCACGGGATAAGTCTGCCAGGAAGCCCAAGATATTGAAAGCCCCTCCCGGTTTGTCTTTAGACTTTTTGAATTCAATGTCCAGGGCTTTGAAAAATTCGTAACGGATGCCATTGACTCCTGGAGCTTTGCCGTTGCTAGACAGTTTAAGAGCATTTCGTAAATCATCTTCAGTCAGATACTGGTTCATTTCATTGTGTTCGTGTTGAGATAACCGAACATCACATTTTTCTAGCACTTCCTCAGTGCACATCATTCGACCGTAGTCGTCCTCGGGGACATCAACGAGTTGTGTAGCCTCATGGTAGTCACGGGCCATTTCCGTCATTTGTTTCGGTCGAGTTTCAAAGCGGGGAGCAGTTGAGTCAGTATCTGTTCTCTTGAATTCGTTTATGGTGCTTCTCAGATGGTACTCCTTCGTGGAGCGAGTCCAATGACGAGTCTTCAAACTTTCGCCTTCAATGTCGTATTGAGCTTCAGACTGTGCCTTTTGACGATCAGCTTCTTCTTTGAGATAGGTTTCAATCTTTTCTTCGAGATGCAAAATTGCAAGATGCTTATCCTCAGTAGGCATATCTATGTCATTGAGCACGAGGTGCTTCTGTGTTGTCCAGGTGCGAATTTGGCGGGATCTCTCCTTTACCAAGCGAGAGCATTTTTTACCTTCTGTGGTAATGTCATCCTTGAACTTGTGCCATAGGGTTTGGATGTTATTTTGGTTTTCCCGGTCTGTACAGCTCAGTTCCTCACGGTCTTCAGCAAGTTTCTGTGATCGTGCACTAAGATATTTCATAAATCGCGGAGTTTTGAGAAGATAGACAGGTAGGTTCCAGATTCCGGGCCCATATTCCTCCTCTGCTCGGCATGTCAATTGGACGGAAACCAAGTGATGATCACTGGAGATTGAACTGGGTTCAATTGACCAGTTTCGATATCGTTTAAAATGGTCTACCGGTACATAGATTCGGTCAAGACGTGAACCAGTCACATGCGTCTGGTTTATAGTAGCATTTGTGCGCTTCTGGAAGCAAGTGTATTCCCGTGAATCGGGAAATGTTGTTCGCCAACCGTCTTGCATGCGGAAGAGGGCTTTGAGGCATAGGAAACTCTGAGGAATCAGCTCTTCTTTGTTCGATGTTCGATCTTTAATATTTTCAACAAAATTCCAGTCCCCTAGTGTTTCGGTTGGGAGTGGGAGTTCTGGATTGTCAAGGTAACAGTACCATAATTGTGCCCACATCCTCTCTCTTTCCTGAGGTGTATTGGGGGCGTATATGTTCAGAATGTTAATAGTTTCTCCTCTATGTGATGGGATCACAAGTAAGATTGCATGGCCCTCAATGAGGACATAGGGGCGAATAGTTCGTTTTACGCTTCTTCCACGTCCCCACACTGTTGTTCCTTCACCATACGGCACTCCAAGACGGCGGGTGATAATAAAGTGTCGACCCGCGTCGGATTCTGGTTTCAGTGACTCGCCGACCCGAGAATTGGCGGCACCTGGTGATGAGAAAGGAATTCACCCACCCTCTTTCTAAAATTAAGCCACTCTGTCCGAAGCCTTTTCAAACTCTGACTTTGCTCTGACTTAACTCCTCCGCCGTGGCCAACTCTTCTTTCATCTCACCTTATCCGGCGATTGTGGTCGATTCCTGAATTCTTTCCCGCTCTTCATCCCTTTATCCGGATGATAAAATTACGCTGTCTGCAGAGTAAAGTGGTTGAACTCACCAGTGTTGAGTTTCTGAAGGCCATTATACACGAGCACGCAACTATTGTTCTGGTTGGAAAATATGCGCATGATGTCCTACAAGATTTTTACGCTTTTCCGCTGCGACGTCCGTAGGGTAAATACTATCTGAATCGGAGCTGACTGATTCTAGGTCACCTGAATTGCTGCTTTCTGTTGTCTGGGGTCTACCGTGGGGCACAGGGAAACCTGTGGGATCTGCGTTCTGGGGCTTGGATGGCAGAGAGTGGTCCAGGGGCGATGGTGTATTTTTACTTGCTTTGTCCACCGGGATAATTCCTGGAAACCGGCGTTCGTTATTCGGACCGTGCCGTGTAATGCTACCTACCTACCTACCTACCTACCACACAAGCGACAAACGTCGATCGCATATCGGAGTCGAAGCAGTTAAACGGAAAATTCGTGTTATTGAATACCAAACGACAGGGAGGACGAGCATCTATGTACGAGCCACAAGGAAACAAATTATCGATCACGATCGAAGCGCAAAGAAATACACTCAGGACGGATGGATCTGGTCGAGCCGACCGTTTTGGGAACTCACGTGCTATTTTCACTCAACTGCTCGAGCTAATTAAACTATGCACACTCCTCACAAAGACGCGTTTTTCGGGGCGATGGACGCGTATTATTGTCTTTTGAACAGTTCAAATGGTCCTCTGCTCCTTGAATATCATTTTATTCTCTGTCCTTTTCATCTTGGCCACTTACATGTAACATGCAAAGCTCCGACACTAATTCTACGCGCTGGACACGACTGGTCCCATTATCGCTCAGTGGGATGTCCTCCTATGTTTTCTGTGCTGATCAGACAAGAGATGGGTGACTAATGGCGATCGAGTCGGGTAGTTGGCACCGCCGGACACGTCAGCGTCAAGACGCACATCTTCTGTTGACACACACCTTGACGCGCTGCCTCTGGGCGTCTTGCTCTGATGGCTCCCTCGCGGGGACGACGCTGGCAGACTCTTCTTGGACATGCGACCATCCAACGCATCGTGAAGGCAAAGATCCCCGCATGGAAGGATGGCCTGTACCAATGGCAGCTCACCATCATCGCGTGGATTCTCGATGGCGAGGACATCTTGTGCGTTACCGCGACGGGGGATGGGAAGTCGGCTCTCTTCACTGTGCCCATCATTGTGCTTCTCGAAGTGGCCGAGAATCCAGCCGCCTATCCCCACTTTGTGAATCAGAAGAAACCTGTCGGCATTGTGATTTCACCCACCAAAGGGCTTTCGGCAAACATGGTCAGTCATCTATCCCAGTTCGTGACGGCGCTTCTGAGCATTAATTATGTCGCAGATCTCCGAGCTTTCCGGCCATGGTGTACACGGCTTAGCGTGCACGACCGAGACTCTCACCGAAGCTCGCAAGAGTGGTCGTAATCTTGGTGCAGAGATCGCTGAATGCAATTGGCCAATCATCTGTATAGATCCAGAACACTTGATGGAAAAGAAGTGGGAACGGATTACCGATTCTGAGCTGTTCCGTGCGAACGTCGCTTTTGTTTGCGTCGACGAGACCCACTTGATTGACGAGTGGGGCGACGAATTTCGCCCTGCATTTCGCAACATCGGAACCTTCATCCGGGGCCGTCTTCCCCAGCACGTTTTAGTCTTCGCTCTCACCGCCACCCTCCAGCCTGGACCTCCGACGCGATCCATTTGCCGTGGTAAAATGGTGAAGCCGCCCAGTATAGCTTCATCCTTATTTTCCATCAAAAATATTCGTGCATCCATTATACTGTCTATTTCGTTGAATTCGTCCCATAAATCGAGAAACAAATATTCCCATCAACAATGCACTTTCGACCATCCCCGATGTTGAAGTAAAATTGGATTCCGGGGGTAGTGAATTTTTTCGGAGGCCTCTGCGCCCACTCGACACGTGAGTAGCGGCTCTGCCGCTACCAATTATTTGGCTCTGCCAATGCTAAAAATTGGCACCACCAATCATCGTGCGCGGCTTACCAGTGCAGGACACGGGTCTCAGCCTACTGCTGATCTCTCGGCGCGCCCGCGCGCTCGTAGTGGTCCGCACGCGGCTGGCAGTGACCAGTGTTGCGGTGACCCCGTGTCATGACCCCTGGTCAAGAGACAAGGGTCGACTTCCCTCGAGCTGACCTGACTTGACCCCGGGTCACCCCGGGGGTCAGGTCACTGGATTGTATTTTAATTAACAATGTAGTATATACTAGGCTACTGCGAAATTAATCATCGTCTACGGTAATTGCATCGGGCCCACGGTTCCCCGGACCATCCTCTTCAAAGTCCGCCATGATGTTGTTCAAATCCGATGTTTGGAGTAAAATTGGATTCCAGGGGTAGGGAGGTTTTTCGGAGGCCTCTGCGCCCACCCGACGCGTGCTTGAGCTCATCAACATCACCGCCGAGAGCAAAGATGGTCCATCCCAATGCGACCATTTTGTGGAGATGATCGACCGTGTTGAGCTCAAGTACGGATGTTTTGTGATATATTTCACGACCGACGCGGTGTGGAAGTGCCTATGGGCACGCTCGTCGCCTGGACCCCATCATGGTATTACGCGCGAGCTCCTCACCGGGCATTAACGACCACTCTATTTTTATCCCTCTCATCCATTCATCTACACTGACTCGATCTATTCCTCTATCACTATTCCCCAGTTCTACATCGTCGCTCCCGCTCCAGACCTCTATACCCGCGCAACGCGCACATTCTCGCGCACTCGATTCGCCCACGTGACCGCGATATCAATTCAGCGACACGCGTGTCCTTGCGTATAAACCGCGTAGGAGGAATGGCCGACAGACTCAATACATACCATCATCTCCACCGACAGCGACGTTGTACCTGGAGGATGCGGCCAACTCGGTGTGCGCTTGGGATTGACACGCCAAGAGGTCTGGGCCACCTCACAGCAGCGTTGTTCGGGGGCATCGCGTCTCCCTATCCGTCTTTGCGCATTTACCCGGTTGGTTAGTCGTTCGAAAGGTGCAATTAGCTCGAGGTATATCTATTTTTATGGACTTTTCGCTCCTCTCTGTTTGTAATTGGCAGCTGCCATCGTTCCTGGGCCCTGGTGATGCGAGAGCACGCATGCAGCCATCCCAATCGTACTTTATTAATCTGTCAATTTACTCAGGGGGATCTCTTCCTCCTTCTTTCCCCCACCATCTACTGTCTAAAGTCCTGAGTCCCGCGAACGCATTATCAAGTACTATTGGTCCAGAATCGGACGTGTCCAAAACACACAAGTTGCCGCAAAGCTAAGTGTCCTTTTTACAACATACCGTGTCTATTTTAGTTGGTGGTTACAGCATACTCGCCACTGCCGACCTTCCTTCTCTGGTCAACGAACGGACCAACACCCTCTTCTACAGTGGAGCCCACCGCGAGGGGGAAGGTTTTCCGTGCAGGACTCTACGAGCTGAGTGCTCACCCCTTGTTTTCACCCCTATTTGCCCTCACAACCCATTCGTAGCTTCGTCTCCCGACCACCATCAACATGT
>JARGXW010000253.1:0-196164 GCA_029204085.1 Mycena sp. CBHHK59/15 | reverse complement strand
ACTTGGCTTCTGGGCCTTAGAACGCTTTGCAGGCGCGGCGGGGAGTTCGGCGTCGGACGTGACCGCTTGTGTGATGTCACATCCAAAGCAGGAGAGCGGCCGCGAGGTGTGCGACCGTCGGAGTGACTGTGAGGGGAGGCGGGGCGAACCGGAGACGAGCGACGTCCACTGCGGCTGCCTGAGCGATGGCATGAGTGTGCCTGGTCTGCAGAGACTGAAGGGCGCCGTTCAAGACTTCTAGCGCGCGAGCGCTGATCATCCGAATCGACGTCCATACCAATATCGAGATCCTTGCTCGGGTCATTCTCGGGTCGGGGTTCCTCCTCGTCGAGGTTGCGATCTTGCTCAGTCGACTCGGCAAGCCGCAGAAAAGCGCGAGCCGAGATCTTGGCGGCCGCGGGCTTGTCTCCTTGTTTAGTCTTGCGGAGGATGGTTGTCGGACGTGGAGGTGGAGGCGGGAGCCGCCACAAGGGTGTTATCTGGATGTGTGTCATTAGCTATTAGGTAGACGTGGATATACATACCGCCGAGGCAAATGAAACAACACCCTCGTTGTCCGATCGCTCCTCACTTTCGAGCTCGTCGTCATCCAGTGGAGCGGCACCTGACAGGTGACGAGGTTTGAATAAACACTGAAACTGTGTACAGAGCAAAAAGACGGTACCTTTGGCCGCCTTTTCCCGCTGCTTCGCCTGCTTCTTCATCCTGGCGACCTGCTTCTGAAGCTTTGCAAGCTGCTGCTCGGCGGATTCCATGTTCTCTTTATCTGTTGGGATAGCTGTGAGTAAGGTCTTATACGGGGCACGGAGCTTGCCTTGGCTGGCTTGCTTCCTCGATGGCTGGCGGTTTGCTGCGTCACGGGTGCGGGAAGGAAGGACCTCGTTGGCCGACAGATCGTCTCGGGAACGACGCGGTTTGGCAGGGGGAGCATCAGGTTCCTCGTCTGAGGAGTCGTCAGTATGGGAGGGGGCCATGATGGGGGAAAGAAAGAAAGATCGCACGATAACGTCAACAAACAAGCTCGTTGTTTGGTGCGGCACACGGGGTCGCGGGCATTGGATCTGAAACGCGAAAAAGCGATTCAGTCGTTACCTCCCGTTGAAGGTACGGCACAAGCATCCGATCAAGAGAGACCTGATCGGTGTTGTCGGCAGCTGGACCCTTGCCATGGAGGACCCAGAGGGCATCAAGGCCAAGAAGGAAAATGTGGAATCCCTTCCCCAATTTGGACCAGTTGGTTGCATCAAGAGGAGCAACAGTGGTGAGAACATTAGTCAAAGCAGATGTGATGGTGGAGGAACAATGAGAAGAGTGGGAGTGGGACTCAGCGAGTCCCACTCCTGGTAAGCGAGTCCCACCCAGAGCCAACGCCAGTGGGACTCGGCTGTACAACAGCCATCAAAAGTGCAACTCGCTTAGCCAACAATCATTGCCACCCCGTCGGGCGACATGCCAAGCATTGTCCCGCTACCCAAACTGACTAGCCAGTGATCTGTGAAGAGTGGCTGTTCACCTGCCTTTCTTCTGACCACCATCTGCTTCAGCACCGCCTGTTGAAGCGTACCTGCCACCAATTACGAAACACAACACCGCCATAGCCGTTTATCCATCGGAGTACTGCCTCAACATATGCTCTCGCCCCTGGCCCTTCCCATTTTTTGCTCCTTTCTCTGGTCTCAGCTCAATCTCCTCCACTTTCTCATGTTTATTTTGCATTTCTTGGCTTGCATTCCGTGCATTTGGACAGCTCTCTACCCGATATCAGTCCATTGCTGTGCTCTAGTATATCCTATTTTACCAATTTTTCCGACCATAAATTGTAATGGATTCAACCCACAATAACAAGGAACTTTGCCCCTCACATCTCAACTTGTCTAATTGACGTCTCATCCACTGAACCCTCCTATTTTATCTCGCTTTAGCTGCGCTCTCGCTCGCGCTAGGTGTAGCGCCCATTGCGGATGTTTCCACAGGCTGCTGACCTTTCTCTCGGCGAAATCAAAGCCTATTGCACATGGGTTGGTTCAATTTTTTCCCATATTACTGTCATAATGAGTTGGGTCCTAGGCATTCACGGACACACTTGGGGACCCCGATAATGACCCCTTTTTCTGTGGAAGAGGCACCCTCGTGGATAACTTTGTCGGGGTATCAACTCCATGCTTTGCATGACGATCTGGAGATCTCCGCTCATTGGGCACCCGAACATGCATCTACCAAGCAACTCAAGGTGTTCCAGAACTATGTAGGTCATTTTCTGACGGTCCTGAGAAACATCTGGATTTTTAATGATTCTAAAAGATCGTCAGCGAGGAGTATCAAACTCATCACTTTTTCAGTCTAGAGCATCCTGAGATGGAGCGTTCCGCGGGCCTGGATTGCGAATGTGCAGTTGTTGGCATACATCGTAGGTTTTAGTCCTGCCCACGCAGCCACATCGTGAACGGTAAGCGCGGGGATGATACCTTGAGCACGAGCCCACACGTCCTCGATGATGAGGGCCTGGTGAATCTTCAAATAGGCGCCACCATATCTGGGCACAAGGAGGTTGGCCAGTCGAGATCCATCCTCGAGGAAGTTTTGGTCGAGTGCGCTGTGTGTTTTGAGCATGGACGTGAGAAACTGCGGGATGCTGATAATCCCCGCGGGGGCGGTTCGATGTGCAAAGGATACGCTAGCACTGATGCGGCGATGCGATACGGCTGTGCTGGGACGAGTACTCTTTTGCCCAAATACGCGCCAAAGCCATCGAGCACCTCGGATATCAGCCGTGTCTATGGCAGATCCAGGTAGTCGAAGCAATCCTCAAACGGGACGGCGACGTCGTCTGTATCTCGGCCACGGGATCTGGGAAGACATTGACATTCTGGCTCCCGCTACTTTTCAAAACCGACGGCATTCAGCTGGTTATCAGTCCCTTACAGCTCTTTGCGGAACTTAGGGCGCGGCCGATTTTTTTTCCTTTTTGAGCTGTTTTTGATCATTTCAGCCAGAGCAGCTGTTCTGACCTCAATTCTCAATGTACGTTTCTGAAAACTATATGAGCAGAATTACACGACAATTCCGCAGGGCATGACGTCCTCAGAATCTTTCCCTACCGCCGGTAGTAATTATAATATATTATTTTGCATGTTTTGCGGAGATCATCTCTTGTGTCGTGATTTGAAGGTTGTGTGAGATGTTGTATGGCTCTAAAAACAATTATTTGTATGGCGGAGGGCACACCGTCCTCGTAATTGAGGCATGGCACCCGGAGCACGTGAACAGAGGACTTGAACAAGCAGAATATAGGTACAGCTCAGGCTCTGTGTATTCCCGCTACCGTTAGGTAAGGGTTTCTATAGGGCGCCTGATTTTGCGTTTTTGCAGCAAATCACATTTTCGTCAGCGGTTTTTGCGTAATGACTTTGCCCTCCGCCAAAATTGCCTCGGCTTGCTCTGGCCGCTGTCCCTGCCGTCGATTGCCATGCCCCACTCATAATCACGCTGACATGTGGGTGACGTGGCAATTGTTCTCGATCTTTCCTCTGCCCTTGCCTCCACTTTTGCTTCTTACCCTCATACCGTCGCCCACTACTCGACTCGATGGCTCCCTCTGCGACATTCTGCGATGTCCCGGTGTCCACCTCTGTTGATCCTCTATCTCCAACATCCCTAGTCTCTCTCAACTGGATCTTGTCAGCCGGCATTCCCGCTCCTCGATCTGTCGCTTCTGGTGTGCTGACTCTTCCCTGCGGCAACACCGTCTGTTCGATGCACACGAAGCTTTCTGTTACCTCTGATCTCCCGTACGATCTTGTTCTGGGCCGTGATTGGCTGTTCTTCTGTCGGGAAACCCTACCACACACCTCCTTTGATCTCTCCTCCGGCACAGTTAGCCCTGGCCATCGGCCTCCAGCTCCTCTCGGTCTATCTGGCGATCCGGCATCTAATTTAAGTGCTATGGATGTCGACACTCAACACCGTATGGATACGCCATCGCCAGGTACACCTATTCACTTTTGGATCCTCTCCTCGGAACTGACATTTTTACCAGCTTCGGCACGTACTTGTGTATGTGACGAGCCTCTGGTTTGCCGCTGCCCATCTACGTCTGGTTCACAACCTCTGACGCATTGATGCCCCCGTTGATGTCGTTGAATCTTCTGCGTGATATATTGCTCGGTCATCATGTTACAAGGTCCCGTATTTCTGTATTTCACGCAGATTTGTCCACAATACAACGATCTCTTCATTTACATGCTGTCCCTTATGCCGGTATGAGTTTGGTGCAATGCCGACGTGCTCTCCTCCATCATATCGCGACAGGTGCCTGTGTCGACTTCGCTGTTGATGCTACGGCCTCTCCACGACCTGATCGTTCCGCATGTCGAGCCCTATCCCAAGATTTCCAGTGCGCTGCTGACATGGGCAAGGCCGTTTTGAATATTTTTCTTGATGCTGACCATAAGCAAATGCCTACAGAGAATTTATTACACTTGGCCGCCGCTCTGAATATATCAGTATCTGGTGTTCGTACCATCCGTTTTAAACTACGTGCAGCTATCCGGAAGCACGTCGATGCGATCAGTGCTGCCAACGTGCGCGTCCGTTCCTCAGCGTCGATTGCGGAATTTTTCAACTCCTTCGAAAGCCATCGGAAACCTGTTCTTTTATCCATCGCTGCGTTGCATCACATCGAGATTCCAAATAAATCAACAGTTGAGTCACTGCGTGCTGCAATTACACAGCATATATTGTCCGGAAATTGCACTCAGTTCTCGCAGTTCCATAATCAAAACACTATTTCCAACGGCTTGAATTTTCCGGACTGTGCAGAAGTTTGTGATGAATGGCAACATAACAATCTTGATCCAGATCTGCAGGTACACATTCTGACGGCCATCTATGGAAGCAACATCACTCCCAACTCGCTGCGCAGAGTCTTGTCAAATTTGAACATTGAACATGAAGGCGCAAATAGTATCGGACAGCTCCGTAGAAGGCTCAAGGAGTACATCACTGATCTGCGTCGAGGGAAAAAAACTGAGCGATCCCAAGAGCAAGACCGTGCAGCCCGTGCGAAATACGATGAACTACTCGAAGCCATCCAACAGCTATGGCCCCAACTCGTACCGCAGTCGGTGAAAAACAAGTGTGTCCGTAAATTTCGCGACCAGACCAGTTCGGAAGCGCTGTCCACTTTCACTTGTGCCTCATGTGCTGAATCTGTGTCGCTCCGTTCACATTGTTCTGTCATTGTTGGCGACTCCAGTTTGAACCTAAGTGTTCTAAACTGGCCGGACTTGAAATCAGATGAAACGAATCTCCTTGACTGCTACAAGTGGCTCCACCCAGCCTGTGTTCCACCTCCAATGCCGTTTGACGAAGGTCCACTACGTGACCTCCTTCTAGATCCCGATGGTATTTCTTTTCCAAATGATGGCGGCCAGCCTGTGCTCTCCCTGTGCAAAATCTGTCATTCGGACTTGAAGAAGAACAGAATGCCTGCCTTGTCCTTGGCTAATCGAACCTTCCTGGGACCGGTTCCCACCGAGCTGAAAGACTTGACTGTGATCGAGGAGGCAATGATTGCACGCTGTAGATCAAAGTGCTGGATAATCCAACTCAAAGAAGAGAATCAGGATCTCGTTCTACAAAGCACTCAGCGCGGGATTAAGGACATATAATTATTTATCCGCAACAACCGTCCAAGGTGGCTAATATTCTCCCCCCCTCGATTGAAGATATAACCGCCCCTGTCTGCGTCTTGTTCGTCGGCTCTTCGGCTCCAACTCCGGAATGGCTTCGCGAGTATGCAAAGCCGTTGGCCGCTAATGCTGCAAGAGTTCGCAATGCCCTGCGATGGTTGAAACAACATAATCCACTGTACCGTGACATTGCAATCAACGAGGAATGTCTGCGACGCCTCGAAGAGAATCCCGTTTTACCATTCAACATTGAGCATCTTCAAGCTACGTCCGCCAATGATGCTGCCACGGCCAGATATGATCCCACTCAAGCGCCTGACCCATCCACAAAACCTGATGACTCGATCCCGTTCCAAAATATTGTGATAACAGATATTGATTGCCATGCCTCCTCCAACGAGCTGCGTGCGGCGGCACTTCGACACGTACAGAAAAGAGGAGGCGGTTACATACAAGTACCTCATGACCATGAACCCGAGAATGAATTTCGGAAGGATAGCCTGTTATTTCCCTTGATATATCCTACTCTCTTTCCGTATGGTATTGGGGGTCCTAACGACCTGAAACGAGCTGTACCTCTATCCTTGAA
This sequence comes from Mycena sp. CBHHK59/15, assembly GCA_029204085.1. Classification (NCBI taxonomy): domain Eukaryota; kingdom Fungi; phylum Basidiomycota; class Agaricomycetes; order Agaricales; family Mycenaceae; genus Mycena; species Mycena sp. CBHHK59/15. Next base: position 189,885 of record JARGXW010000253.1, on the reverse strand, counting down.
GCGTCATGTGAAGCATCTCTTGAACCTGTCCGATCGGAGATTCCAGGAGCATCCCTCTTTCGCATTCACCGTATTTAATATTTTGCAGCGTCACGAAATGCTTTTGAACACCAGTTTGAAGATAAAACGTGCCCATTTTCCGTCCGTGGCTTCACAATTTGCATCTGTTTCACCTGAGGTTGTCAAGACAGTTTCAGAGCGTGTTGCAAATGGTGAAACTGCTGTTCCAAAGAATGCAGAAGAACGTAAGGTCCTCAATTTGTTAAAGCAGGTGAATGGTGTCGCTGCCTCTGTACCTGGCTCTTCTGCTGCCCGCGTTGCAATGCGAAACGAAATTCGTGGACTAATGATTGAGAAGGGGCTTCCTAGTTTTTACATCACAATCAACCCCGCAGATGTATTCAATCCCATCGTCAAATTTCTCGCTGGTGCAGAGATTGATATTGAGACCCTACTACCCGAGGAAATTCCCAACTACTGGGACCAATCTGTCCTAGTTGCCAAAAACCCTGTCGTTGCAGCACAATTTTTCAACCTGTACATGAAAGCGTTTATCTCAGCCCTTCTTGGCTATGATCCGGAACATAGAGACTTGGAAGGTGGAATTCTCGGTGTTGTCAAAGCATACTATGGTTGCGTTGAGGCTCAAGGTCGGGGTACACTTCATTGCCATATGTTGGTCTGGGTTGAGGGTGGTTTGAACCCAAATGAAATAAAAAAACGTGCACTGGGAACCGATGAGTCGGATGTTGAGTTTGGCAAGCGACTTTTGGCCTTTCTTGATGACACGATCGCGAATTCAATTCCAGAAGATCCCAATCCGGACCTGGCTGTCCCCTCAAATGTCCACCACCCATGTTCAGTTCGTGGAATGCCTATCGACAATGAGTCATTCTCTGCGGAACGTCAGAAGGACCTTCGTAATGTTGTGTTGCAGTGCCAGAGCCACACACATTCCAAGACTTGCTTCAAATACTGGCGGGGACCACCGGAGCCAAAGACATGTCGTTTTGACCTTCACGAGGATAATTTTCGGGCCGAGAGCTCTTTCGATCCGGAGACAGGCGAGATTCACTTGCGGTGTTTGGACGGTCTTGTAAATAATTTCAACGTGACCATGATTGAAGCCATACGCAACAACATGGATATCAAATTTGTTGGTTCCGGCGCATCTGCGAAGGGAATCCTGTATTATATCACAGATTATATCACCAAATCCCAATTAAAAACCCATGTTGCATTTGCGATGCTTGAACTCGCCGTTAAAAAGCTTGGCGAGTATGACCCGCTCGAGGATGACATAATGATGCGTGCTAAGAAAATGCTTCAGAAATGTGCATATGCCATGATTTCTCAACAAGAGCTCTCAGCGCAGCAGGTTGCTTCATACCTTCTGGATTTTGAAGATCACTTCACAAGCCATTCATATCGGAATTTTTACTGGACATCGTTCGAGAGCTTCATCAACAAAGAGGACCCGAGTCCAGAATGTTATCCTTCCAAAGTTTCAGTGAGTCTGCCAGAGGAAACGGACAAGGAACTAAATGCGGACCTGGATCCCGAGGAGACATGTGAAAATGACTCCGACGAAGAAGGTGAATCTGATCCATTTTTCCTCAATGACCTACTAGATGGCGAGGATACCGGGGCCTCAGCTGAAATTGGTGATGCCGATGAAGAAATCCGTGTTTCCTTAGATGGTTCTGGAAAACTCGTGCCAATGGGGAATCAATTGGCAGACTATCAGCGACGAGGCAATGAACTAAGTCAAGTGTGTGTTTGGGATTTTATATCCCGTGTTGACAGAGTCAGCAAGTCGTCCGACCGCCGAAAACATGCCCCAACTGCCGAGAATGAGGAAAACACCGAGACGGAATCTGCAGATTTTTTTTATGACAACGCCAAAGACGATGAAGCCGAAAATGAGTGCAGTAGTGAATCCCTTATGGAATCAGAGACTCACAAACGACCCAGAGTAGCCTTGCTCCAAGGACATGACCAAGAAAAAACTCACCTCCTCCGAGTTCGTTCTCCCGATGACGCACTTGTTCCGGTGCCAATTGGTCCAGGCATTCCGCGACGAGACAAGTCGGATACATATGCACGCTACTGCCGGTTGATGTTGATATTTTTCAAACCGTGGCGTCATGCAAAGGACCTGAGAATAGATGGTCAATCATGGGAAGATGCTTTTAAATCATTTTTACTCTCCTGTTCTGCCTCTGTCCGTTATAAAATGGACAATATGCAAATACTCCATGAATGCCGAGATAGCCGTGACGATCACTTTGCTGAACGACGTTACCTTGCCCGACGACCTGTAAAGGACGTGAGGCACAGACGGGGCCATGAAGACAAAGATGACTTTTCAGGAGAAGATGTTACCGAGGAAATGATTCTTGACCATTTAGAGGAACTCACTGACCGATTTTCGATGAAAAAAGCAGCATCCCACCAAGCGATATTGGAATGTGTCAGTTACGCGGAGGAAGCAGGCCTGTACGACATCCCAAAAGATGCTACCACCCAGTCTGTGCAGATGGAAGATGGATCTCAGGTGTCTGGTGCGCATCTGGTAAACAGCACTTATCTGGAAGACGTCTGGGAAAAAACATATGATGACCGCCGTGAATCATCAAAAAAGAGTGCATCAAGTCAAAGAGTTAGCGCTGCCGCTCCTGCAAGGGAGGCTCGTGAAAATGCTGAGGTCAATGATGGCTCGGCTTTCCGGAATGCATTCGCTTCACCGAATGAGTCTCCACAAATTCGGCAAGATGTGCCAGCCTCGGAACCTATTCAAGACGTCGATATAGAAGCACATGTGCGTAAATGGACACTTAACACGGAACAAGCCCACGCGTTTCGAATCATAGCACATCATAGTCTTCAAAATCACCCTGAGCAGTTGAGAATGTTGCTCTCTGGACCTGGCGGCACTGGGAAATCCCAGGTAATCAAGGCTTTACGGGATTTCTTTGAGCTTAGAGGCCAGAGCCGTCGATTGCGCCTTGCCGCGTTCACTGGGGTAGCCGCTCGAAACATCAAGGGCATGACGCTACATGCAGCACTCTGTCTCAGTCAACGCTCCAATACATCCTCGCAGACTAAAACACGGAAAGATCTTACCGCCATGTGGGAAGGGGTTGATTATCTATTCATTGACGAAGTTTCTATGGTTGGCTGCTCACTGCTGTTACAGATTGTGTTTCAGGATCAGGGAGCTGAGCAGACACAACCCGATCAATGTCTTCAGCATTTTTCAGCCGAGCTTCAGGGGTCAGGAAAATCAAGATATGTATATGGGGGAGGCCACGCTTCTGAAACTCAATAGTGTAGACCACACCTGCACATTTGCCAAAATCCCCTCGCTTGATAGCCTTGAGTAGGATCCTGACTTTTTCTCGGAATGCTCGTGCAACCAAATCTGGTCGATCAGCTGGCTGCTGGCCAGGAAGCAGAGCATCTTTGATTTCTGGCCAGTTGGCATCAGCTGTCATGGTCATGAACCAATCAGGCTTTCCATTGTAGCGAGCTATTGCCAGAGAATCTTGATATAGCTGGAACATGAACCGAGAACCACCAATGTAGGAAGATGGCAAGATAAACCGTTGGCCCAGATCCCCCAAAATGATAGCAGCGTCATTTGCAACAGCATCAACCAAACCCTGGTACATGTCAACTCTGAGCTTCTTCTGGTCATTTTTGAGCCAAGTCAAACGGCTCTGATCTGTGGCATCCCATGCATCAACAATCCACTGCTGCAAGAGTTTCCCAGCCTGAAAAATGTGGACAGAGTCTGTGGCCCGTTGGTGGAGACGATATGCATAGTACTCCAGAAGAGAAATTGTTTTCTGTGCTTTGGGTTGATTATTTGCTTCCTCTCCTGGCTCACGATTCTCTTCACCCTCTTCTGCAGCTCCACCATCTACCAAGTTCACAGGGAGTCCTGGATGCCATCCATTTTCTCCATAGGGGAACAGCAAGACATAGAGCATGGGTTGATAACCTGGACTTGTTTCATAGATGCAGCGTAAAGGACCATGTCTGTAGTGAACAATAAGGTCTCGATAGTCTGGAGGGTTTGATCCATCCCCAGGAAGAATAACAGCAACTTCATTAGCTGTAGGAGCATTATAGCGCCGTTGATCAGTGTTCTTTTGGCATGCAATAACAGCAAAAATTTCATCTCTCAAATTAGGATGAGTGGTATGCTGTTCCTGAAGTCTTTCAAATGCTGTTTTGTAGACCTTGACATATGCATGATGCTGTCGTAATACATCATCTATGATTCCCATGACCTCAGCCTTAAGACCCTGCATGTTGTTCTTCAGGAAAAAGAGATTTCCCCTATAGCCACACCTCAGGTTTTGAAGCCCCAGTAGCCCCAGTAGCTGTCCACTGGAGCATGGTACCTTCGGGTAGCTCTGATAGCCCAAGGGCAGGAGATCAGTAGCTGCAGTAGCTATCCAATTCGACTTGGTAGCCCTGATAGCCTGAGGGCAGGAGATCTGTAGGATCAGTAGCAGTGGATAGATCTGCCAAAACAGCAAATGTTGTTTCAGGGTTTTGGTACTTCTGAACATTATGAATGGTCAATATATGTTGATTTAGCAGCTAGAATAAGTCAAAGATGCCTCCTGGGAATCTTTGCAGGGTTCTCACCTGAGCAAAAATCTGTTAAGTCAGTTCAAAGTCTGCTGTGCACATGCCCAGTTATATGCTGGTTCTTATTTCCACCTATGGTCATATAGTCTACTTGGTTATGATGTATCTGTTTTATTTTGAGTGTTTTCAGGATGGCATGAGTTCGAATCCCGGATGTCGCAATTTAATGAATTCCCATATGTAGTAGTTATCTATCTGCAAGTATATGGTGGCGGACGGAACTTCATGACAAGCCGGAGTTCCCACCGAATTGCTTCTAGATTGCAGATTCAGCATCAGAATGATCTACTTTAGTGGTAAAATTTTGGCTTATGGCTTATTGCTGTGGATGGGGGATCAAAATGCGTTTTTTTCAAGTTGAGAGAGAGAGGGAAAAGAGAGAGAAAAGAGTGAAAAGAGAGACATAAAATAGATTTATCTGCACCAAAACCGCGGTTTCCGACTGCTTTCCAATGCGAGAATTGAATTTTTTATCTTGATTGGCCTACCACGATGCCTGACTGTTCCGCTGATCATCACCGCTTTCAAGACCTATTGCCGTCGGAGATATTTCCCAAAATGCTATAGGTCCCAGCCAATCAGTTTTCAAGATTTTATCACCGCTGACAATCACCACGCTGACTCCGCCGACTCTGAGTCTCTCTCTTCGTTCTTGCCGCCACTCGTGCCCCTTCCTCGACCTTACAACATCGCCTTCGCGCGCCCGTGCGCCCTGTGTCAACACCCAACCTATACTACATCACTCTTGGACCCCTGCCCAATTCCAACAGACCCGCGCGCCCGAAATCGCGCCCCACTCCCACCGTCGCTCCGCACTGGCCCCACGACGTCTCCACACGCGCACGCCCCGCTCCAACATCGCTAGGATAGCCGGATTCCAAATCCGCCGAACCTCTCCTGCGCTCTCCGACTTTGAGGGAGTGCGCGGGCGTGGAGGAGCCTCTGGCTGGCGCGCACGCCCCCGGCTGCGCTGCACGCTGGCACACCACTCGTGTTCCCGCGTTCACGCTACGCGTACGCGTGGACGCAGTCCAGCGCCAGGTAAAATTCCAGGCCCAGCTCAGGCTCGGACTTTGGTACCCCGGCCGAGGTGGGATCCAGCGCGGCATGCAAACCCTGGAGGGCGGCTCCGGTGCTGCATGCGACGGGGTCGCAGGTGGATGTGCGGGGCCTGTGGCTACCTCGGGCAAAGACGAGGGTGTAGAGGGGGGCAAGGACAGTGAGTCAATGTTTCGCACTAACCAGTCCCTCTGGCTCAACGCGTTCGACGCGTGTAGATGTGCCCCCTGTTAGGCGACACGTTCGAAACGGCGTCCGCCGTCGCCCGCAACCACGTCCCGTCACGCGTAGCGCACGCCGATTGGGCACGCCCCACCGATGTTCATGCAGCTCCTCCCCGCGCGCGGCCGTCGTGTGCGTGGTTCGAGGGGCCGGGCGGCGTGAGGGAGCCTTGTGTTTGGCTGGTGGATGGGTCGGCACGGCAAGGGGGTGTGAGCGGGGGTAAGCCGCGCGCTGGAGCTTGGGCATGTTCAATCCATGCATACCATGTATACGCAACTCTCACAAAAAAATCTAAACTCTATGTTTACCAACAAAAAGAGATATGGAGTACATTAATGTGAAGAACAATTACAGTGCTCGAAGGGATGTGAGGACCCCGATTGCGACCGCTGTGCCCAATAAGCAAGTATAACTTCCTCCGAGATCCGCGCGCGACTTCCAGATGCCATACGAGGATGCTTGCAAGGGCAATACTCTTTCCTCGACCTACCTGGGCACTTGTTCCGCTTGAGACAAAAAGCTTTCACGCACACGGCACACCGTTTCGGAGATTTGGGTGTTGTGGGGGCTGGTACGGAAGCTCCGGGCAAAAGCAATTGTTGGTGCAGTGCCGGAGTGGTTGATTGGAGAGGACCTGGGGCAGCAAAGTCCTCGTCAGGGTCCAACGGAGGTGGTAATTCATCGGGTCCAAATGGAATTGCAACGTCACGGTCGACGTCTTGATGTGGTTCCAATTCCAGGAGCTGAAATTCGAGCCCCGGCCGTTCGCTCTCTTCTGGCCGCGCAGTTACCAAGTCAAAGGACATGGGAACCGCGAATGCTGAAATTATTCAAGTTGAGTGACACGAAAGTAGTCCCAGAAAATAATGTGGGCCACGTACATGAGAATGAAACATCCTGTTCTCCGTCGGGAACAGCAGCGAACGAGATTGCGGGAAGAACATCTCCGAGATTGTCGTCGGAGTTGAGAATTTCGAGAAATTCTTTTCTCGCAGCGAAGTTTGCGCCCGCGGCCAGTGTCGAACGTTCCGAAGACCATGAAATGGTCTTCTTGTGATGGGCTTCGAGATGCTGAGGAAGTTTGTAGTAGAGGCGCAGATTTGAGTCAGTGATTGTGCGAGGTTGAAAGTTAACTTGCGCATTCCACCACTGAGCGAATTTTTCGAAATCCACATTCTTCCAGCGTTCGTGGGGAGGGTATGTTTTACCACCCGTCCTGAAATCCTGGCGATTTATGTTTCTCTTGAATGTGATGTACTCCTGGTGTGTATGAACCGGGACCACCGGGGTGAGCACACGTTGACGCAACTGAAGATACTGGTACGGGTTTGTTGGTTTTGTGGAAAGGCGGGTCATGGTCCGGACCGGAGTATCGCGATGATGAGGTATCCCGGTGATGCGTGGGGTTGGAAGAGTGGTGATATTGAGATGGCCGGCGAGTGTTTTGGAGATGGGGAGGATCCCAATAGTCTCTGAGGTTACTATTCGCGTGGAGAGCATGCGGGGAAGAGGGAATGAGGTCTTGATGCCAGCTGCTACCGCAAGTTCGACAATGTAATCCTGGATCCAGATATCAAAGTGTCCGCGGAATTTTTCTCCCGTGCGATTATGAAACCCAACCTGGTGTGTCATCAAAACAATAGTGTATGAGAGATGGAGGAGGTAGTTACCCTTTTATTTCTCCGAAGGATCCAATTGAGCATCAAACACTCCGCCAATTCTGGAGAAGCACGCAACGAACCAAAGATTCGGCGGACTGCCATATGAAAACCGCCCTCGACGGAGTTCGTCCCGCGCACAGTGCGGTACAGGTTCAACCCGTCACGATCCTTCCCCATTAAATAATAGAGGGAGATTCCGTTCGGGTCGGAGAGATACCCTTTGCGCACGGTGTCAAGTAGGTGAACTACCATCTCCTTGGCCTCGTCGGAGAAAAAAGCCCCACGGCTCTTCTTGACGGTACACTCGATGTCTGCATAGGCGGTGAACAGCTTCTCCAGCCTCTTCAAAAGAATGGTGCGCTCTGGGATGTACCGTCGAATACGCCGGTTGAGGGCGTCTCCTTTTGCGCGCTTCGCATACTCCCAGCTGACATTGTTCTTTTCGAGTACGGCACGAACTGCGAGGGTATCTGACTTGTCGCGAATAAATATGGCTTCGCTGAAATCATGAGCAAATGCCTTGAACGCGGAGTGCTTCTTCGATAAGAGCCGGAGAAGCCGGTCCATGTAGTGGAATGCATCGTCGAGCACACGGGAAGGGAGGATTTCGGATTGCCGCAATAGTTCGAAAGTGTTGTCGAGATTTGCCATGAGGACATCCTCAGGAACATTCTATGGGACAGTAAGAGCTCCGCAGAGAGAAGTGAAGAGTGTGACATACATTTTCATCGCTGTAAGAGCCAAGTGGGTCGGTCTCAATCCCCTGCATTGCATCCGAACTCTAGAAATTGTTCATGAACCAAGAGTCTGAGGAATAAGGAATGACCCAGCTCTTTGCCTCTCCAAACGGTCTCTGCTCCTCAATCACGGAATCCAAGCACATCAAAGCAGTGAAGGAGCCTTGGCAACGCTCCAGCCACTACAAGGCTCTGGCGCAGATGCTCCTCACGCTGCAACGCCTGGACAAGCTTGCAGCCCTCAAGTGCGTCTTGCAAGTGCGAGGCATGCTGACTGGCACGGTATCATCGTACACGGCCTCAGTCCTCGCTGGTGGCAGTCCCACCTAGAATACATATTGAGTTGTTTGCACATATATATCATCACCTTTCCTGCTGTTTTTCCGTCGTCTGGCCGAGTTTCGCGGCCCAGGACTCCTTTCTGAGTTTCCCAGCTGAGATCGGCTCCTTCCAGCTAGCAGAGACCTCGAGCAGTCTCCACCGGGAGCTGGATGTTGGTGAGGAGAACCTGGTGGAACTGATGGAGCATCTTTCAACATTTGTAGAGGCTTAATGAATTCTATTGTGTGCATTTTCTTGGATTTCGAACTCGTGTGAATGGAAATTCCGAAGAAGTCGGAGGGCGTCCGATTGGCTCGGCCTCACGGGCCGGCGGCGGTGTTCAATTTAGAACACTGGATTCTGGGACAAAATGAAACGGTGAACTGTTCTGTTGAGCAATGAAGCTGATCTGAGTTGTACAATGTCTTTCAAAATCATTCATCATCCGTCCAAAAAAGATGTAAAAAACCTGTAACAACACACGCGGACCTTTTTCGTATTCAAGAGCTTTCGCCTGCCAAAGTAGTGTCCGAAAACACATCCAGAGCTATAGCAGTCTGCCTGAACCTCAGGAAAAATGGAAAACATGATAGAAATACTGTAAGAGACCTCCCTTTGAATTTTGTATCGAATTGGAGCAAGGGGACAAGTAGTTGAGGAAATCTGGTCAGCGGTCAAAAGTTGAGAATCAACTTTACACTGTTCAACCTTGCTGCCTTTCTGCGATATTCGGCCACCTGCAGTACATATCCCACCCAAACCCCTGTTCTTTCGCTCAATAATACGAGTAATAGCTTAAAGCCTGGCCTGTCCCGGTCACGGACTCGGAGGGAGTCGTTGCTTTCAAAAACACCGTGATGTGTGAGTACCATACTTGTCAACACTTCGCAGTGCACCTCTTTCAAGTGAGTTCAACCCCCTCAAAAAAGCAACTTTGTTGCTTGAAAAAGGCAACAGTCACGGTCACTGGGCCGTGATTGCATCGCAACGGGGTGGTCACAGTCCTATTGTCCGTTGCTCCCATACATGTTCGTACAGTAATGCTAATCTCGACTGCCGACACCCCCTTGATCCCACGCACAGCTCTCACCGTGTCGATACACTTTGTCCTTTCCACCACCTTGTCGAGAATTGTAAGGGTCATGGTAATATTCCCCTTACATATATATTTACGAGCTTCATGATACACTTCACGGCTCACGATACTTATTTTTCTCTCGAAGTACTGCTCTACCTTCCTATTTAGGATAAAGTACTTACGTTATATGGTCCGTGCATTCTCACATATACGGCTCCCATTCTTTCCCTGATCTTGGAGATTCTTCTCTTCAGTTCCCTCTTTGAGTCCCCTTGACCATTACAAGAATCCAGTTCAATCTACCTGTTTACATACCCCAGGAAACTAACCCTACTTCCATGGAGTCCGTGGACGGTTCGAATCGCATCACATTGGACAGGGGGATTTTGGAGAATCTAGTTGATTTCTTGAAGCGATTAGTGAGCACTATTAATTTACGCGCCTCGCTCGTGCTCACCAACTACGCAGCAGCCCAAAACGTCTGATGAATTCCGTCGTGAAATCGCAGTTCCTGCTCCTCTCCCGATCGTTATGAAGCCCGATAAACACAACGCCGGATCCACGTCGTCTGAGAGAACACCGCTCATACTCCTCACCGCGTTTAGGGATCTCATGCAGAATTGCACAAGTCTCTCTCCTCAGGATCAGACTCCCTTCCTCAATCAGCAAATCGACTCACTGACCCGTTATCTCGTCCAAAGTTCCGATGACTGCTCTGTGTCCGATCCCTCTTGCACCCACGCCGACACAGTTGAAGAATCGCGGTATGAGAAACAAAAACAACTCACGGAGGATGCCATAGAACTTGGAAAACTAAGAAATATCCTTACTGTATGTCCCTTCTGATCCTTTGATATATTTGTGTTGTCCCCATCCTGATTCAACGAATAGCGAGAACGACGGGCATTCGAAGAGGAAAAACGTGTGCTGGAACTCAAAGAAGTCTTGCGAGAACTTGGTGATGTGTGACAATGGCGGGAGGGAACGTGGCTGCAACCGTTGAGGCTACGCTAGGGCAGAAATGAGTTGCGCCACCGAGGTCATGCGATCTGGATGAGCCGCGGACAGTTTTTTGATGGCCTTAGGATCGAGGATGAATGAGGGTGGACGAACAGCACGAAGACGGTCGTTGGCGTGCGCAGATGCGAGCCAGGCTGTGAGACGAAGTTGAAGTGGGGAAGGGGAAGATGAATGGGGTGAATGTTGTCGGGACGAACGAGGTGAAATATGGGGGAGTGTGCGCGGGAGAACATTCTTAAAAAGTAGCCTACATCCCATGTCATGTCTCATTTTTTCCTCGTGAATTTCTATGAAGTCTGTTTTGCTTCAGAATGTGTTTGGCGCGTTTTCGTGGTGCGCGACTGTATATTTGATCGCTTATGTAAATGGTCACATGACCACGGATCATACCCAATTTGGAAATGATCGGTGTAGTTTTCCATGAATCCCACTCAAAATCTGATTTTTGATGATAATTGGGCAAAATGCGGGACATCCCGATGGTTCTGATGGCCGATGACATGCCGTGTTGGGCTGGGAGAGATTAACTGCCCCAGGCTTTGCGAGGAATGCGAAATCGGCAAATCTGAACAGACAGTCTTGCTCAGAATTTCAAGGGCTATCCATTGGCGGTGGATGCGATGAATCCCACTCAAAATCTGATTTTTGGTGATAATTGCGCAAAATGCGGGAAAGAGTGACGACTTGGGGCCACTCTATAGGTTCCTGATGGCCGAGTCGATGCCGTGTTGGGCTGGGAGAGATTAACTGCCCCAGGCTTTGCGAGGAATGCGAAATCGGCAAATCTGAACAGACAGTCTTGCTCAGAATTCCAAGGGCTATCCATTGACGGCGGGCCCGATGAATCCCGCTCAAAATCTGATTTTTGGTGGTAATTGCGCGAAATGCGGGACATCCCGACGGTTCTGATGGCCGAACATATGCCGTGTTGGGCTGGGAGAGATTAACTGCCTCAGGCTTTGCGAGGAATGCGAAATCGGCAAATCTGAACAGACAGTCCTCCTCAGAATTTCAAGGGCTATCCATTGGCAGTGGGCGCAATGAATCCCACTCAAAATCTGATTCTTGGTGATAATTGCGCAAAATGCGGGAAGGAGGGACGACTCCCGGGGCCACTCTATAGGTTCCTGATGGCCGAGTAGATGCCGTGTTGAGCTGGGAGAGATTAACTGCCCCAGGCTTTGCGAGGAATGCGAAATCGGCAAATCTGAACAGACAGTCTTGCTCAGAATTTCAAGGGCTATCCATTGGCGGTGGGCACAATGAATCCCACTCAAAATCTGATTCTTGGTGATAATTGCGCAAAATGCGGGAAAGAGGGACGACTCCCGGGGCCACTCTATAGGTTCCTGATGGCAGAGTAGATGCCGTGTTGAGCTGTGTGGCACTCGTCGCTCACGGACGCCCTGAATAATGCGAGTGCGGTCAATGGCGGGATAACTACAGCAGCAGGGAGGGAAATGTTGCCGAAGGGCTTCAGTCGGCAGGCGACATCGCTCACGGACGCCCTGAACCATGCGGGGACACTGAATGGGTGGACTGAAACAATCCATCTGGATCTGTCAACCAGCGGGGATAATGCCGTGAGGGACGACTCCCAGGCCGCTCGTCAAGGGCGGAGGAAAATATACGAAGCTCCGTCAGGCGGCAGGATGTTCGATGCCTTGGATGGTGTTGCACAGGAACCAAGTGCTCGGGCTAAAACCTTGGCTGAAAACCCGGTTGCTGGAGCTCAGTTTTTCCACTTGATGATTTCAAAATTCTTTGAGATAATCCTCGGCACAAAGAGAGCCTCGAAGATATGTCACATTGACAAACCCTTAACCCTCAGAAAGCGGTGCTGAAAGCCTCGGGCCGGTCAAGCCGAGACCTCTCCCGCAGACCCCGCCCCGGCCCCCACCCCGGACGCCGACGCCGAAGCGAACGCCGCATGAGTAAGGGCCAAGGAAGCGTTCAGAGCCCGGGCGGCGGAGGCAGCTCGGGCCTTGATGTGGACTTCACCCCGTAGTTTAGAGTCAATCCACACTCCAATCCACTTCACCGCCTCCGATGGACGAATAGTTTCGCCGTCGAACTCGATGTTGAAATCGGAGAGGTCCCCTCGACCTGGCGGGTGGTGGATCAGCTCTGTTTTAGATTTTTCGACGGTCTTCGCCCACTCTTGCGCAATGATGGCAGCGCGGTTGAGAACGGCCACATTCTGTGACGGTGATTTACTGGCGGTTTGGGCTCATGAAAGATCCCAGGCGCCAGCAGACGTCGCAGTCGGATCTAGCATATTTCTCATCAATGGTATGACGGAGTGGTTACGGTGCGTGCATTGCGCTTCCGTGGTGTGGGTTCGAACCTCCTTCGAGTATTTTGTTTCTTTTTCCATTTTAAAATTATTTCCGACCGAGCACCATGCAGTGGGCCCTGCGACGAGCGCGCGGCGCTGGGCCCGCTGCGCGCCAGGAGGATCTTCGGGCGTCTCCCTCGCGTGCCACATAACCTTTAAAGCTCAGAATAAGCTTAAAATTTGAATTACACACACAAAAAATAATAATTAATAAGCTCCACGCAGTGGGCCCCCGCGGCGAGCGGATGCACCACGCAGTGGGCCGAGCGGCGAGCGTCCAGGGGGGTCCGCGGGGGTCTCCCCCGCGCCAGTTGACCTAATTTTCCCTTAGAATTGCCTTAGAATTGCCTTAGAATAAGCTTAAATGCTTGAAAACTTGGAATAAATACACTTGGATATGCCATTAGATCACAGGAAGGGGGTCTTGGGGGAACACCATCCCCCTCAGCAGTAAATATGGTGAAAAAGCCTTGTTCACTGTCGACGCGTCGCGACAACACACGTGCTGGGAAAGAATCACGTGATGTCAGAGTGGGGGAGGCCAAGGGGGGTTTTTATCAAGATGCAGCGACGTTTTTCCAAATCCCCAGCCTTCCTCCGGCCACCGTACACCCGGATATCTTGAATCTCACGAGTCCCGCGTATGCGACGGACCCTAGGGTCTATCAACTCCTTCGGACGATGGATCTAGCCATGTTCACCAGTGCAGAGGAGTCCGCGGTCGACGACTTCGCATTTGTGCTCTTTCAGGAGCTCGGTTATACGCCTGTTGGACGGGTTATACGGACGAGGAAAGATATTCCGCTTGTGATTTGCGGGGAGCAGAGACACGCCAAAACGGACGTGTGTATCGTCAACGAAGGAAGCATTCTGCTTCTTGTTCAAGAAGACAAAAGGCATGCGGACGGGGGCGATCCCATCCCGCAGCTGGTCGCCGAGGCCATTGCTGCCTTTCATTCCAACAACCTGACCAGGACGCAAGCCCTCGGTTTACCCGCAATCGCCTCGAAGGTTATCCCCGGCATCACCATGAAAGGCACCTCCCCGATTTTCTTCAAAATCCCTGTCACCCTCGAACTCGTGGCCGCTGTTATAGGTGGCCGATATCCCAACGCACCCACCATCGTCCATGCGCATCTTCCCACCGTCCCTAGACCTGCTGATCGCTGGAATGAAGGTATGAAGCCGCTGGACAACCGGGCCGCTATTTTATCCTGTTATGAGGCGTTCAGGCAGTTTGTCAACTAACTCGGTATGTCAATTGGTACCCGCTCACCCAACCAATGTTAATGACGCAGCCATGTGGCTCAGGGGACTGCTGCATTTTGTGAAAGGCGACGATACACCAGGCGCCGCTATACTTTTGAGAATGATGATTGTACTGTTTATCTTCTTGCTCAGCTGCGTGAGGAACATTCTAAAACTGCTTTTGAGCTGGATGGACGATGGATTAGACAGCACGCACCATCATAAGCTCATCACTACTATCTTCATCTCCGACAGAATCTTGGGCATCCTCCTCCTTTACGCGCACGACAGCCTGTACGCGCCGTATACATCAGGAAAAAACTGGCTGAATACGTTATGCAATGTAGCCAGGATAACTGTGATAAAAGCGTGATGTGGGGGAGAGCTCTATAAAATACAGGGAAAACAAAAGATGCCACAGTGGCTACCTATGATAGGATGCTATTCAAAACGGGAAAATTTACAACTTTGTGCACACATCGGAATATCGACAGAAATTGAAACTCCGAAAAAGTCCGCTCGGTGCGTACCAGCCCCTGCTCTCGGACAAGGTGCAGCACGAACCTTGTCTCAATATAAGCATTATCATTAACAAAGTCATTCCTTGATCGCTGAAGGAGTTGCAGGAACATCAGATGACTGAAGTGCAATCATCATGTGCGACTTACCTGCTCTTCATTGTCTTGCCATTCATATCCAGGCTCAGAATCATTGAGGGCTATCGCATACTCCGACTGACACAGCTATTAGTGCCAAAGAGCGAAGGAGAGGCAAGGATAAAAGCTCACCCAGCCATGTACTCCCTCAGGCAGCTGAAGAGCGGTAGCGTTGTAGAACATTGAGAGTTGCATCTGTTTGAAACAGGTCTGCAGAGCAAATGGCCCTACATACTGCCGCAACAGGTCCAGAATGGTCTTGAACAATAACTCGAGTTGGCCAGGATGTTGCTTCCTGGAGGACTGAAAAACCCATCAGCAAAAAGAAATTTAAGCTGGAAGATAAATTATTACTTCTCGGACGCGAATGTTCTCATCCCTCTGCTGCTCTAGTGTTCGATCATTCAGTGCATTAAAAACCTGGAAAAGTGTCTTCTTTGGTCCACTGATGGCTTTCGTGATGCAATTCTCCACCTCGACACGGCCATTTGTTCGAATTCCTGCCGTAAACACGACACTGATCCATGCCCATGCCCAACGATCACGAACTTGGTAAAGATCATGCAGGTAGATCCTCGCAGTTGGATATCTTCCGACAAGGGCCCGCCACTTCGTCTCGAAGTCCTCAGGTGAAACTGCCCGATAACATGCCCAGAAATCCTGCAGGAAGTTCTGCCAGTCACCAGCTAGGCTTCGCGACAGGTTCTTGTCGACATTCTCAAGGAGATGAGACAGACAGTATAGATGGAAAGTAAAGACCAGGACAAGAGAGGCGGCTGCAATCAGAGCTGGAGACCGGTCGGAGATGAGAACTTCAGGGTGCACATCACCTGAAGCGTTAAGGTGACAACGAAATATCCATGCATGTGTCTCTGTATCTTCTTTTTTCTGGAAAGCATACCAGCCATTGTGAGAGCGTCCATGCGAGTCGATGATGATCCCTATCGAGAATGGATACTGCTTGTCATTGCGATTGTAGGAGTTATCGTTAATGAGGATATCTGTGTAACGGCCTGTAAGTTGCGCTTGAGCAGGGGACTGCCACCAAATAGTGATGACAATGTTCTCGGAGTCCATCTGCACAGAATAATCCCAACCTGGCTCTGTCCGCTTCCGCTCCTGAAGGGAGGCGATAATAGCTGCAATATCCCCACCAAGGGCATCAACTTCTTGGCGTGCTTCCTTCCGAGCGCGATTCCGCATGTTGGAGATTTGCCGAGGCTCCAGTTCATTATCAGGGAACTGAGACTGGAGGACCTCCTGCATCTGCGTTCGTGAAAAGGAGTCTGAAAACCGTCCGACAACTTCCCGATGCGCTGCCGCTGGCGGTCGCTGCACATTGCCACCCTCTGGAACATGGTGATCATGGTTATGCTCTGCATCGATAGTGGTAATGTGCCAGTGCTGACGTGGCCTGGGCATTCGACAGAGATTAACGTGGGCATGACAGTCCGTTCTCCCAGATTTCCCATGCCGATGGTCCGAGGGATCAATGTCGATGAGATGGGTTTCTTTCGGATCGCGGTATCGGTTGCAGCGTAGAGTTCGCTTCCTGAGCACCCCATTATCATCTTTATGAGACTGGCCGAGGATCCACTTGTGCCCCAGAGATTCCTGCGCCTAATCGGGCCTAACACAACCAGAATCTGTCGCGCTTGTTTGGGCGCAGCATAGACAAGACCAGGAGCAGCAGACTCCGTTTTTGGTTTCCTGTGTGGTGGAGATACCAGGTCAATAGAGACATGTTCAACCTTCCCTGAACTCGGAGGAACATGTTTACGTTTGACGCTAGGGCGGAATGGACTCAGGAGCCTCGTTGATCTCCTGCTTCGTGTCAAGACGAGGGGGTGTGCAGAGATCGACAACATCTGGGCTGCATAAATCTAAAACTTCCTTCTTGATACTATGCGGCGGTGTTTTAGGTGGGGCAGAGGAGAGTCATGAACAATTATGGTTCTGGTGTCATTTCGGTCTCGTCTGGCAGGCAGTGGTGGTGGAGGAGAATCAACGACGATTATAGTTGGAGTATCTCGTCGGGCTGGTTGTGGTGGAGGGGTATCAGGAATGATGATGGCCCCAATGTCAATGTCGGCGGCGCCAGCAACTGTTATGCTGGCAAAGTATTCGGCAGAAAACCGTGTATGCAGGTGGGGAGTCGTATATGCTGCAAAGGACATGGTAGAAGCAAAAAGGCAAAGCAGATAACAGGCATGACAAGGTGCAATTTGCGTTGTGGTTACCGATCACCGATCGAGATACTCTACCTTTTCAAATCGACAGGGGGTGTGACCCGTGACTCGTTGAAACATTTTGACAATTTGACATCAGCTAAAAATTTCCGTGACAAAACCGGAATTTTCGACGGATTAGAGCTTTCGCAGTGGTTTGGGCAAATTTCAGAGGTCTGTATCATATGGTCAATTCGACAACTGCCTTTGTGACGTGTAATCCTGAACCAATTTCGACACCGACAACTCTGTGACACGTGACTGTCGAATTAAAGGTACAGTGGTAGGTTTCAGGAACACCTGAAAAATCGAGTGGGACAGAGGATTGCAAGCTTAATTAATTAGCCTGAAGTATTGCATTGTTGGTGGTCTTCCCCGAATACATGCCAGAAGGTCACTGAAGGCGACATCGACTGACAGGAAACTTAGTTTGGTATAGGATCACGATTCATCCGGAGATCAGATCTGAGATCTGATGGCAGCAGCCGGTCCGAAAGATAAGATCCCCTTATGCCATTCCGTGTGCCTGCAAATAATCTTGATAACTCTGCCCCATCCTCTCTGCTTCCCATCCCGCCTAGCCTCTGACCGCTGCTTTTCCTGTGCACCATGGGCAAGGTCACCAAAGTTGCTGTCTTCAGTGTCAGCGTGTGCTCCCGGATTGGGATCCGCAACATCTGCCGCAAGAACCTCCTTCCATCCAATACTGTCATGTTTGAGAATAAAGTTGTGGAGAGCTGCAAGGTCGAACTGCCGTGCAACTCGCTCGGGAACACGGCGATGAGATAAGTATGTAGTCGAACTGAATGCCCGAACCACGTGTTGAGCTTCTTTGGGTCCCAAATCATTGCGGTACACCGCCATCCACCTAATCATACAGTGTTCCCACTTGCGAATTATAGTTCGTGAGACTGAGGCAAGCGCCGCTGGCATATTCGCTTTGAGGCCGTCGTAAGTATAATCACAATGATCACGAAGATACTTCTTGACAGCACCCCAAAAGAACTCGATGAAGTTCAGCTAGCAATGGTATTTGGGGCAAAATATGACCAGATGACCAGCGTCTTCAATAAGGTATCTGCCATCAGGAACCAGCACGTGTGATGTAAGCTGTGATGTGACATTCTGTGACCCCGCCTTCCGCCCAACATCCCGCCCGCCTCCCGACCTTTTTCATGAAAGTGCTCTGATAGGAGGTTGGATGAAGTCCTAATGAAGCCTTGTATCAGAGAACATTCTTAAAAAGTAGCCTACATCCCATGTCATGTCTCATTTTTTCCTCGTGAATTTATATCAAGTCTGTTTTGCTTCAGAACGTGTTTGGCGTGGATCATACCCAATTTGGAAATGATCGGCGTAGTTTTCTTAGCCGAGAAATCGTGTACGGAGCGAAAAAAATCCATGCCAGGCAAGAAACGCGCCCTCAGCGTCTGTCAAGCAAGTGCCAAGCGAGCCCGCACTACTTGCTGGGCTTCCCTGTAACCCGGTTCCGAACCCCCCCCCCCCCCCCCCCCCCCGACCCTCAGCCCAACCCACCTCCCATCGGCCATCCCACAACGACTGGCGCGCACACCGCGGAATCGGCTCAGATACGACTGATTGCTGCTGCCGCAAAGCTCTCTTCTACCAGCCTAACTTCGTGAATCAGAAATCTGCACTCAAAGAGCTCGTCGAAGATCATGGCCACATTTGTGATTTTTATCCCAAATTTCACCCCGAACTCAATTTCATCAGTACTGGGGCGGTCAAGTACCGTTATCGTGACCTTCCCGCCTCATCAAATATTAACGAAATGCGTGCCAATGTCATCAAATGCCTCTCGAGCAGATACGCAGGTCTGGTTTGATGTCTTATTTTCCTTCATTTTTTTTTTGACTCTATTTCGGGTTTGCTAACAGATCAGCTCGTTATACATGTATCCATGCATATAACGAAGGTCTTATGGTGCGCGTCACCTAAACACCACCAAATATAAACGAAATTTGTGGCATGCCGGGAAAAACTTCCCACCTCTGATCCTGTAGCAAAAACACTCCAATTAGGTAGCAGAACAATCGCTCAAGAGTGATTTTCAATCGGCTCAATATTGACAAAATTATTATTTTTCCCTCGAGCGATTTGAGACATCAGTGATGCGATCAATATATAAGATCACGTGTATATGCCCGCCCCCCGCCCTACCATCCATCGCCTGCCCGATGCGCACTCCGACCGGGCCTGCGTGGGCTGATAGGCGGTATCATGGTCATCGCACTTTACCTCCAGATATGATTGCGAAGGCCAGGAGAGCTGTGAGATGGTCTTTGGTAGCTACTCAAATATTTCGGAAGCTTTCCCTCTCGATAGAGAGGTACAATTTTTTTTGAGTATATACGAGAGTTATGGGAGTGGGACTCGGCTAAAGGTAGTAGCCGAGTCCCACTCCCACTATCAGCGTCCGAGTCCCATAAACGAAGTGATTGATAGTGGGACTCGCTTGTCAACTCCGCTTGCGACGCGGGGCGGCGATCAAGGCAATCAGCGGCAAGAATTATTGATCCGCTGAAGCCACCGCACGTCAAGAAAGTTGTGTTCAGATATCAATGAGCGTGTACCCTCATTATAACGCTTCACCAGCCTGATGCACCTTTGTAACCCAGTATAATCCAGTTGGATGTTTATAATGCTCGGTGACGTCTTCCAGTATATCTCTTGATCATGGGGTGTGTGGGGAGGCGGCAGAAGAAGGGGGGAATTTAAATACACATCCATCGAGAACGGAGAACATAGGTTGTGCTCAGGTAATTGTAATTGTAAGTGGTCATCATGAGTGAGTAAAAAAAAAAACAGGGTGTGTAATCATGTATATATAGTCCCAGAACCTATGACAGATTGCTCTGTCATAGTGGCCTTTTGGTCCAGTTGGTAGTGGTGCTAGTTTTGGGGCACGACTATTACAGGGGTTTGGTTCGGACGATCACATCAACTACTTATTGTGTTGATACTGATCTTCCTCTGATTGTTCTCATTGTCTTTACCATCTCTATTGTTCCTGCACATAGATATATAGCTAGTGTGCAATGGATCCTGACTTTTCGCCTTCCATCTGTTCCCCTATTTCCCCTTTTGTCTGCCATACATTTCCTCCCTGTATGTGCCAAGTAGTTTAATGGTAAGTGGTTTTGTTCATTTGTTGTTCTTGATCAGTCCGTGCCCCAATCATTGTGCCAGACAATGCCACTAAGGATGCGTTGAATATAAGGGCAACACATGCATTTGCAGCTGCAACAGTGCTATCGGGTTTTCGCATACTTCTTGTGATCTCGGTTCGCTCTTTGTGCATGAGAATGATTCTGAGAACTGGAACCCGAGCTGGAGTGATAACTCCTGGGCGCTCGGAAATGAGTCTATGTCTTTGCCGTCATCTTCGGACTGTTTCCCAATCTTTCCTCCCGAGTTGGAGGCGTTTTTGGCGACGGCTGATCCCTCGCTTGCACGAGGTGTCTCCGCGGCAGCTGATTCGCCGCCTCTGCATCTCTGGGGCTCAGAATCAGATGACTTGCCTGTTTCCAGCTCGGGTAAGTCGGCGAAACTCGGTTCTAGATGTCTGATCTGATTCCGCACACACAGGCCCCCCTACAGTTGACTTGACGCAGTATGAGATGTCCAGTTCTGAAGCCCAGACCTTTTTTGGCTGGGAATGGCAGAAATCGTCAACACGCTGGCTAGATGACGGTGTTTCCTGGGAAGTCTGCCATTTCCCCCAGGCAATCAAAGTCTCGGACCGCACTAAAGTCTCCCACGTTGAGCGCGTAACGGGTCTGCCATCTCAGTTCCCCATCCCAGGCGACTGCGTTTTTGATCAATGTCACGCAAATTCCGAAGCTTGATCCAGGTACCACCGTTCACCCGAGCAGGCCCTTAACCTCTCCCAGCCCAACACGGCATACGTTCGGCCATCAGAACCGTCGGGATGTCCCGCATTTCGGCCATTTTGCGCAATTATCATCAAAAATCAGATTTTGAGGGTGGTTCATCGCGCCCACCGCCAATGGATAGCCCTTGAAATTCTGAGCAATTATCACCAAAAATCAGATTTTGAGTGTGGTTCATCGCACCCACCGCCAATGGATAGCCCTTGAAATTCTGAGCAAGACTGTCTCTTCGGAATTGCCGATTTCGCATTCCTCGCAAAGCCTGAGGCAGTTAACCTCTCCCAGCCCAACACGGCATACGTTCGGCCATCAGAACCGTCGGGATGTCCCGCATTTTGCGCATTTATCACCAAAAATCAGATTTTGAGTGTGGTTCATCGCGCCCACCGCCAATGGATAGCCCTTGAAATTCTGAGCAATTATCACCAAAAATCAGATTTTGAGGGACATCTTACTTTGGGTCCATGATCACCCAGGGCACATCGTCCTCGTAATTGAGGTATGGCACCCGGAGCGCCTGAAAAGTGGACTTGAAGCTGTGAAATATTCCTACAGTCTAGGCCTTATATATCTGCATGCTCTATCCTCCAGCGAGTGAACCAATTGTCAATATTCTGACTTTGAAGTGTTTTCGAGAGATTACACGCCTCAGATCAGCTCTGTGCATCCCCGTCCGGCGACGTGACACGTCCCAATGTGATCACAAGCGCGGTCACGTGCCCGGAATCGTTGTGATCGAGTTGTCTCGCGGTGCTGTACAGGGAGTACAAGAGAAAATACGAGCTGTGGGACTCCTCCAGGACACTCAATAGAATGATAATGGGTAGTTTCTCAGCTCATTCAATCATAGATCACACAAATACACAGAGCCTGAGCTGTACCTATATTCTGCTTGTTCAAGTCCACTGTTCACGTGCTCCGGGTGCCATGCCTCAATTACAAGGACGGTGTGCCCTCCGCCATACAAATAATTGTTTTTAGAGCCATACAACATCCCACACAACCTTCAAATCATGACACAAGAGATGATCTCCGCAAAACATGCAGAATAATATATTATAATTACTACCGGCCGTATGGAAAGATTCTGAGGACGTCATGCCCTGCGGAATTGTCGTGTAATTCTGCTCATATAGCCAGTATTAATTTCCCCATTATGCTACCTGAGAGCGAGAAAGATCAAATCGTGCGTGAATTCCGCGAAGCAACCAACAACGCTTCGATGAAACGATATACCTGTTCCTTTTGTGGTACCCTTGAAAATGCGAACTGTGTCAAAATGAGATCCGTCAACCAGCTGGATATCTCCCTCCTTGATGAAGCTGTGAGGAACTCCATAAAATATCCCGGCAACCTCGAATTGAGTCTTTCAACCATTCTTCCGTTATCAACGGTTCATATGTATTGTGTCATCTGTGCAATTCAGCTGTCAGTAAAAACACCTTTCGCTCAATTCCTTTGCGCAGCTACGCCAATGGTCTTTGGATAGGGATCATTCCAGAAGAGCTTCGTGACCTGACCTTTCTCGAAGAACAGTGTATTGTGCGGGCCCGTGCCACAAAATGCATGTATCATCTCACGTTGGGGCCATCAGGTCAGTTAGCTGCTCGCGGAAATGTCTGCATATTGCCTCAAGACACGGCATCTGTTGTATCTGCCATGCCCGTACCATTATCCAGAATACGAGACGAGATTCGTGTGATTCTTGTTGGTTCTCCTGACACAGAGGTAACTCATGACATGCTGAAAAAGTCGCCACTGCTAGTACGTCGGGAGAAGATCAGGGCTGCCCTATTCTGGCTCATTGAGAACAATCCTCTCTATGCCGACCTTGATAAAGCCTCGATAAATGAGAACCTCGAGGAATATCCAACACATGACTGCCCAATTGCGGTTGCTGACTTTCTACGCACAAACTCGGGAAATAATCAAGGATCTTCATACACCTCATATTCGGATCAGGCAAATACGGAATTATTTGAGGGATCGCACTCAGAGTGCGTGGACAAGTCAGCTGAACGGGGACCAGGAGAAAATAAATGAGTGTTTTCTGAAAAACCGACTTCTTGGATTGATCTCGGATCACAAAATGGTTTACATGGCAGGAAAGTACTCATAAAATAGACCTATTCCACATTTTGTTTCATCTAAATTGATCCAGCTTTGAGCTTGCGAGACCCATTTCAAGTCCGGCATTTTGAGTATTTTTGGTCATTTTTGGCCATTTTTACGGAAAATCACCAACTTGAGGGCCTCATTATACGTTCATCCGGCGGCGAAATCGGTCCTCCGACCGAACCCCCCGTTTGTCTTTGACGGAGAGGGGGAATCCTCAGATCAGAGATCCGGTTGTTAAGTAGTATCTCTCACCTCTCCGGCATTCGGGTTATCGTAGCGGATGTCACGAGATGGGTCAGATGACGCCGCAGGCACCGGGCCGTCGGCCGGTCCGAGATGAACACCCACTGAGGGCGGGATCGTCATGTCGTCACCGAAAGACGGCATCATTAAATATTGCTGCGGTACCCGGGGGCGGGAAAGGTGGTGGTGGTAGGTGGTGGGGAGGGAATGGAGAAGATCAGAGATCCGTCGTCGTTTATAAGTCCCGATCCCCGTTGGGGCCACAACATCCGAAATGTGAGGCTGTCGTTCATCATGACTCACATGAAACGCCGCCATATGACCATTGCCACTGGTCTGGCCAATGGGTGCCGATGCAAACGTAATGACGTTCCCATTGATGCGATGGATCTCCCGCCCAGAGCCCGCGCCGTCACCAGCAAGGTCTCCAGATGGGTCGAGGTGGGCGCAGTCACCTGAGGCGAGCGAGACGCGCGAGCCAGATGCGGAGCCGTACGGATGGTACCTCACAGACGATGATGCGCGGCCTGAAACTGTGCGATTCCCATGTAGGGAAGACTCGGAAGAGGGGGGAGATCCGTCGTTGGAGTAAGTATCATGACTTAGACCGGACACACGACCAGGCCAACTTGAATAGGAATCTGGGAGAAAGTAAGTATGTAATGCAACGTGCAACGTGCAACCGTCCGCCAGATCTAGAGAGACCTACCAGGAAGGCGGGAATCCGGGCGCCCACGCTCCGTCTGCACCCAGCTGGAGATTTGTGTAGTAGACCGATATATATTGGTCCGGTTCAAAACATAGCGCACAACTTTCTTGTGTTTTCTTGGATACAGGTTGAGCCCTAATGTCTGTGAGTGGCGGAAATTAAGGTATAGTCACGATGACTAACCTTGCACAAGGGCAGCTTCAACGTCTTCGGGCCATACAAACTCGCCGTCTCTCTTCTGTTTCTTGCGCTTGCCCATGCCAGTGAACGGACGACGAAGAAAACCTCCGCTGGGAAGTTATTATATTGAGGGGCGGTGACGAAACACCGTGGAAACTGTCATCTCACGTCACTTTATCGAAGACATAAAGTGGAGAATACAAAGAGAAGCGACATTTGATGCATGCCCATCATTTCACTCCCCGCAGGTCGGCGCAGGAACCCTGCCGTATCTCCGCCGCATCTCCGCCAGCATCATCGGATGTTCCCGTGCGAACCGACCTTATAGGCAGTGACCGGGGGCCTACATACTTAGACTCGGAGACCTCATACTCCTCCGGGTCTAACTAGACCGGTTACGTGGGGGTGTTGATTATCAAAAATTATCGGTTTTGTCCGATGGAACGATCACGCGTCACGCCCGAATTGAAAGTGGGTCCAGCTTCCATTCCATATTAATCTGGAATGGAAGCGAAGTTCCTCCCACGTCCGAGGGAATGACAGGTATGGAATGGAAGCTCCTATGAGCCAACAGACCTTCGAATCGGAGAATTCTAATCAGCAACCCCCTAGTGCTGTGCTAGGGAGTTAATAGCAGGTGCTATGCTATGCTAAAAATTTTAGGCTCCGGAGGACCATAGCTAGCATGTGTTAATAGGGATCTTCAAACCTCAGATTTCGGCCGGTTACTGGTGCTGTGGGTAGATACTGCCAGTATCTGTATTACCTAATAATTATCCCAAATGCGGCTCGGATTTGATCCAAGCTGTGCAAAGCTGTGCTCTCTGCCGCTGCACATCATCTTTCCTCTCATCTGTCCTTCCCTTGCTCCCTCCCTATCGTATGGCGCCGCCTCAACTCCAATTCGTGTCCTACATCCCTCCAACTCCACTTGGCACCCCAGAAGAGCCTGGATCTACCCCGGATCTGCCACCAAAACGCGGACGCGGACGGCCAAAAGGCTCTAAAAATAAGGTGAAGGATGAGTCCTCCACGCAAACGGTACGCACCATGGCTTCGGGGGATGTCGAGGTGCCATCTGTGATCGCACAACCGGGTCAATCAGAGCGCAACGGCGCTGGGATGGTCGAGGAGCTCACAAATATGGTGCGTGCTCATTTTCTCTGATTTAAGCGTACTAATGTGAATACTTACAGGTTTCAGCTGCTACCGTGGCCCCCCATCACATTGGGACTCCCCCACACAATGTCGTCCCGCAGACCCCCATCAATTCCCACCCAGGTCGGGGTACTGCACAATACGATGTTGTCGCACAGACAGCCTTCCATTCCCACCCCAGTGCTGCACGAAGCAACATCGCTCAGACAGCACCCCCTGTTCTCCCTCTACCCAAATCAGCATCTCAGAGAGCTGATGCCGCCGCCAGCGCCGCTGCTTCGAGCACATCTCAGGCTCGCAGTGTCATTGACCGAGCGCGTGTGCAGCAAAATACAGTCCCTGATGCTGTGTCTGTTCTCCCGCCTCTCTCTGCTTCCAATACACTGGATTCTCCTCTGGGTTTTATTACAGATGTAGAGAATCAAAATGATTTAACTTCCTTTGTGAGCGGCGGACTTGGCACTGAAAACGACGAGGATGGGGAGACAGATCCCAACAAGAATGCTTCTGGATCTCAGCCACGAGTGCCTTTCCCAGACTGGTTTCAAAAACGATTCAATACTCTGCTTGATGAGCTCAAGCATGATCTGAAGTCTGTGGGTCAGTCACGCTATTACAAGAATGGACAATTCTGGATTCGTGCCAACTCTGTCTGGTCTACTCTGAAGGGCACAAATCTCAAACCAACAGATCTATTCACTCCAGACTTCTTTTTGTGGGACCCACTCAATCTGCTGGGGAAAGCACACAGGCTTTGCTGCCCAGATTGCAACCATCATCTGACTCGTGGTGGTGTTGTAAATCGCCCGCGCCGAGTCGTTGATGTTGACTCAAGTTTCTGGTTAGTTGGCTACACATATGAGTGTCAGAAAACTGCTACAGGTGGCTGTGATGCTCGGTTTCGCTCCTGGGATGAGCGGATCCTTCAGCGCTTACCTCGTGCACTTGCTGCAGAATTCCCAGCCCATTTGACCTGGCGTAGCGGACTTTCCACTCGTGCTTTCGGTGTAGTGAGATCATGCTTTCAGCATGGCATGGGCTCTGAGGAAGTAGCCGATATGTTTCGAATGCAGCACCTGAGGCGATACGACGAGCTACGATTGCAATACCTGCGTACAAAAATTAACCAGATGGGTTTCTCGAACGTCTATGAACCATTTTTGCCATTTGAGGACCGTTCCTCACACGGCTTCCATGGGTTCACACCCAGTGGTCAATGGCTTCGAGATGTGTATGATGCATTCATCGAGTCACACCGGGATGCAATGAATCAACACATGGCAATGCGTTCTGCTCTAATCTGTTCCATAGACCACAGCCACAAGGTCAGTATTTGTGACTTCAATCTTGGTAATGTGCACTGAGCCGGAGGATATTCCAGATCGCAAAGCATGTCTTCAAAGTTGATGGTGTTCCCATCTTCACTGCGCTCCTCACAGTAACAAATGAGAAAGCGGAAATCCGTGTCTGTGTCTTTGTTGCAACGAAGTCCCATTCTCAATATGAAGAGGCATTACGGCGGCTTGCAAACGACCTCCCGATCTATGGCCACGAATTACCCGAAGTGTTCTACACTGACAACATGAGTGATAAACCCATGCTCGAGAAAATATTTCCCTCCCTCCGAGCAGATGTAGTTCCAGTGGAGAAATACAGTCATCTTCCCATGTTTGCCAGCCCGGACTTTGTGCGCCATCCTGAGCAACTTGATAACCAGATTTCTATCAACAATGTTATGCGCAGCATATGTGAAGATATCCCAGTCAATGGCCACATTGTTATTGGATTTGATTCAGAATGGAATGTGGATGTAGCACCTCACGGACGCTTATCTGGCCAAGGACCACCAGCGATTGCCCAAGTTGCGTACAAGGACCGGGTGTATGTTCTTCGGGTAAGCCTTTATTGTTTTTAAAGAACTCTCTGACTTCACACTGACTGCTTGATATTCAGATTGGAGAAATGCTACTTCGCAAGGCGCTGCCAGCAGAGCTCGTCAATCTCCTTCGCAGTGAACAAGTTATTAAAGCTGGTCGTCAAGTCAATGGTGATTTGCAACGCCTTGCTGTGGCTGCTGGCTATCCACCAAATTATTTCCGTGGGGCTCTTGACCTCGCAGCATTTGCAAAAGATCGTTTTCTTATCATGAAAGCGACCTTGTCACTTGCTGATATTTTTGCCGCAATATTTCACCAATGCCTTCCAAAGAATGATACGGAGCGTGTCAGCAGCAATTGGTCGGACCAGGAGCTCAGTGATGCTCAATTGGAGTATGCCGCTCGAGATGCATATGCATCGCTTCTGGTCTACCATGAGATCAACAAGACTCCTCTCCCCCTTCCATTTCCAACAACAGCCACCACACCTTCGGGCACTCCAGTTCTATTGCTCACAGATGATAACAAAAGACTTGCGGCCCGAGGTGTGATTTCCGTGGCAGCATCCGAGCACCAATTCAATGGGGAAAATGTCACCAAAACCCGCACAGTCATGACTGTACAGGAAGTCTTGCTTCCGGGTGCGATAATTGGCCAGAACAAAGAGAAGGGCACCGGCCGCAAGCTATCTCTGGAAGATTTTGGAAAGCCTCCGTTTGACATCCTTGCACATCGCAGCCATATTCGAATAAAGCCAATAACTTCCGCTACTGGCATTCATCTGGACGACTCCCCAATGTCTCACACTCTAGAGATCAATAATCAACCTCTAGTCGATTTTGGACCTCCTTTGGATGAGAATGGTGCTGAAATGATCAGTGTTGCGGAAGGCTTAAATATTGCAGACGGCGATGATAGTGTTCCCGATGCTGATACTGTACCATCTCAAGAGCAAGATGCAGCAAGCGCAACTGAAGGGGAGACCATTTTAGGACCCGCAGTACTCCATGTCTATGCATGGCTCATTCGTAGTCGTGTTCTCAAAGATGTCTTCCACGTCTTCCACATGATTTATATCTCGCGCACCCATGGATTGCGGCAGGCTTTTTGTCAAGCCCTGCGCGACGCAATGCTTATCCCGCACCCGGTTGATAAAGCACTCATTGAAGCATACCTCAAAACTCACAACGTCACTTGGGAGAACATGCGGCGATTTCATCCCAAATGGCTGTGGCGCCATTGCCGTCGCACCATTCCTCCTGCAGAGGAGCTTTATCCGCTGGTACATCGGGTATTCATGACCTATGGCCCTCTCAAAGACGCAAAGTCTGGGCTCCCGCTTTTCAACACTGCTGCCTGGAAAATTGCCAAGAATATTCTGGAGCTAATTAAGAGTGGCTACGTTTCCGATCCTCCTGGTGTACAGCTCTACACATGCCTTGGCTTTGACGAGAAAGCAGGTGGTCTGCCCATTTATCGCTGTCGGCATGGGACAAACGATGTTGAGGGTGCTGTACACACACACCTGCTCTCAAAGCTGCCATCCCACGGAGCTTCAGTTCGTCATATGATCGCATGTTTGTTGGACTTCATTCTCTGCCATAACCTGCGTGTATGTGCCCCTTCTATTTTCCCCCCTCTTGTTTCTGACTTATTTTAGGTCGGATATTTCAACTCAACCGGACGGAAATTTCAAGGTCATGACTGTATCTGGCTGCTGAATGAAATCCAAGAGCTAGAGATCACGCTTGGCGAGCACCATGATTGTCTTCCAGCTCAGCTTGCGTGGGTCAATGGAAATCTTTACAAGAAGACGGAACAGAGCGCTGGAATCATTCAAATTCCGAAATCCGTTCGCGAGCTTGTCAAGATCCAACCATACAATGAAGAGACTGATTTGGAACAAAAACAAGCTTATCTTGCTAAGATGCAGGGTACTCGCAAGCCTGTGTTGCCGGTTCACACTCTTGCTGAGAAGCAATTGTTTGCCGAGCTCATGCGGACTTCACCAACCTTTCAAAAGTGCAGCACATCCATATCTCTCCCTGCTGTCGAAATCTGGAATCAGAAGGCTGAGACCACAAAAGATATTTACTACAAGGTGAATTGCGCAATTTGTGTTGTTGAAGAAACTCTAATTAATTTTTCAACAGCTCGAAGAACAGCTTACTGCGTACTTGAATGGTCCGTTCAAGGACTCTGCCAACATACGGCAGTCCTGTGCTCAAGCACGGGGTCGAACAGAGCCTCTGAACCGTAGTCTGCAAGACCCGAAGCGTTCAAATAAAATTGTGAATGCAACTTCTGGTCCTCTTGTTCCGCATCGGGTCACCACTGGATTTGAAGGGTCGGTTAATTCCGCTGAGGGTTCAAGGCAAGTTCAATTCGTCATTTCTTTTCCTCCAGCAAGCTGAAAATTTTCAGTTCAATGCTTTCGACCGTATCCACATCGAAGGTTGTACAGTTTGCAAAAACTCAGGATGTTCCATTGGCTGCAGCGAGATCCACTATCGAAATCAGTCAGAAGCGCTCAGCGGATGGCGAGCCTGCTGGTCAACCACCTCAAAAGCAGCTGAAGACACGTACATGTATTCGTTGTGGCAACACAGACGGATGCAGTGGGCGGCAGTACTGGTATAGATGCACCAACCCTTGCCGGGATTGCAATAAGCGCACAGTTCTGGAGTGTGCTGGCCGCTCTTCAAGGAAGCCCAATGTTCAAAGATGTGTTCCGGCACGAGACTTGGACTCGGATGATCTCACAAAGGCTGCGAAATTAGCGCTGGGTTTGGGGCAAGTGAGTTCAAGTCAACCAACATTCTCATTCCACAATATTAGCAGCACTAGTTAGTTAGAATGTAAATTCACAGATGCTACTTTTAAGTACCGTTTATGCAAACACGTTGAATACACGTACATCATGTTGTCTTTCGATTTTCTGCAACCACAATAAAATTTGTCCTCAGCAAGACTCAAGAGTTCTGGCCACCATTTCCCCAGATCCGGGACATTAATAAGGACAGGCACATAGCCAGTAATTCGATGATAAGGTGTGATTTTTTATGGCTTGAATGGCTGCAGCGTGAGTGTGTGGAACAGCGACGACGGATTGTAAGTTTGACGCGTTGTTTGCGCATGTCGTGTGATGCCGAGGTTTGCCGAGCCAATTTACCCTTTCGAGTGCTCCAGCATCTCCATCAACCACGGGACCGGCCGCGGGAACACACAAGTACCCGGTCCATTTAATCTAAAACGGCAATGTCACACGATTTTACTCGGCTAAAGCCGGATAAGCCGTATTGCTCAAAACTTGCGCCGCAGGCCGGAAAAAAATATTCTGAGTAGGCGGGGATGTAGATGTGAGTGTATCTTGATCTCAACTCGAAATTCACAGAGGATGAACACAAATCTCTTTCTCTCTTCTCCCTCTCCCTCTTCCTCTTTCCTTTTTGGGATTTTATTATTCTGCTGACGAATTTACCCACAACACCAGTAACCGGCCCAGATTTCGACCTCATTTCTAATCTCGGCTCCAGATGTTTGGGTGTGCCGCTCGCTGCGCTCGCGAGGTGGACCACCGGACCGCTCGGAATGATCCGAGGCAGAGGTTTTGATGAAAAAGAGATGCGGAAGTGCACACCCAAACATCTGGTGCAGCTCGTATAGTAACCATGCGATCGCTATCTTTTGGTCACATCCGTAACACCGTGTAACAATTGATAACCAGCTGATAGCGCGATAAGATATTTGATCCCGCCGCTAATTGATGCGCTCCCTTGTGCGAGCTCCGCCTACGCCATGGACGGCGCCGACGACTTCGACTTTTTCTACAACGACTTAGATTTCGATGAAGATGACTCCATGGAACACGAGGACGACGAGCGCGACGACTGCGGTCGGGATTTGTCCGATGACGAAGGCGCCGAGAAGCAGGATCCAATCCAGCTCTCCAACGTGCGGACTGCCAAAGCCAGACTCGAGGGGACGAATATCCTTGAGAAAGTCAAGAACATTCTCAAGTGCATGAAGGAGGAGGGGCTGCCACTCCCTCTCTTCCTGGATGCACTCTGTTGGGGTCCTCCCAACACTCCTCCCCTCGTCGTACATTGGCCCGGTTGGCGTACTCGGACGCCGACGATGTGAGTTCGTGATATTCTACCATGCCGACCCTGATTATCTTGTCACCAGGCTGACCAAGACCCTGATTATCTGGAGGCCCTCAAACGCTCCATGACCGACACTGGTGCTGTTTTGCCTGACACTGGGCCAGTCGCAGGCCCTTCGGGTTCTCGTCCGAGTCGTGCATTAGGGTGTTTCACACATCCCAACTTGAGCCCCGGGATAAACGAAACTCGGACGGCAGGTACATTCCAAGCACGGTACATTCGGCCGGATACACGGCACATTCACTCAAGCCAGGCACATTTGCCGGGAATGTGCCGCACTTGTGCGGAAACACAGCATTTGCTCCCGAAGGCAATGTACCGGCTTTGCAATGGCGGACGAACGGCGGCATTGCTTCGGCATGTGTGGCGCTTCAAGTCAACTTCCGAAATCGCCCAGAGGAGGGTAATCATACCCTCAGCAATGTATTTGGGTGCTAACATTAGCGAGGAAAAAAACCTTGGGGTCTAACTTACTTGTTCTCAGAATTTGGGTCAACTATTGTTGTAAAGTATTTCAAGTGTAAAGTATTGAACAGGAAGGTGTACTGCAGTACAGTAAGGAGACTTGTGGACGTGCCTGACATCGGAACCTTGTCGGTAGGCGATGCCAAGACCCGGATCACGGTCGGCAGGGCTTGCCGACGACCCGTGAGCAACCCGTAAACCCGCGGGTTCGGGTTCGGGTTTTACGGGTTGGGGTCCGGGTCAACTGATTTGTACCCGGACCCGGACCCGTGCCCATCCCTACGAAGAGGAATTATCCCACTTTCCGTGGGTGGCAGAGCAGTCATGGAGTAAGTATGGAGATTCAGTTTGTGGCAGACATAAGGAACTTGAAATGAGTTTGTTGTTGGTCATGCATTCCCTACAACTTGTGCCTTCCTTATGACGATCGGCCACACATGTCTGTGATCACCAGTACTCCCCACAATAGCAAGCCGCCTGTGCCCGCACATTTGGAGTAAATTGTCGAGAGTGTTCTATGTCTCTTCTCGCGTATCCCGACCTATCTTCTGTTTTTGGCTAAGCAGATTTTTGGGGCAGTTGGAAGCATCATCGCACACAGGAACAGGGTCAAGCTTGGTCCAGTTCATTACGAGGGGGCCGTTCCTGTCAAGTGACTGGCTGATGATCATAAAGCCCAGAAAAATGAAAACAGAGATGGAAACACCAAGCACGTTAACCCGGCCAAGAAACTTCTGCATCCAATACACTTCATCACCATCAAGGCATGTTTTACCGATGAGTTGCACAAGGAGAGTGTTATTTGTAGACAGCAAGAAAAGAAACGGTGGCCATGATTTGGGTATGCCAGTAAATCACCTGCAAGTCCCACAAAACCCTAATAATAAGAGGCTGCGTTAGGGGGGGGTGGTAGCTACTAACTATAGAGCAAATCTCCGATTCTCTGCTCCACGAATATCACCACAGATACCGTGAGGAAATATATGCGGAAAACCTACCGTGAATACCATGAATGACTTGGATATCCCCCACCCTGCACCATGCCTTCAGTCAACCATGAATACCGTAGGTTTTGTAAGGGACTTTAGCAGTGCCACCGTTGCTGTACACCAACCATCAATTCCGTGGATACCTTAACTGACTTTCGATACATTTTGTTTACATCGCCATACACCAACCACCAATTCCGTGGATAACTTACACTTTCGAAACATTTTGTTTACAATTCCAACCATGAATACCGCAAGTAAATTCCAAGTGATATCAAGAGCAAAATAATAATAATTGTGTCTGCATATGTGTATCTACGACAGGGAAAAACCACGGGGGAGGCAAGGCGATTGTGCATGACAGTTAGACAGGATCAGGGTTGCTGGGGGCCTTGGGGCGAGGCATGGCAGGGGCATTCTTCTTCGGCTTGGTGAGTTGCTCGCTCGCCTTCTTCTTGCCCCTTGGAGGTCCCACGGGGAAGTCGTAGTTGTCATCGTCATCAGCGGTCTTCTTCTTCTTCTTTGCCATCCCCTCCTCGACATCTGCTGCCTGCTTCTTCCCACTCACCCCGGCGTCCTTGGTCTTCTTCCCCGTTGCTCCCACTACCTTCGCCACCCCATCACCTGCCTTCCTCTTCTTCGCCGCAGGCTCCTCATCAGTGTCGCCGGCCTTCCTCTTCTTCGACTTCGCAGAATTTTCATCGTCCGACTCATCCTCAATGAACTCGGGTGAATTCACCGTTTTCTTGGTGGATTTCGAGGTGGTCGACCGAGCGGCTCTAGCTGGCACGGCTGTCTTGGCGCCCGAAGATTTCTTGTTAGCGGGTGCTTTGGCAGATTTCATGGATTTCGCGGATTTCACGGATTTCGTGGAAGGGTTTTTGGCGGATATCGCAGCACTACCCTTTGTAGGCTTCTTCGCCTTGGGTTCGTCCTCGCCTTCATCCTCGGAGGAGGTGCCATCATCACCGCTGTCGTCATCGCCGTTGGAGCCGCTGTTGTCATCAGAGTCGTCGGAGCCAGAGAAGCCGCCTTCGTCCTTGTCGTCGTCATCGCTGCTGTCAGACTCCTTGCCCTTGCCCTTACCTCGTCCTCCTTTTGAGACGCCCTTGTCAGACCGGACCTTCCTCACAGGTGGGACATATTCTCCCGACTTCTCCATCTTCTTCAGCTTATGCTTGAACCTCTTCAGCCCCTTCTTCGACAGCTTGACCCAATGGATCTTGCCGCTATTCCACCCATCTAACAGAGCCCTGAGGTCGTCAATAGAGGAGATGTCCGACATGTTCTTGATGGGGATCTCCACGGGCCAATTCTTAATCTTGACCCCGTAGCGAAGGACAATTTTGTAGGGGTAATGCTGGAAGTTCATGCGAACGTTCGGCTTCCCCGTAGTGCCCTCTGTCTCTTAATGAGTAATAAATTATCGACAACTTAAGGCAGAACTTACGAAGGCCCCGGTTATCAGCTTGCTGATCAAGGCCTTCACTTCACCCGAAGGCACCTCCTTCAGACCAATGGCCTTGCCTATGCCACAGTCAGCGGCAAAAAGAGCACGAAAAAATCACTACTAACGGGCTTTAGCCTTCTTCTTGTTGATCCCCCAAGCCTCAAACTTCAGCAAAAAGTCCAATGCGCTCATACCAATAACCTCGTCGAAGAAATCGAGGCTGTCCTTGGAACCAGAGAACTGGGGCATCGCCTTGTCCTTGATATGAGTGCGAGTGGTGAAGATGAGGGTTTGGGCACCGGTTCGGTCGTTGAGAAGGCCGCCCTACAAATATAATTAAATATACAAAAGAACAGAGGCGCGGAAACTTACCTCATCGGTCAGGAACTGATGGGTGGCCCTCACATCCTCCGCGGCTGCGTGGTTGGACGCCCGTGTCCCAGCTTTTTGGGCAGCCTTGAAGTCGTCGAGAGCTTTGATGTATTTTGCTGCCTTCTCTGTGGACAGATCCTGGTACTTTGGATCCTCGCGCGCCATCCGTTTAAGCTCCTGAATTTTGATACCCTGACCTGCAGGCATATTAGATAAA
Source organism: Mycena sp. CBHHK59/15 (assembly GCA_029204085.1). NCBI lineage: Eukaryota > Fungi > Basidiomycota > Agaricomycetes > Agaricales > Mycenaceae > Mycena > Mycena sp. CBHHK59/15. The sequence continues at coordinate 154,794 of JARGXW010000253.1, read as the reverse complement.
GATTTGGACATAAAAGATAAATATACCGCAAAACTTGACTGCAAGATGATGCAGAATAGCGTTGTGCAAACTCGTCTTGCGGCGGCCTTGGTAGGATCCCTTGTAAAAAATCAGCCCTCGAACTTCATCCTCCTTCTTCTTGTATTTGTCGGCGAGCTCCTTGATCTTCGCCTCCCGCTCAATCGCATATTCCTCAACCTCCTGCAGAAGTTGATCCCGAACGGTCCGTGCAGCGGCACGTGCAAGTGCTTCTGTCTCGTCCACCGCCGTTCTCTTCCGAGTGACTTCGGGCTGCTCCAAGAGATCCGGGTTACGCTTTCGCCAAGTTTCACCGTCAGAGTCATACTCGAGCCCATCATCGGATGGCTGGGGAACACCGAAGTCCTGCGGGGCCTCATCCTGCGGGGCCTCGTCCTGTGGGGCCTCATCCTCGGCATTGCTGTGATCGGGGTTGTCAAGATTGACGACTTCCAGCAGCGGAGTGCTGGTGCGAGAGAGGCGATCTTCGCGGAGCAGTTCCGCCATCGCCACATCAAATTCCAAGCCTGCCAGGGCAGCAGATTCGGATGGGCCAGGCTCGGTGGCAGGTGCAGAAGCGACTAACTCGCCGAGTGCAGTGGCAGGCGACTCGCTGAGCATGGCCGCAGGTGTGGGCGTGGACGTCCGCATGAGCGCCGTGGCAGGCGACTCGGTGGATGTGGGCGAGGGCGGCGGGCCGAGTGCGGTCACGGGAGGCGGGCCAAGTGCGGTCGCGGTCGATGGGCCGAGCGCAGTTGCGGCTGCGGCGGTGAGCACGGGAACCGGCGACTCGGCAAGCGCAGCCGCAGGCGTGGGCGTGGGCTTCAGCATCAGTGCAGTGGTGGGTGACTCGGCAGCTGGGGATGCAGGCGAAGGGCTGAGTACCGTTGTGGGCATGGGAGCGGGCGATTCACCGAGCGCAGTTGCGGGCAACTCGGCGAACGCGACCGCAGGTGTGGGCGCAGGGGCGGGCAACTCGGCGAACGCGACCGCAGGTGTGGGCGCAGGGGCGGGCAACTCGGCGGCTGGGGACGCACGCAACGGGCCGAGTGCGGTCACGAGCATGGGAGCGGGCGATTTGCTGAGCGCAGTTGTGGGCGACTCAGCGAGCGCAGCCGCTGGCGTGAATGCGGTCGCAGGTGTAGAACACCTGCGACCAAGCCCGGTTGTGGGTGAATCGAAACGGCTCGGCGTGGGCATGGGAGTCGGGCTGAGCGTGGCCAGCGTGGCCGGCGTGGAGGTGGATGTGGTGGTGGCATGGGGGGGCGACTGGACAGACGTGCCCCACGGTCAGTGCCAGTATTTCACCAGAAAATGGCTCACTTACCCGAGGGGGAGTGGGCCAGCCATTTCGCCACTTTTTCTGTGTGCCGGTTGCAGGCCAAAACGGGTTCGGCTGTGTTGCGTTACTCGTCGGCGCATCCACAGGCAGCCGGTCGTCCTCATCGTCCGTGTCAGAGTCCGCATAGTCAAGGAGCTTATCGAGTTGGGTGAGGGAGGACCCCTGATAATTCCGCCAAAGGCCTGTTCCCCATGGAGGTCAGTTTGTCGGGACTGGAAATCACCGATTCGGGTGATTTTGTCGGGATTTGCACAGGCCTAGCGCCTAAAATAGGCCAAAAATCCGTCAACATCCTTCAATTTTTTCTTCCCACATCGCCAATTCGCGAAAATTTTCTTCCGCTCGGGCGATTTTGTCGGGATCTGGAACAGGCCTGCGCGCAATTTTGGGCCAAAATGTCGGGATTTGACACAGGCTGAACCCAAAAAATTTGTCCAATTTGTCGGGATTGGGATCAGGCATTTCGTCCTATTATCAGGGGTCCTGGTGAGGGGCAGCGGCGATGCCGGGCTTGACCTGGCCCCGATGGGGGCAGAAGACACCAGAGGAGGTGGGGACCTAGGCTGATGTCCTGGGAATAGAAGTGGCCGTGGAATGCCACGGCCATAGGTGGGAACCAGAGGTTTACGGACAAGAAACTCGGTGCCGTTTTTGGTGTACTTGGGAGGCGTGTCCGGGGGTTTGGGTGGTCCTAGTAATGGGATAACATTAGCATAGGTTTGTTCTTTGAGTTTGAATGGATATACCTGGTTTTCCTGGCTTTCCATCCGCGGAGCTCATGGTGTTGGTGATAGTTGTCAATAATGAAAGTTCTCATCACATGTTTGACTTGTCACATGTCTTCGGGTCAGCACTGCACGTGCATTCCCGAGATGTTCGCGGTATTCGTGGTTGGTAGATAGGCCACAAACCAAATATTTTTAAAAGTTACAAGCATAAACTTGACAAGGTTGGGCAGCTCAGGGTCAGCGCTGGTACACTCCAGCTTGAGGACGAGACAGGTATCGATGCTGTGCAGTGCCACGGTCACATCAGAAACCTCTTGTTTGACCACGATAACTGGCTGATCTGTGTGTTGGTAAGTTTGGTAGTAGCCTGTGCAACGCACAGACAGCCACATTGACTAGATGGCCAAACTGTCGAATTCAGCTCCCACTACACCCAGACGACCAAATGGTGAGTCTCCGACACCCTTTGCTTGCCAAACTTCCAAATTCTGATCATCTCCAGTATCCACGAGCTCCACAAACATAAGGACCCCGCGATCGCCCGCAGTGGTGAAGACCACGAGCAGCACTACCACGACCACGACCACTACCACTACCACTACCACCACATCGGAAGTCCAAAATGTTGTCTGGATCGAATCGCCAACACCCTCCCCACCTTCATCTCCCACCAAATCATCGTCTACCGAAATTTCGCCCACCAAAACCTCACCGATAAAAATCTCCCCTGCCATCGGGGCTGACCTTCGTGTCAGCACCAGGATCCCACACCCCTCCGAGCTCCAACCCCCATCTGTGGGGCAATATGTTCAAGGCTTCTACATGGTTACAGGGGGTCGCCAGGTGGGAATATTTTTTACATGGTGTGTCGCTGCAGCACCTCTTTTGAATATTTGACTCATGGTTCAACCAGGGCTGTTGTGCAGAACCTTATCACAGGTGTTCCCTCCAATGGGCATAGTCGATTCCCAACTTTCCAAGCTGCCCTTCAAGGATACACCGCTGCATATGAGAACCGCGGGCTGAAAATTGTTCCGGGGCCTCCATTTGAGTATTATGATGAGGAAGATCTTGAGGAGGGCCCACCGTCAGCAAAGTTGTTTGAGGCTGAGAATGTCCTTCTTTCCGCTACCACCCAGCTTCGTATTTAATTTAATTTTTCTTGTTTTTCTTTTTGGAGAATCCTGTATTGTTTTTATTGAACCATGGTGCAAGTACGTCAAATTAAGCAAGCTTTCCTCATGCCCTCATTCTCCACTTTGCACCTCGGCGTGGCTTGAATTTGTTGTCCGAGTCATGAAGGTGTTCACGTCGCCTCTCTTTGGCACGATACTTCTGGGCCAAGACAGCTAGCTTTTCCCTATTTCTTTGTTCTCAGTTAGCAGAGGATAGAAAACTGTTCATAAAAATGGCGAACTTTTCACGGTATCTAGTATCTGCTTGACGGTCTTGTAGTCGAAAGTGTTCACGAACTGGGAAATTCTGCTTCTTCATATCTGCGCGCTTCCTGAATGATTGGTATGAGTAATAATATGAGTTTGAGCCACGGATAGGAACTCTTACACTGCCATTCGCAATCTAGCTTTCTCACGTCTACCTTCCAAATTTCTAAATTAAAAGAGAATTTGAATTTTTATTTTAATCACAGTTGAAGGGGAAGAAACTATACTTACCTAGCTTCATAAGCTTTTTTACGATCATTGTTCCGAGTTTCTGTGCCAGCATTAAGTGTCATGTCTTTCAAAGACCAAGATGTGGAAGAAGGTTTGTATGCTCGATTTAGTAGCCTGATGCACTAAATAGCGTGTTCCCGACACCCAACCAACCATGAATACCGTAGGATATGGCCAATCTGAAGTTTCCTTTGAGTGCCAACGATAGTTGTTGACTTTCGCTCAATGAAAGATTGACCAAGCATTTGTTCAGAGGAACTGGGTGTTGTTTCTAAACCAGTAGTCTTGCAGATCTTTTCCAGAATTTCCAAGTAGCATTGAAGAATTGAGATAAATCAAATGTATGGCAACCACGAATACCGCAAATAACACAAGGATCTACACAAGGTCGTCTAAATGGCTATATGCAGCTATCCCATCCTGCCATCGGGTCTTGTGGGCCCTAGCTTTTTCCGCCTTCATCTCCGCAGTGGCTGTATGCTCAAAGTCCTCGTCTGTCATGAACCCATTGGCTTCCCATCGGAAAAGTCCACCTGCACTGTACTGAGTGAATGAATAGCGAGTTTCGCCCTCTTGAATCTTGACATTTGAGTGCCAAAAGAGTGCCGAGGGGATGAGAATTGTCGATCCAGGGGGAAATCGGATGATAAGCCCCAAATCCCACAGAATAAGGTGGCCACCTTTATCTGGGTCAAACTTTCCGAGGGCTGTGATTGCACACCATCCCCAGGCCAGATTTGCAAAGTCGATATGTGGGAGGCTTACGGTACATGGGCCGAAGTTGACAGTGGCAGTGGCAAAGACCGAGTTTGTAAAGTTGAACGTGAACTTTCGGTGGCGGTTATGGCTCTTGAAGTTGTTGATCTGGGCACGGTACTGATTGAATAGGTTTGGCGCGAAAGTTTCATAAAGACCTATGGGGCATGAGGATTTCGTGGTATTCGCGGAATCACGGAAATCACGGAGGGACTTACAGTTGGCAAAGCCAGAGAGGCGAATAAAGAAAATATGGGCAAAAAGATAGGTGAGCACAGCCATGGTGTTTGGGCTCTGTTTCAGCATGCCAGGTTCCCGAGGGGGCCTCAACTGAAGGGCTCCGATTGATAAATGGTCAACTTACCGTTTGTCCGCCTCCATGGGATAGGCCCTTGGCAGCTGCAGGAAATGGTCCGCGGCGGTGGTTACGCTGCTTCTCCGTGAACTTGATTTTGTCCCGTGCCTCGGAAATGAGCTCAGCAGCGCCTTCATGAACTGACTGCCAGTCAGAGCCCAGGGGACTGCCACCGAGTACGGCAATGACTCGGCGACTTTGGTCAATGATTGGCCTGCATTCCCTGGGGAAGAGTTAGGATGTTGGCCGTTTGAAGAGTAAAAATATGCACACGCCATCCCAGCCAATATAAATGAGCCTCTTGCATAGCTCTTCCAGCTCCTCCTCAGTGTACTCCTCACTTTCTACCCACTCAGTTCCCCGTTTCCCGATCCACGCAGGTCCGGAGGGTGAAAAATCGTCCTCCATGTCAACTTTGGTTTCCACGGTATTCGTGGCAGCCCGTGCTCGATGCTTTTTCGAAGTGGACTTGAGTTTGTTGTTGAGTTGGCAAGCTTCGCGCTTTAACCGTCGACGTCGATGGGAGCCGGATTCAGGCGGCTTGGGCATGGTTGGCCCCTCGGGCTTGATCCACCATGGGCGCATCACAGGCGGGGAGGGGGATCGTTTTCGTTTTGCTGATGGGGATGGCTGGTCATCAAGAGGCTCAAGGGGATCCAGTTCAACATCTGATTCCTCTTTGCCAAGGTCCGCATGCTTTTCAAGCCTTGCAACACAATTGGCAAGGTCAAATGCGGCTGGCATGGGAATGGGCTTCCCAACGGGTATCTCATATGGGGAGAAGGTCTTTCCCCCCCGCAAAGTCCTGCCTGAAGGGGCAGAAATTGGTATTAGTTGGGGGAAAAACATCGAAAATAAACAAATAATTGGGAGAAAAAAATTCAAAGGGGCCAAGCCACCATGCCACTTGACTTTTTCAGTCCCAAGGTCGAGTCTATACTTGTCATGGGCAGGTGGGCCGGTCGTTCGAAGGTGGGGGACAGTGGGAGCATGTCAGACGCGTGTTTACTGGTCCCAGGGTCGAGTCCGTTACTGACGCGTCTGACGGCCCAAAGCCATGCAAAAGGGGGAAAGAATGGATGGGAAAGACGAATGAAGACATACCCTGGAACTCCATCGCCGTTGATGCTCTGTGTGGCCAGAAATTGACCTGTCAAGTTTGGGTTGTTGGTAGAGGACTGTCACAGTCACATGACTTGTTCCCGACGTGTTCTCGTCACAACCAAACAACCATGCCAAGAGCGGCAAAACCAATGGCCATTGCGGCCACCTCAAGCTCTCGAAAGGTTGTGGCCAGTGTTCCTCGAAAAGGCCGTGCTGCCTTTCATTCTTCCAAAGGAACAAAAAGCTTGAATAAAAATGAGCAAGACCAATACCGGCTCAAGGCAAAGCAGAGGAAAGCAGCGGCTTTGGAAGGTGGGGAAACTCCCATCAGTGTCTCCACACCTGATTACTAGCAGATTATTTATGTAGCTCTTACAAAGGAGGAGCTTCGGAAGCTCAACGCCCTCCGTGATATTCCTGAACCGTATGAGGACTTTGTGGAGATGGATGTGGAGGATGTCCTTCGTGGCAATGCGAGGATGGATATCAGCCATGAGGGCGGCGAGTTTTCGGCAATCCTAGAAGACCGTCTAGTGAGTGAGGCCAAGGCTGACAAGGCTGCTGCAAAAGCAAAGTAAGTTGGGTGGTCTTCCACCAATACCGTGAACCTGAATTGATGATTTACAAAATCCAGGCCAAAGCGCAAAGACTCCCGCATTCGCGTGGACAGAACTGAGCGACGAAACCATCTCTTTGCTCTTCAGATGGAGGCCATGGTCGAGGCTTACCAGGTCTGGAGCTACAATCAAGGCAATGAGGGGCTCGATACCGTGGGAGCTGATTATTCGGGTTGTCCAGTTGACTCTGTGATTGAGAACTTCCGCATCATTGATACATATAGTGTGTATTCTACTCTGCCTCGTGCCTGGGTCGGTTCTCTTGCTAAGCTGACTATTGCGAGGTACCTATGTCACTCAGGTGGAAATCTTGCAGGTTGATATCAATATTCCTGCTGCTCTAATTCGCCAGGGAATTATCCCCTGCACACCCAAGAAACCCACTGTTGGGATAACAACTCGAGCACTGGAGATGTTCCGGGTGCTTCATCTTCGAGCCCCAGGCTTAACGAAGTATGGCTACCTGAAGGGGCTTTGCGATTTGCACAAGGTCGGAATGTTTTTTCGATTTGTTTGGGCCAGAAGCTGATGCCCAAGAGTCAGGTGCCTTATTCGCCTGGACTGTCGGAGCAGTTTACCATAGCCTACGATGTATATGTATCGCTGCTCGATGCGACACGGAAAGGTGTTGAAAAGGAGCTCAATCGTGACACGCCTAACTGGCGTTTGAAGAATTGTTGCCCAGCCTGCACCTACAAATTAGAGGGGGAGGCCTGTTTGATATTCCAGATGCTATTTACGATGGATGGCAATGATTCATTGAAGAGGATCCTTCGACGTTCTAAGCTGGCAGAGGAGGTGGAGGATGAGGAGGGGAACATTTCGAGGGCTGGACCATCCAAGGAGCGAACGGACACCAGGGTGCCACCGGGCGATTACTATCTGGGCAGGGAGAAGGTGGATAAGTGGACCCGGGAGGTCATAGCAAACTTGCTCAGGGATGAAGTCAACGTGAGCGCTCCCTACCATGAACACCATGAATATACCCTGATATTCGTGGAATAGCTGGATGATGATGGGGATAATCCCTGTGCGGAACGGTGGAAGAACATGGTCAATGAGCTCACTGCTCGCATGTGGGGTATCTTCGATGAGACTGGGATCTTCCTCGCCCTCTGTAGGCATGGGTTTGTTCTCCTTGTTGCTGATATGGTCCGAAGTGGGGAGTTGTAAGCCAATAAGTTCCTTTATACAAAAACGCGATTGACATGATTCTCTGAAGGGCAAAATACCCCCTGGCGATGGTGGAGGCTCTGCTAAATGCATTGGGTAAAGGCTTGGGGGGAGGATATGACATTGGTTGCAAGTTCAAGTCGACGCTTGGGAGGAGTCCTTTGGGAGCACTGTCCAGGGCAAAAGGCTACCAGTCCCTTGTCGGGGCCTTTCATGGCCATGCCCACAACCGACTCTGTCAACTCAAGTTCCTCGCCACCTATATGGTGGGGCTGGGTATTGAGGACCTGGAAGGTTGTGAGCGGTTTTTTTCCAAGTCAAACGCTCTGGCCTCCTCAACTAGGTATGCGAGTGTCTTCCATCGAAAGCAAGACATTGTTGGCTTCATGTCCCACATGGATCGGTTGGAGACTTCTGCAAACCTAAGTTTGTGTTTTCTTCTTCCAAGCTAACTGAGTGCTTAACATTGTGTAGGCACATTTTTATGCAATAACTATTACCAATCCATCAACATTCTCAGAACACTTCCAGCACTCCGGCATTGGATGAAATCTAACGACATCCAAAGCTTCTCCGTATTGGATAAAAGAAGAATACGAATTTCTGTCAATCAGAGACAAGGAGCCGATGGTTGAAACTCTAGAGATGGAGTACTACCAGAAGTTGATCAACTTCAATGCGGCAGAGTGAGTACCAATCTATACTTCACCAAGTTTCAAAATCTAATGAGTGACACTTTATTCTGGTAGGGAAATACTCCATAAGCAATGGGAGAACTCAACCCCTCGAGACGGTACGGCACTGAATGACCTGTATCATGAGGGCCTTCGAGTTGCCCACCAGGAGGCCGATCGACGGGCAGCACTGGAACATCGGGACAAGAATCTGGAGGTAGTCTTGCACTTGGAACGAAAGCTCAGTATTGTTAGGCGATGGAAGGCAGGTGATCCAGAGTGGGAAAGGGCTGCTGTCCTTGTTGGGAAACGAAGGTACCAGCGGTGCATTGATGAGCTCGAAAAGCTGGTTGTGAGTCGCCTGTTTGAGCTCACCAACATGAATCAGTCGAAGAGTGGTGAGTTGACAGTATTCGCGGTCTCACGGTATTCACGGATTCATTCTAAATATTTCCCAAGGCTACAAAATGAGAAAGCATATGGCAGTTGCACTTGAATCAAGGTCCAAGGCAATCAAGGCTGCATTAGTGCGGTACAACACGGCAGCAGCAGCCTTGCCTGAGCCACGGCCTCCTCTGAGTTGGGAGGAAGTGGTTGAGTACACTTTCCTGGCTGATTTTGATTTACTACGAGATTCCAACCGAGTTGATCCAAGCCAGCGGCCATGGGCTTTGCCAGCTGCCAGACTTGCAATGGACAACTACTTCAAGATCTGTCGAGCTGTTGAAGAGATCAAACGCCTCAACATTGAAATTCGACGTGTCATCACTCATATCCGCGATGAGGAGGCCTTCCTAAGGCAGAAGGAGGTGGAGACCAGGGAAATAAAGCCTGCAATTTCCCACCAGATTTCCATCTATCGGGAGGAGCGAACACGTTTCAATGCTCTGCACATGGCGCGTTTTCGAAAACTTGCACTATCACCTGGTTTCACGGGGACCCTGATTCCTGGGAGACGGAGGCGCTCATCAGTAGGGGGGGAAGAGCATATGTTGGATGCTGGAGGACCGATACCTAGCAGTGTTGGGGAAAGTTTGATGGCGCTGGAGATTGAGGATGAGGATGCTGTATTAACACCAGAGGAAGCCAGCCGTCGGGGGGTGGAAGTTCCTGAAGATCACGAGGAAGATTGGAAGAACAACAGTGAGGAGGATGAGGACAATGGACTATATGGTGACAACGATGGGGTAGGTGACGAGGAAGAGGAGGAGGAAGTCTCCCGAGTGTTGGATTCTTTCCTCCATATTTCCTATGATGACTAAACATTATTATTATGTATTTGTGGTATTAGTGGTTGGAATAGTAAACAAAATGTATCGAAAGTCAGTTAAGGTATCCACGGAATTGATGGTTGGTGTACAGCAACGGTGGCACTGCTAAAGTCCCTTACAAAACCTACGGTATTCATGGTTGACTGAAGGCATGGTGCAGGGTGGGGGATATCCAAGTCATTCATGGTATTCACGGTAGGTTTTCCGCATATATTTCCTCACGGTATCTGTGGTGATATTCGTGGAGCAGAGAATCGGAGATTTGCTCTATAGTTAGTAGCTACCACCCCCCCTTAACGCAGCCTCTTATTATTAGGGTTTTGTGGGACTTGCAGGTGCAGTAAATTCAGGGAATGTGTCCGAGATATATGCAGTAAATGTAATCGGGGATGTAAATCCCGAGGGCATTCATTGTACTCTTCTCGGTGGAGTGCTTAAGGGGGAGTTCTACGATGCTCTTCAAATGAAGACTTTGAAGGCACAATTTCAGCTTTACTGCGGATTGGTAAACTGATTGATTCTTGGAGTTAGGTTTTCGAGGAGTTGGGTATCCGGCCTTCGTATTCAACTGGACGCCCAACTGAGAATGCGATCAAGAATCTGTACCTGTCACAATGCACTACTACAATCAGACACGATGGAAACCATCAGATCCATCAGGATACTGGTGTTTCACATGTCTAAACTAAGTGTCCATGAAACAGAACAACACAAATGAGAATGCTGGAAGTCCCACACTTCAACAGTTATTGGGATCAAAGTCGATCACGACCAAGAATCGGGTTCTATCTCCATCTCTCAGCCAGCTTACTGTGAACATTTACTTAAACGGTACAGCATGCAGAATTGCTTCCTCAAATGCACTCCGCTTTCACCTGGAATTTCCCTCACCAAATCTCCATTCCCACTTCCTTCTTCTGACCAGGCCTTCATGGCGGACAAACCATATCGGTCCATCCTTGGGGGTCTAATGTTTTTAATGATCGCTACTCGACCAGACCTGGGTTTTGCGGTCAACATCCTGAGCAGTTTTGCTTCCAATCCTGGCCCCAGTGAGCGATCCCAGTCCAAATTTGGCTCAGAAAAATTGTCGCCAAAGAGATCTAAACCAGAATAGGGGGTTGAAACCCCAGATGCGCTGAGATAATCGAATTCGGAGCTGGGGCCCGAGTAGTTTGAAGATTGATAATCGTCGTATGTGTGGTAGCTGTAACAAGAGGACGGCGTGGCGGACCGGGTTTCATCGAAATTGACCGCGGGATAGCCATTGAATGCGGAGTTTTCGACAGATCCTTCCGTGCCATACATCGAGCGTGGGTCAAAAGGGAAATTGCTAGCCATCAGAAGAAATCAAATCAGCGGAATCAGCGGTGCGAATCATTGGGACATGGATTCACGAACCTGTTACTTGCAGGGATATCAAGGAGGTGATCCATATCTCCCCGTTGACGGAGCCATGCCTGGAGATCATCCAGATCAACCCATGAGGTGCCGGAAAACAATTGCGCGTTTTTCGTCCTGAAATTAGTGGGCATGATGGGATCGTGGTATTAATTCTGACGTTTACGACAGGGCCTTGACTTGTCCGACATCCTCCTTGTCATCCAGTGGCGCTCGACCTGCGATATGTGCACCCTCTGGCAGCGACTCGGCAGAGCTGCCCGCGCTCTTCATCTTACCGCGAAGGCTCTGTTTCTGGTGGAGCCAAAACGATTCGACCTCAATATTGCTAAGGCGGAGGCCCGCGCTGAGAGTAGAGCCGAAGCAGTGAAGAAGCGGAAGCAGCTTTCAGATGCAGCTGGGCAGCCAGCCGCCAAGCGTGCTGCGGTCGCTGCCCCGGAGGCTCCCGACGTCCCTGTCTCGCATCCATCCCCTCCCGTGCCCGGCCCAGAAGCGGTCGACGAGACCACTGATCCCAACGATGTCGCCGGCACCTCTCTTGACGCTGATGCACTCCTCCCTCGGCCAACGATTAGTCTTGACGAGTACCGTGCTGACCGGCGAGCAGCTTACGACGTTGTGATCGCGCACGAGCCAGCATGGAAGAAACCGACCAAAAAAAAAGGTGCCGATCGCGTTGAGCCGGCTCTCGACGATTTCATCAACGCTTCGACGCGGCAACCGCGGAAGCCGTGCTACCGCGAGCCCGCGACAATTTTCTTCGGAAATGATAACACCGGTGCGCTTTATAGTTTATTTCCCTTCATCAATGGATCTGAAGCCGGAATTAAGTCTCGACTCACCTCGAGTGCCGTCCTGACATCCCCGGCGGATGCCCCCGTTGCAAAATGACGGACTCAAAGGTCTGCTGCGAGCTGTGTTCTCCGGACGACTTTGTCGACTTCGCGCACGTGGACATTGCCAAACCGAAACAACAACCGTCCCGCTCGCGCATCGCAGCGTTCAAGGCCGGGCCGGTGGACATGGCTTTGAAAAACGACCTCCACCTCTTCCGCAAAGAGCGTACCATCGCGGTTATCAGCCGCGCCAGCTTTCGCAACCACGGCGCCGGCGCCATCATGTCCGATGAGGTACTCGATCGAATTGTCGAGTGCGCACACTTTGGCAAGATTCAAACAACTGCAGATTTGGTGAAGGAGACACATTGGCACCGTGCAGCGGAGGACGGCGCGAAGATTTTGGCTCTTATTGGACAGCATCACCCGATTCCGGCCCCCCCTCTTACCGCTCCTTTTAATAGCCCTCTCCGCGCAACAACCATCTCAAATATCCCCGCGCCAACGATGCCCGGCCCTTCAACCCCGAAGAACCGCAAATGCAGGAAGTGCGGTCTCTTCGGGCACATTGGTTCGTCTGTATCTATATATCTAAAGCGGAGTTTTACTGACTTCATGCACCAGCTTGCAACAAGAAGTGCGCAATGTACACACCTCGCGCACCTCGGGCACGGGGAATTGGGAATAAAAACGAAAACGACTGCCCGACGCCAGTAACGCCTCTGCCAACACCAGCGACACCTGCACCACTTTCATTTTCCCCTTCTTCAATGTCTGTTCCCCCGCGCCCATTGCCACGGCCACTATTCTTCCACCGCGCCTTGAATCATGCAGTTCCTCTGGGAACTCCATTGCGATCGTCCACGCTTGCTATTACGCCTCCTATCGATCCTATTAGTCCATCGAAGTACTTATCCCCATCTCATTTCTATCAATCGCCGTAGTTCTAATCTGTCCGTTCATTATTATAACACGCAAATTGCTACACTAATTAATCCATGAGGTCCTCAGGCTCAATTGTCCTGCCCAGGTCGTCTTCATCCGCTGTGGAATCCGCCGGTACTGGTTCTCCTGAGAACATCTTACCCTGGCCTTGATTAATGATATCGGGGATGATATGTGCTGTGGTCCGTCCGGCTCGATGTTCATTCGGCCCGTGTTCCTCGATATATTGCGACATCTTCGCAAATGTCTTGGTCATATCTGGTGCTCCCTGGCGTGAGGTGAACGAGGTTACAGCTCTTTGCGGAACTTAGGGCGCGGCCGATTTTTTTTCCTTTTTGAGCTGTTTTTGATCATTTCAGCCAGAACAGCTGTTCTGACCTCAATTCTCAGCGTACGTTTTTAAAAACTATATGAGCAGAATCACATGACAATTCCGCAGGGCATGATGTCCTCAGAATCTTTCCATACCGCTGGTAGTAATTATAATATATTATTTTGCATGTTTTGCAGAGATCATCTCTTGTGTCGTGATTTGAAGGTTGTGTGGGATGTTGTATGGCTCTAAAAACACTTATTTGGATGGTGGAGGGCACATCGTCCTCTTAATTGAGGTATGGCACCCGGAGCACGTGAACAGTGGACTTGAAGCTGTGAAATATTCCTACAGTCTAGGCCTTATATATCTGTGTGCTCTATCCTCCAGCGAGTGAACCAGTTCAAATATTCTGACTTTGAAGTGTTTTCGAGAGATTACACGCCTCAGATCAACTCTGTGCATCCCCGTCCGGCGACGCGACATGTCCCAATGTGATCACAAGCGCGGTCACGTGCCCGGAATCGTTGTGATCGAGTTGTCTCGCGGTGCTGTACAGGGAGTACAAGAGCAAATCCGAGCCGTGGGACTCCTCCAGGACACTCAATAGAATGATAATGGGCAGTTTCTCAGCTCATTCAATCATAGATCACACAAATACACAGAGCCTGAGCTGTACCTATATTCTGCTTGTTCAAGTCCACTGTTCACACGCTCCGGGTGCCATGCCTCAATTACGAGGATGGTGTGCCCTCCGCCATCCAAATAATTGTTTTTAGAGCGATACAATATCCCACACAACCTTCAAATCACGACACAAGAGATGATCTCCGCAAAACATGCAAAATAATATATTATAATTACTACCGGCGGTATGGAAAGATTCTGAGGACGTCATGCCCTGCGGAATTGTCGTGTGATTCTGCTCATATAGTTTTCAGAAACGTACGCTGAGAATTGAGGTCAGAACAGCTGTTCTGGCTGAAATGATCAAAAACAGCTCAAAAAGGAAAAAAAATCGGCCGCGCCCTAAGTTCCGCAAAGAGCTGTAAGTGGAAATTTCGTGCGATGTTCTCGCAGCATTGGCTGTAGACGTGAATCAGCGCAGATTCCTCCAAAACACGTTTTTTCGTGTAGTTGGAGCCACGTCCGCCGTAAGTATCCTGAGTTGTTCTATAAGACACCGAATTCAAGAAATAGATATACCGACCGACCTTCGTTGGAAGGTTTATCATCTGCTCGACCACCCAGTCAACGCCGCGGCATTTCCCTTCAGTCCCTGTCGGATTTGGTAATATATTGTATCGGATGGCGTGTCGGAGGGGTGCAGGGTATACAAAATGGAGATCAGTCATGAATTTGAGCATATGGGACGCATATTTATGCTTGCCGACAGCTTTGAAGATGTAAATCCATGAAGGAAATAAGGTTTCAATGCGCCCGATATCACTGAAATTCATCGCCGAGGACAGCTCTTCGTAGAGACCAAAATATTGGTGCATCTGAAGGATATTTTCGTGCTGCTGGTCTCGTTCCTTCAGCGGACGCAGGCGAAGTTCGAAAATATTAAGGTCCTCAGCACCCGCAACATGGTGAGTGGCGAGATAGTCGGAGATTTCCGTGATAAGTGCGAACGACGGTTTTGAGTCTGCGAAGGCCTGCAACGATGTCCATTTGGGGTCACGTTGACGGACTTCCAAGCGCCATGCATCCAAACGAAGAGCCGCGCCCGTATGAGCAATGACTTCATGCATCCGGCGAAACCCTGGGTCGGAGCCAATTTTCCCGGTTTCCTTCGGGCGATGCAATGCAACGAAATGCATTAGACTGGTCGGGTCCTCGCGCCCGGTCTTCGGCTCGATGAAAATCCGCCAGATCGCATCTGCTGCTGCCATCTTCAGGTGGAAAAGACCCATGATATAAATCACGGATTGATATCGCCGCCACGGTGTGTCCTCGATTGAACGACGCTGGAGAAGTGACATTATACGCTCCCCCGTACCGAGGTCCCCGTGGAGTAAAACCACGTATAAGATGATCGACAAGACATTGCGTTCCCAGTTGCCTTCTTTATCCTCCGAAGGATCACCAACTCCGCCCTGTTCGAGAAACTCGGGAATGGCCTGCAGATTGCCAGCAACGGTGGACTGCTTTATATCGAGGGACCGTGCGGGTGCCCACCGCATTTTTACGACGGGTATCTGCTCGACCATTTCTGGTTTCCCGAGAGCAGCAGAGAAGTCAAGAAAATAAGGTGGCCCATATTCGACCAGGTCGGACCGAAAAAGCCAAGAATTAAATCGCTCTCGGCGAGTCAATCCAGAGACATGGTCAGCCTCGGGATGAAGCCCCTCCAAATCGATGACAGTGCGTGGTGGGGGTGCGGTGCTGGCGTCAAACAAGGGGTTAAGGGGATTTTTGGCCCACAGTTCTTCAGAGCAACGCAGGTCATCGGGCTTGACACCATGTTCCATGAAGATGAGCCCTATGGATGTCATGTGGGTGAGTGTATCTGTAGATTTCTCGACGGTGGGAACAAGTCCTGGGAAATTGATGTCGAAATCGTCATAGGCATACCCGGCAAGGAGTGTTTGTCCCATAGCCCGGAGCGTGTAATAAGTTTCATGGGAGAGTGCGCGGATCACATTATCGATGGCATCGGTCGAGATGGAGATTTCCATGTGAGCCAGAGTCTCAATGACTTTGGACGGGGTATTCGAGGCATGGAGAAAAATGCCAAATACACTTTCGAGTGCATTGCACTTTTTATTTGTGCTTTGCATCATCACGCTTATCATGACAACTTTTTTCTGATGCCAGCATTGATAAATTTTATTCCTTGAGTTCCACCCAAGACTCACTATCACAATAAGGGCTTCCCGCCTTTCAGCAAATTTTTTAGCTTGGCGGGTCGGCGTGTCCTCCTGTGAATCTGGGGAGTATATAGGAAACCCGACACAGCGACACGGGGTGTCAAACATCAGAAAACCCGACACACCTGAGAATTCCCGCACGTAGATCGGCAAACCCGACACATTTTCCCTCATGGGACATGCTTCTCAGCAAAACCGACACATTGTTCAGAAAACCCAACACAATGTCAGGAAACCCGACACAACTTCAGAAAATCCGACACGCACACTCGGCTAGTCTGGCTTGGCATTGGATCGCATCACTGTTGATTCGGTCTCTCACTTGTCTCTCACGTTTTTGTTTCTGCCCACGCGACACAATGGCGGCGCTTGCAGCACTTCTGATGCGCCTCCCCGACACCGTTCTTGAGCAGTTCCGTGACGTGGCAAGTCCGTTGATGTTCCATTTGATGCATTCTGATGTTCTACAGTCCTTCACCACTAATTTCAGGACGAAAAACGCGCAATTGTTTTCCGGCACCTCATGGGTTGATCTGGATGACCTCCAGGCATGGCTCCGTCAATGGGGAGATATGGATCACCTCCTTGATATCCCTGCCAGTAACAGGTTCGTGAATCCATGTCCCAATGATTCGCACCGCTGATTCCGCTGATTCGATTTCTTCTGATGGCTAGCAATTTCCCTTTTGACCGGGTACAAATCAGTTGACCCGGACCCCAACCCGTAAAACCCGAACCCGAACCCGCGGGTTTAGGCCCATGCACTATGGCCGTTGATACCTACTGCAGTAGGACTGCACCCGTACTGATGAGTGATGCGAACTGTTCCGCATGATCCGTGCACAGCCTACATACGTACGTCAGCCGCATCTTCTCGGGCGTCGTGCATCCATGGATTTCGCCACACCAAAACCGAAGGGAACACACGGTGGGAAGCGGGCCGGATCTGGGCGCAAGAAGAAAGATACAACCCTGGGAAATCCACCACAAAACCCGGGAAACTCGCAGCGTAGAAATCCCTCCCATCCTGTGCAGACAAGTTCTATCCGTGCTACCCCTGCCCCCATTCCTCCCCAGTCAGCAGCCCCATTCTTTGGGCCGTACAATACTCATCAAGCGACACCACTTGGCAACCCATTCACCAACTCCGCACATACGGGAAGGCCGGCGTTTTGGTCCGGTATCTGGCACGGAGCAGGCCCCAGTCGCGAGAACGCACAACCCTTGCAACCAGGATTTGATGCTGATAATGGTATACAGTGTCCTCTTTTTATGTTACTCAACTCACACTTACTATTGTTGGCAGCAATTCGGTCACACATTTCGCCGGCAGAGTTTGACCAGCTCGCCGAGCAGCTGCAATTCATTGACGAAAACGATGAGTACGCGGACATCGCCTCTGGCGATAAGGTGATTAATGACAGTCTCATGGATGCAATTCTCGAGGCTTCTGGCACCGACCCGACGACCGAGCAGGTGGACAATAATTCCTCGGAGGCAGTAAACGACTCAGTCCTGCAAAACCAGTTCACCGAGCTAAGAGCGAAGCTTTCCCGCGAAATCACAAAATATGGACAGCCCTTATGCTACCGCCGCGGCGATTTCTACGACCGCCCACCCCATCCGGTATTCGCACTTCATCGCAGTACAGGTAGCAAAGATGGGCTTGATCCCACCAAGCTTTATGCACGTGACGTCTTTATATGGATTCCATCATTGCTCCCTGGCGCACCTGAACGATTCAAATGTGATTGCGGAAAGCCACTCTCTCGAAACGGTAATTTTGTCTTCGAAATTCCGTACCACATTTCTCATTGGGTTTTCAGGTTTCAATGACGACCCGATTGCACGCCGAGTCCGCTCCCTCCCCGTCGATTTTTTCCTCTTAACCAATCGGTTTGTCTGTAATCCTCGGCGGGAGCGGGAGGTCGACCGTGGTTGCGGTAAAAGTTATCAAGGCACGGACCCCCATATCATCGCGCAACTTCCCTCATTTGTCCAGACAGCATTCCCTGGTATGTAAATTTTTCTTGCTCACGGAAAACAACTCACATTACCCAGCATATATCTCTGCACGGGGTGCAGTCTCCAAAACGATGATGTGGCTGATGTGCAACACGTTTGCGACACGATTTGGTCCCTCACCATTTTCTGAAATGGTCTCCGAGGTCCAGCACCGGTATCATGCGGATGCGGAACTGATGTATCTTGCTGCAGTCATTTTTTACGGCCAGCGCGGACGCAAACAGTTCTCCAAGTTTGATGATCGCCAAGGGTATGCTGGATCGCCCCCATCCGTTGGATATTTGAAAGGGTTGTTTACGGATTTTGTTACCGCCCACCGCATCTACATCGAGCGCTATATCTCGTCATTGCCGCTAACAATCGCAAAAGCGGATCATACCTTCCAGGTGAGACCATATCCGTGTCGTGCAACACTGGCTAACTTGATTTTGAACCAGTTTCTCAAGTACATTGCGGGATTGAAAGGGGAACAGGTTTTTACAGCTCTTTGCGGAACTTAGGGCACGGCCGATTTTTTTTCCTTTTTGAGCTGTTTTTGATCATTTCAGCCAGAACAGCTGTTCTGACCTCAATTCTCAGCGTACGTTTCTGAAAACTATATGAGCAGAATCACACGACAATTCCGCAGGGCATGACGTCCTCAGAATCTTTCCATACCGCCGGTAGTAATTATAATATATTATTTTGCATGTTTTGCGGAGATCATCTCTTGTGTCGTGATTTGAAGGTTGTGTGGGATGTTGTATAGCTCTAAAAACAATTATTTGGATGGCGGAGGGCACACCGTCCTCGTAATTGAGGCATGGCACCCGGAGCGTGTGAACAGTGGACTTGAACAAGCAGAATATAGGTACAGCTCAGGCTCTGTGTATTTGTGTGATCTATGATTGAATGAGCTGAGAAACTGACCATTATCATTCTATTGAGTGTCCTGGAGGAGTCCCACGGCTCGGATTTTCTCTTGTACTCCCTGTACAGCACCGCGAGACAACTCGATCACAACGATTCCGGGCACGTGACCGCGCTTGTGATCACATTGGGACATGTCGCGTCGCCGGACGGGGATGCACAGAGTTGATCTGAGGCGTGTAATCTCTCGAAAACACTTCAAAGTCAGAATATTTGAACTGGTTCACTCGCTGGAGGATAGAGCACACAGATATATAAGGCCTAGACTGTAGGAATATTTCACAGCTTCAAGTCCACTGTTCACGTGCTCCGGGTGCCATACCTCAATTAAGAGGACGATGTGCCCTCCACCATCCAAATAAGTGTTTTTAGAGCCATACAACATCCCACACAACCTTCAAATCACGACACAAGAGATGATCTCTGCAAAACATGCAAAATAATATATTATAATTACTACCAGCGGTATGGAAAGATTCTGAGGACATCATGCCCTGCGGAATTGTCATGTAATTCTGCTCATATAGTTTTCAGAAATGTACGCCGAGAATTGAGGTCAGAACAGCTGTTCTGGCTGAAATGATCAAAAACAGCTCAAAAAGGAAAAAAAAATCGGCCGCGCCCTAAGTTCCGCAAAGAGCTGTAATGCAGCATACAACATCCTAAACGAATTCGAGGAGTGTCGAGGTCATTCTCTGACCCAGACAAAATCACTGTTGTTCGTCCAGGACCTGTGGGAACGGATTCAAGAAGGTCTGAAAAATGCGAACCATCCTCCTACACAGGTTTTATACACGGATTCGCCACAGGGTAAGCATTTTGCTGTAGTCTTTGACGTGATATTCATTGTCCTTCAGCCGAGCGCTTGTTCCACGAGTCAATCAACAGTTCTTTGACAAAAAATGTGGTACCAGTGACAGAGTGGACCGATTTACCCTTGTTGACGCGTAGCCTGGTCGCTCCGGTTACTATTGCCTCCAATTCCATGGACATCGAAGCGGCAGCCAATGCCCTCCTCGAGGATTTGGTGAACATTCCATCCTCGTCCTCCCAATTCAATGTTGTTGCCCTCGCGATCAAAATGGAGCAACGCGCCGGAGAATCGTGTCTCGACATCATTCAGCTTCAAACGGCCAATCATGTTTGTGTTTTCAAGGTGCGATATTTATTTGGTGTGCGCAATCACTATTTTCTAATGTCCCGCTAGGTTACAGATCTCACCTCACGCAGTGATATGCTGCCCTCGCTCCGAGCCATTCTCACCAATCCCACCATTATAAAAATCGGCCATTCAATACGCCAGACACTGCAAACAATTTCCCAGGCACTCTCCCAGCCCGATATTGACACAGTTTTGAAGACTCGCAGTCCACCACTCCTTGATCTAGGGAAGTACGCAAAGCTGAAAGGCGTACTCGACGATCCGTCAGTCTCGCTTACCGCACTGGCCGGAGTCGTTCTCAAGAAATATTTCGCCGCACCGCAATTTTTGCCCTACCCCTGGTCCGGTAATACATCATCACAGCAAAACGAGTTCCTTTTCTTGGAAATAGACTGCATTTGGCAAGTTTATGTTTCACTCTCCGAGCGGAACTCAGTCGGGCTCCCACTCCAACCAACGCAAGCCACAACTCACGGCCAGCTGGTAACCCTCGTGCAGGGCTGTAAACCGATCGCCGAGGGCTCAATTGTAGTGCCGCACAGCGGGTTTTTGAATGCTGTGATGGACGATCAAGCTCATACGAAGAAGATCAATATCTCACCCTCGCGTTCGCTGATCCGGATTTCGAAGGTGAGTCAAATTACCTCCTAACCTCCGTGCTCTGAATCTCACTTGTCCCATTCAAGGTCCTGGTTTCCGGCGCCCTTCACTCATTACACGGGCAAACCATGGAGTGGATCTTCACCCATGGTGCACATGCTGTTGTCACGACCTCGCAGCTTCACACCCGAAACGAAACTGCACCCCTCTCGGGTGGCTCCCTCCGTATCTTCGCAGTTCCAATGCCGCCGACACCATCATCAGACGACGAAACTAATTTTTCCACCACTTACATGTCGTCGAATGAAAGATCTATCAACTTTGAGCATTGGAATAGCAGTACAAAAGACCTAGAGGATGATTCGGACGAATCCGACGATGAATCCGAGTCCGAAGACGATATATATAGTCGGCAGGTAGTCTTTGAAACGGTGGGTCATTCCTTATTCCTCAGACTCTTGGTTCATGAACAATTTCTAGAGTTCGGATGCAATGCAGGGGATTGAGACCGACCCACTTGGCTCTTACGGCGATGAAAATGTATGTCACACTCTTCACTTCTCTCTGCGGAGCTCTTACTGTCCCATAGAATGTTCCTGAGGATGTCCTCACGGCAAATCTCGACAACACTTTCGAACTATTGCGGCAATCCGAAATCCTCCCTTCCCGTGTGCTCGACGATGCATTCCACTACATGGACCGGCTTCTCCGGCTCTTATCGAAGAAGCACTCCGCGTTCAAGGCATTTGCTCATGATTTCAGCGAAGCCATATTTATTCGCGACAAGTCAGATACCCTCGCAGTTCGTGCCGTACTCGAAAAGAACAATGTCAGCTGGGAGTATGCGAAGCGCGCAAAAGGAGACGCCCTCAACCGGCGTATTCGACGGTACATCCCAGAGCGCACCATTCTTTTGAAGAGGCTGGAGAAGCTGTTCACCGCCTATGCAGACATCGAGTGTACCGTCAAGAAGAGCCGTGGGGCTTTTTTCTCCGACGAGGCCAAGGAGATGGTAGTTCACCTACTTGACACCGTGCGCAAAGGGTATCTCTCCGACCCGAACGGAATCTCCCTCTATTATTTAATGGGGAAGGATCGTGACGGGTTGAACCTGTACCGCACTGTGCGCGGGACGAACTCCGTCGAGGGCGGTTTTCATATGGCAGTCCGCCGAATCTTTGGTTCGTTGCGTGCTTCTCCAGAATTGGCGGAGTGTTTGATGCTCAATTGGATCCTTCGGAGAAATAAAAGGGTAACTACCTCCTCCATCTCTCATACACTATTGTTTTGATGACACACCAGGTTGGGTTTCATAATCGCACGGGAGAAAAATTCCGCGGACACTTTGATATCTGGATCCAGGATTACATTGTCGAACTTGCGGTAGCAGCTGGCATCAAGACCTCATTCCCTCTTCCCCGCATGCTCTCCACGCGAATAGTAACCTCAGAGACTATTGGGATCCTCCCCATCTCCAAAACACTCGCCGGCCATCTCAATATCACCACTCTTCCAACCCCACGCATCACCGGGATACCTCATCATCGCGATACTCCGGTCCGGACCATGACCCGCCTTTCCACAAAACCAACAAACCCGTACCAGTATCTTCAGTTGCGTCAACGTGTGCTCACCCCGGTGGTCCCGGTTCATACACACCAGGAGTACATCACATTCAAGAGAAACATAAATCGCCAGGATTTCAGGACGGGTGGTAAAACATACCCTCCCCACGAACGCTGGAAGAATGTGGATTTCGAAAAATTCGCTCAGTGGTGGAATGCGCAAGTTAACTTTCAACCTCGCACAATCACTGACTCAAATCTGCGCCTCTACTACAAACTTCCTCAGCATCTCGAAGCCCATCACAAGAAGACCATTTCATGGTCTTCGGAACGTTCGACACTGGCCGCGGGCGCAAACTTCGCTGCGAGAAAAGAATTTCTCGAAATTCTCAACTCCGACGACAATCTCGGAGATGTTCTTCCCGCAATCTCGTTCGCTGCTGTTCCCGACGGAGAACAGGATGTTTCATTCTCATGTACGTGGCCTACATTATTTTCTGGGACTACTTTCGTGTCACTCAACTTGAATAATTTCAGCATTCGCGGTTCCCATGTCCTTTGACTTGGTAACTGCGCGGCCAGAAGAGAGCGAACGGCCGGGGCTCGAATTTCAGCTCCTGGAATTGGAACCACATCAAGACGTCGACCGTGACGTTGCAATTCCATTTGGACCCAATGAATTACCACCTCCGTTGGACCCTGACGAGGACTTTGCTGCCCCAGGTCCTCTCCAATCAACCACTCCGGCACTGCACCAACAATTGCTTTTGCCCGGAGCTTCCGTACCAGCCCCCACAACATCCAAATCTCCGAAACGGTGTGCCGTGTGCGTGAAAGCTTTTTGTCTCAAGCGGAACAAGTGCCCAGGTAGGTCGAGGAAAGAGTATTGCCCTTGCAAGCATCCTCGTATGGCATCTGGAAGTCGCGCGCGGATCTCGGAGGAAGTTATACTTGCTTATTGGGCACAGCGGTCGCAATCGGGGTCCTCACATCCCTTCGAGCACTGTAATTGTTCTTCACATTAATGTACTCCATATCTCTTTTTGTTGGTAAACATAGAGTTTAGATTTTTTTGTGAGAGTTGCGTATACATGGTATGCATGGATTGAACATGCCCAAGCTCCAGCGCGCGGCTTACCCCCGCTCACACCCCCTTGCCGTGCCGACCCATCCACCAGCCAAACACAAGGCTCCCTCACGCCGCCCGGCCCCTCGAACCACGCACACGACGGCCGCGCGCGGGGAGGAGCTGCATGAACATCGGTGGGGCGTGCCCAATCGGCGTGCGCTACGCGTGACGGGACGTGGTTGCGGGCGACGGCGGACGCCGTTTCGAACGTGTCGCCTAACAGGGGGCACATCTACACGCGTCGAACGCGTTGAGCCAGAGGGACTGGTTAGTGCGAAACATTGACTCACTGTCCTTGCCCCCCTCTACACCCTCGTCTTTGCCCGGGCACTGCCGTAGACGGGCCAGGGACGGGCTGGCGGCGCGGATGTGGCAGAAGCCGTAAGGAGCGTGGGAGTGCTTCAAGGGGATAAATACAAATGCCCCCAAACGAATTGGGCACTAAATCTTACAGCTCTTTGCAGAACTTAGGGCGCGGCCGTTTTTTTTCTGATTTCGGTGATTTCCACCAGGTCCGCTGCCCTGAGCGCAATTTTGATCGGATTGGCTCGGGAGTAGGTGCGTTGGAATCGCATTGAAAATTCGCAGTCAACCTAACACCGGTATTTTTTGATGCCATCAGAAAATGCAACTTCTGCCGAAAAATCTCGGCTTTCAGCAAGTCACCTGTAGCATTTGGAGTACTGCTCGGATTGACCTAGTTTTTGGATATGCTGATTGTATACATACACTCTAGTCAACCATTACATTTTTACATGTTTAAATTCCCAAATCCACTTTGAGTGTTCTATTTTCTCAAGGAGGAAAATGACAATTTCAACAAAGTGCACCATGAATTACAATTACTTCCAATATTGTCCGTCCAAAGTTCAGGTTGACTAGGATATATGTATAGGTATAACATATCCAGAAACTAGGTCAATCAGAGCAGTACTCCAAGTGCTACAGGTGACTTGCTGAAAGCCGAGATTTTCGGCAGAAATTGCATTTTCTGATGGCATCAAAAATACCGGTATTAGGTTGACTGCGGATTTTCAATGCAATTCCAACGCACCTAATTCCGAGCCAATCCGATCAAAATTGCGCTCAGGGCAGCGGACCTGGTGGAAATCACCGAAATCAGAAAAAAAACAGCTGCGCCCTAAGTTCTGCAAAGAGCTGTAATAGAACAGTTGATGCCCATTCCTCAAGATTTGAACTTGTATGTGACCGAGAATAACCCTGATGGATCCATACTGAATTTGCAACAAAGGTTAATGAAAGGATGAAGTATGCACGCGAACTTTTACTGGCAGACTCGACTTCAGACCGCCAGAATCCTTTCATGAGGATTTTACATCCGCTACTTCAAGCTCCTCCTGAATAGAAGGCGATTGTGCAGTTGTCTGAGGATCCAGAGTGCGCAACTCGATATCTAGCAAGGGAGAAAGACAAGTGGAGCTAGTCTCGGCAGGCTCAGCCATAGACTCGTTATTAAGGCCGCTGATGAACCTAGAGAAAGGGGGAAATCAGACAAGTGGGGGTCGAGCAGGAGATGAGGATGGAATATTAGAATACAATCAGTAGACACTCAGCCGTGGAGTAAACGACTCGGATTAGAGCTACCTATTAGAATACAATCAGTAGACACTAGTAGGAGCCCGTAAGTAATTGTAAGGATAGTATACGATGGGAGCACATACCTCAGCCGTGGAGTAAACGACTGAGGGATGTGACTCCGTGAGTTACGCTAATGTAATGAGCGTGACGCCGACGATCGGCACGAGGATCGCGAGTTGGAAGTAAGTCCGAATGTATATGTACAGACCAAATTCAACACTCCCCCTCAACGAGCATCCATACGAGGGGCCATTCCCAACATTTCGACCAGTTTCTGATGCCGCGGAGTCGGTAACGGCTTTGTAAACAAGTCGGCGATGTTTTCCTCGGTAGGAATGTAACTCGGTGCAATGCAACCGGCGGTGACGGCTTCGCGAATCCACCAGATGGCGATGTGGATGTGCTTCGTTCGCGCGGTGACTTCATCGACATTCAGGATCATCCGGATCGTGGAGGTGTTGTCGATGAGAAGGGAAGTCGGACCGTGCTGGAGAAGTCCCAACTCGGAAAGGAGCGAACGTAGCCACATAATTTCGCGGCCTGCGTGAGTGCCGGCGTAAAGCTCTGCTTCGCCAGTCGACAGCGCCGTAGATGTTTGCTTTTTCGCAGACCAAGCGAATAAGCTGGAGCCGAAGAAGACAGCGTACCCGGAAATGGAGCGGGCGTGGTCTTTAGAGTTAGCCCAGTCCGAATCGCTGTAGGCGCGGATGTCCATGTCGTCGTCGCCGCCTAGAACGAGCACGTAATCACGGGTAGTCTTCAAATATTGAAGAATCCGTTTAACGGCAGACCAGTGAGCTTCCCCAGGGTCGGAGCAGAATTGTGCAACTGCCTTGCCGAGATATTCTTTGGCGCCCGCCCCGTCGAGAGGGACTGTACCCCGGGCAAAACTAACCTGCTCCTCGGTCGGGGTGTGTGTCTGTGTGTGAAGGGCACAATACAGGCGGTACATGACCGGGAAACTATTCTTCAAGTGCCGGATGAGCTCTGTTGACATGATGTTGAAGTTGAGAATAAAGGAAGTAAAGGACCGCTTACTTCCGAGGTTTGAGCGCGCAGCTTTGGAAATAGTGATGATTTGACGGTTCCCGTGGAAGCACTTATAGTGCTTGTCGCCTGGAGTACCGCTGGAGCCGAGTGCATTCTTCAAAACCGTCTCGTAAAAGAGGTAAATCGGGTTCCGAGTCTGGTCCAAGCTCGTTAATTAACCAACTAACGGTGAAAGAAATTTACGGCGGAGGGCTTATTGGTGTCCTCATCATCGAGACCGGACGCAGTGAGAGGTTCCGAGCTGTGTTGGCGCTTGGCATGATTTATTACTAAACGAGAGTAAAAGAAAGATTAGCGCGGGGGCTGCACGAGTCGCAGTCGACAGGGGTACCTTTGGCTGTACTCTTTGCCTGGTAACACGTCGGCGACGAATGCTTACATATCCCGTATCGGACCTTCGTCTTTGACACGTAGGAAGCGCTTTACCCTGCACAGATCCATCCGTCCTGAGTGTATTTCTTTGCGCTTCGATCGTGATCGATAATTTGTTTCCTTGTGGCTCGTACATAGATGCTCGTCCTCCCTGTCGTTTGGTATTCAATAACAGTGGGCGTGCGCTAGAAGCGAGTCAACGGAGTTCCATCGAAATCACCAAAGAACGAAATACAGCAATATTTTTTCTTGAGTCCGGTATGCGGGTGAATGATACCGCTGCAAGGCAGAGTGTCCTTGGCAGGATCATCGGTCAGGGGCCGGCCCGCCAGGGCATTTGCGAGCAGATCTTCGTCGACATTATCAGGGATGGGGTGCGTTCGGTGGCCTTGTTGGAATTTCGGAGTCCAACCGCTGCATCCGACGAAGTATTGGTGATTCCGTTCCGACCCCTACGACGCCAAAAGATCAGCAGATATAATTGTGGAGTTTAAACCACGTACATCCGGGCTTCACAACCGTGTTTACCTTGTCTTTGCAGTAGGCTGCTCTACGGTCCTCTAATGCCGTCTCCTCGTCGTCTGAATCAGACTCTGAATCAGACAGCGTGATTATGTTTGCCTCGCCGGGCCCAGCTGCAGATTGAATCAGGGATCCCGAAGTGGAAGCCAGCCCGATCAGACTCGGTACAGGACGAGAAGGTGAGCCGGCGGCAGGGAGACTGGGAGATGGTGAAGCAAGAGGAGCACGAGGAGGTGAAGGAACAGTTTGCATACGGTGAGGAGGTGATGCAACGAACCGCACATGGAGGTCGGCAAGTGGGGTTGATGCGGTCGAAGCCACGCTGCGTGTACGTGAATCTGTCTGTCGTGCTCCATCAGATCTTGCCTTCTTTGCTGGCAACTGGGATTCCGGATCATCAGTGGCCTTGCGTTTACGCTGATCCTTGGCCCTCTGCTCCTTTTTGGCTTTTCGTGTTGCCTTTTCTTCTTTGGTCTGGTCGAAGTACAGAGATCCCGACTTTCGCCAAGGAATCCAGCTGTTTCCGAAAAGCTTGACACTCGCGATTTTTTTTTGGCTCTCAACCAACTTTTGATGGAGGGCTAAGGATTACTGCTTTGGGCTAGCCGAGCGTAGCCGAGCTACGCCAAGCCGAGACCACAAATGCGAACTTGCAGTCAACTATACAATCCAGATGTTTTCTTGCCCAGGCTTCGTACACAAAACATCTTCTGTATGTGTTCTGACCACTTTTCAGGCAAGCAGAATATTTTGAGGACAAATTTTGAGGTAGGCAGCGAGAGCATTGCCGACGGCAAACACAAATTTTGAGGTAGGCAGCGAGAGCATTGCCGACGGCAAACGCAGCACATGACTGAGCAGAATCCCAAACCAGGTAATCCTTAGCACTCAATCAAAAGTTGGTTGCGAGCAAAAAAAATTGTGAGTGTCAAGCTTTTCGGAAACAGCTGTAAATGTACATTTGGACCACCATATTTATCCCCCCAAAAGCTGTTGGCGGTGTTACACAGTTGAGGCAATGACAACAGCATCACACTTTGATGCTGGTGACATGACGGTTGTGATGGCTGTCACATTTATAATGGATGTGTTATTTCTCACGGGTAGCAGTGAGCGCTCTGAGCCAGCGCCGATGATTTGCTGCAGCCGCCGATTAGTAGGCAGAGGAGTGGATCTCTCCCACACTCACTGAGGCAAACAGCACTGGCATCTCTCGGCGCTTCGTGCCAGCAATTACATAAGCAACTGTGGCAGCTTGGAAAACTGTCAAAAATGAGTGATGCCGAGATGGAAGAATGGTCAAGTGAAGGTAAACAGAATACCTCTCAAATTATTTCCCACCAACTAGCGATTTACACCCTAAGGTGACCGAGTTCAATGGTTCCGCGCAGAGGCGGAAATGCAGCGGTGGCAGGAGCAGGGAGAACAAAAACTCGCTGAACTGTTGAGACCAAACCGAAGCTTTGAACGAATGGCACGAACATGGACAATATTGGCGTCAACAAATCAGCTTCCAGCACACCAGGCATATGCAAGGCAGAAGGCAGCGATGTACAGCAAAAGAGCAGAACAGGCACAAAACCTTGTGGCAGCGGCCGGTTTTCAGGACTTACTAGCAGAGGATGCAAGTATTATTAGTAGGGTACAGTTGGATAGGGAAAGGGAAGAAAGGTTTGTAGCACACGCAGTTCTGGGTACAGATGTGGATCGGATCAAATGATGTATCAGTTCGAATTGATCCTCTTTTGTTTTGCATAGACCACTGGGTTGAACAGCTCCATAAACACGTTTCAAACATGGTTTGGGCTCTGTCTCTAGGTTGGTTCAAACTCTCATCTGGATGATTGAACGGGTCTTTAACACTGTACTAAGTGGTTAAAGATTGGTTCAATCCTCTATTTTTTTCGCTCCACGATTTGATTAAACAGCATTTTGATTTGAACATTGATTGAGCTCCTGTTTCCACATGGTTCAATGCTCGATTCCTTCCTCGTGAATGAACACAGTTGAACACAGTTCATATACCCATGAGGCACCATTTGAACAGTACTGTTTAAACAGCGTAACAGTCCTCTTCAGACCTGTCCACTTGCCGTTGAACGAAACATTATCCTTGCTAACAGCCATAAAGTTTAAGCCGGGTCCAAGAGTGCCCATACTAGCGCAGAATTCGAAGGTCTTACATCGGTTGAATGGCTCAGTGGTTAATACCCTTTCCATGGCTATCTATTATCAGATGGTCTTGGGTTCGAACTGTGGATATGGAATCTTTTTGAAAACTCAACCAAAATTAGTGATCTTCCCGTTTAAACACACCGGTTCAACAGTGTTAAACTTGAACAGTGCTTAATCGGTTCACCGTTTAAGCTGGCACTATGTACTGCGGTCGTCCTGCTGCAGCACTGGCTCAGTGTTAATCAGAACAATATTTAAAACCCGTTTGACGTTGTAACACTCATTGCTTAAGCAAACCTAATAGGGTTACTGGAGTGCGATGCATCGGCGACTCGGCGAGGTCGAGGCGTCTTGCGTTGGAGACGTGGACGGTGTAAGACGGTGTAGGGCTGCGAGCGGAAGCTGTGAGTGATGTCATAGGCCGCAACAGTTTATAAATCACGGCGATGTGACTCCGTGACTCCTCGCTTGCTTTCAACCACCACACTTCTCGTGCCTTCGCTGTCTCATCCGGCCCGTCCCGTATTCGTCGCCAGACACTGGTGCGTCCCCACTCTCTTACCTTCTGACAGCCTTCTGATACCACTGTGGCAGGTCGGGTCGGGACGCTAGCACCGAGCGGTGAGCCTATTCTGCTTTCCATTGGCCACATCCATCACCAGCCCAATTCCGCACTCGCCCATCCACGCACCTCCCTCCTGTCCTGCCTACTGATGGTGCATATCCCTGCGCGCACTTCCGGGACCGGGCTCTCCTGCGGTACTATTGACTTGAGCCTGGGTCTTTGTACCTGTCTCCTGCCGAGATCTTCAAGAGTCGAGCACCCAAGATGTCAAGTTTCAGCTGCCCCCATGCGCAACAAGCTAGCTGTCAGCAACGGACGACTCGATGATTTCGACGACGATAGGTATATGAAGTGTTTTGGGTGGCAGGGAGTCTGGAGGCTGCGCGGCGCGGTGTACGTACTCTTTCACTTGTTTAGTTTCCCATCCCAACCCGCAGTCCGCCCCTCCTCCCATGGTTTGCTCCCAATGTAAGTCTCACCTCAACCTCCATGCCACTGGACTAACTACTGTATACACGTCACCAGCTCTCCGTAGGATGATGCCCCCGAGGAGAGCGGCCACCCCGTGACGAAGAAAACGGGTAACACCGGACATGTTCGCTTGCGCCACCTGCGGGCGTAAGCGTGTCCTGTTTACAGCGGCGTGCAGCTCAAAGCCGCTCTCTTGATGGGTGGCCTGCACGGTGATAATGTACTATGTAGCAGTAGAATGTATTGTGAGTAGCAATTTAATTTAATTCTTTTTTTTTTTTTAATCCGCGCCGCCTGAGCCAGTTACAACGACATGAGACTCGTCTGAAGGTCAGAATCCCCCGTCGGCTTTGAACGGCTTGTAACACCCGGCCTGGCTTGCAGCCGGTTACAAGAACTTCACCAAGTGTTGCAAGCCACGAAAAAATTAAGACCTTGGATCGGCTTGGAACCGGTTGAGTGCCGTCCGAACCGGTCTAGGATTTTCCGACATTAATTTGGGTACTTAACCAGACCATCAATTCGTTCGAGATCAGGTCCGGGTCACGGCCGGGCGAGGCTGCACGCATTTCTCGCGCCTTCGGAATCAAGATGTCGATCCAATGCTGCGCAATCTTGTCTTTAGTACCAGTCGGGGCTTCCACCGGGGCAGCGATACCGTACGTAGCCAGCTGAAGCTGTCTAAGCACACACTCCCTGATTTCTTCCACATTCCGTGGTTTTACGGTCTATTAAAAATGTTAGTGCTGTAACTGACTGTGTTACATTGGACAGAGGCAGCTCACTAGCCTCTCATTCTGTCTCGCCAGCATTGCCTTTATTGCGTCTCTCACCCATATTACATATACCCAACCGTAGCACCACACGATAATGGGTAGATGCAAGTACCCAGATACAGCCCTGCCTGCTGGATTGTATCCAGGGAAGCAAGAACAACGCGACGCGAGGAAGGACCGCGTCGGTGTTGGTAAGAGGAAAGGCAGTGCACGGCAGACAAATAAGGTGATAGGCCTGACGACCACAGAATTGCACTGAGAAAGGTGCGACATAACATAGTGTTATGTCAAGGATATAGTGGCATTGTAACACGCCGGCGGTCCTTACATAACATACCAACCACCGAATTATGTTCTACGAGCGCGGTCTGGCACAATTAAAGCTGAGAAAATTCAAGGACATTCAGACGCCCCCCCTGCAACAGAACCCTGTCTTTTCTCCTTCGAATCTCTCTACTTATCTCGAAACATCCGGAAGATTGAATTATTAGCACCTCTTTGGCGCCGAATCTCCTGCTTCTCTTCGCATCCCTGTGGACGTTGCTAGTCACACATAAGTGTTTATCACGACCTCCCAAGCCTTTACAATCCACCGCACTCCCACAGTTGTGATCCCGACAGGCTGCACATTTCTTTTTTGCCCTCTCCTTCGCTCCGGCTTTAGAAGTGCTGGCACTAGTCGGGTTGAAAGACAGTAGGGATGTTACACCGGAAAATAAGAAATTTCAGGTGAGGTGAATTCGTTCCTCAAGTTTTGAGTTTCGATGACGAATTCGAATTTTTTTATAGAAACTGCTGAAAATACAGCCGGAATTTTGAGTTCAAGGCCGCTTTTCAGACTGACTGGATTCCCTAGTTTCAGGGCTGTTGTCAGAGATGTGCACTAAGCTAATGGTTTCAGGAGCAGCTTTAGTGCCGCCGAAACGAATGGTTTAAGGGAAGTCTCCGAAGATACAAGATCTATTGAACGACTCTCGAGTAGCGCCAGTACATGGGGAGAACGACTACGGACTCAGAAGCAGCTCAATTTCCTGGCGGCGCGACTTTAGAGCATCCATCACACTAAAAATACGGTCCTCATTGGCGCGTACAATCGTTTCCACCAGAGCAATGCCCTCGAAGTCGTTGGTTTCAAATCCTGACAATGAGTGTCAGAGCGTCGGACAGCCGTTCCATTAGTCTTACCAATGAAGACGAGATGAATTTCTCGAAGTATACGCTTCAATCCACCAAGAAGCTCAAACTGTACCTGGTCGGCGCTTTCTGCGAAGGCGGTCCGCGTCCCATCATTCAAGGGTTTGTATATCCCGTGTGGGTCGAGGGCTTTCATAAGCTAGACAGTAGAATTAGTCGGTCCATGAATAGCGTGGAAATTAATTTTTAACTTGCCGCCTGAGCTGAGATGAGCCTAGATAGGTGGGTATATTGCCGACGAACCTTCATTCTGCCAAACATCCCCCGTCCCTTTTCGGCGGCAACTATTGCATACTGAGGAACCAATTGCGCTTTCATTGACGGTGCCCAAATGCGACTCGCTTTTCTTTGCCGAAGAGTGATCAATTGCTGGACGGCATGGGACAGCTCCTTCACAAACGATTCCACCCCGAGAGACTTGCGGACCGCATCGATATTGGAGGAAGAACGGACCCCGAGTGCCTGGATGGTCCGGTCTAGATCGCCTTTAATCTCCTGTCTAGGTTTCAGGCCCTAGTTCCATTTAAGAAGAAGTAAAGTATCAGACCTGGAAAAAATCGGAAAGAAGGGTCGGGATCTCCACGTTTATGCCCATGTGCCATTGCGTCTGGATGGAGGGAAAAATCGTGGCTGTGAGGTCCGTATTTAGATTGTTGGGACCGTATTCTCCCTCTCGGCGCATCAGGGCCAGGTATTGGTTCCATTTCAATGTCAGGGCGATGTTCTCGAAAACGGTCGGACTCCTTCCTTCGGCCTAATGTATAGTAAGTTCAGAATTAGGACGGACGTCGATTACTACGAACGACGCCGACAGCCTTTGACACTTCCGCCACGATCTTCTTGAAGATAGCATTTATGCATTGTACCAAGGCGTCTGCTCTGTCAATACAGCGCTGGAATGGGTACCGATAGGTGAGAAATATGGAACTAAAATGGGCTTCCCAACCTTTTCCAAATTGAAAATGTCCTGCCGTATACCAGGCCTCACGTCGCTGTCCTCGGATGGAACGTATGAAGCCCGATTAAGCAACTGATACGCCATAGAGAGAAGATCGACGCCATCCGCTAAGTTGTGAAATTCCCCGATAAGTTGAAGATATTCGTGGAGGGCCGGAATGGAAGTCTGAAACACGGCATGAATGCCTGGGGTGAAAAGAACCAAACAAACCCTTACATCGTCTTTCGAGGAGAAAACCAATGGTGTCGTGGGCAGGAGACGCGATAAACTCCTAAATTTAGGCTATAATTCACAAATGCAGCAATGAAGATGGGGGAGCGTGCGCACAAATAATCACAACTGCCCACGCAGAAGATCGGAATATGTGGGGTAGTTCGACCTTCGGGTAACTGCGACAATAAACTATATATCTGCCGGTGTTTCTCCTGAAGTGCTGATGCCACGGAATGCGATCGTATTTGCTGTGGGGCAATGAGCTTCATTTTCATTCGAACCAGGAACGGATGCCAGACAGACCGCCAACAAGTTGTGTCTCAGAAGAATTCGTTGCTCTCGGGCTTGACGCTTCGCTGTAATCTATGATACGTGAACAGTAGTCCGTATAAGATCGTTTGTGCGAACCTTTCTTTGCCATTCCTCAACCTTCGTAGGACGACCGTTCGCGATGCGTTGTTTGAGGATCTCAATCTGCGTCGTTAATTTGTCGATTTCCTGAAGAAATCATTCAGCAACAGGGAAATTTTATCTTACTGCACTTACCGTCGCTAAATTGACTTCTACACCCTTCTCATCGAATGGTATCTAAGGAAAGCTCTGATGTCGGAGATTATCGAAAACGGTCTCACATACATCGGCGCCGGTGAGAATCAACGCAATCGATTTCTCGCCAATCCTGCCATCCACAATAATTTGGGAGAGACTAGAGACGTGGTTAATCTCGAATCCAGATGTTAGGGTGGTGCGGGGATAAGCGGACTTTCAAATTTGAGGCAGAAAATGATGAGAAAACAGAACCGGGATCACCGTATAGGGCAGTCAACCACAATCAAATTTTCATCAAAATCTGCCTCAGCGACATCTGAACATCCCCGGTTGGATTTCTGCCCCGCAAGCGCAGCGAGCGGAACTGCCCTATAAACGGATGGGAACGAGACTACGAACCAGACTGTCACGAACAATCCGGCCCATGCACTATGGCCGTTGATACCTACTGCAGTAGGACTGCACCCGTACTGATGAGTGATGCGAACTGTTCCGCATGATCCGTGCACAGCCTACATACGTACGTCAGCCGCATCTTCTCGGGCATCTGTCGTGCATCCATGGATTTCGCCACACCAAAACCGAAGGGAACACACGGTGGGAAGCAGGCCGGATCTGGGCGCAAGAAGAAAGATACAACCCTGGGGAATCCACCACAAAACCCGGGAAACTCGCAGCGTAGAAATCCCTCCCATCCTATTGCGGCAATCCGAAATCCTCCCTTCCCGTGTGCTCGACGATGCATTCCACTACATGGACCGGCTTCTCCGGCTCTTATCGAAGAAGCACTCCGCGTTCAAGGCATTTGCTCATGATTTCAGCGAAGCCATATTTATTCGCGACAAGTCAGATACCCTCGCAGTTCGTGCCGTACTCGAAAAGAACAATGTCAGCTGGGAGTATGCGAAGCGCGCAAAAGGAGACGCCCTCAACCGGCGTATTCGACGGTACATCCCAGAGCGCACCATTCTTTTGAAGAGGCTGGAGAAGCTGTTCACCGCCTATGCAGACATCGAGTGTACCGTCAAGAAGAGCCGTGGGGCTTTTTTCTCCGACGAGGCCAAGGAGATGGTAGTTCACCTACTTGACACCGTGCGCAAAGGGTATCTCTACGACCCGAACGGAATCTCCCTCTATTATTTAATGGGGAAGGATCGTGACGGGTTGAACCTGTACCGCACTGTGCGCGCTTTAATGGATTTTCGTTGTCCCAATACCATCTTTTGTGAAGCAAATGAAATCTTAATGGACTCTGAATGCATGCGAATCAGTGCGAATTTGACCCAAATTTTGCAGAATTGGCAAATGCACGATAGGATTCTCAGAATTCGATTTGTGGACCATTTGGTCGAAATTTTGCAGAATTGAACCAAATTCTACTAATTCGGCCGAATTGGTCTAGATTCAGGAAAGAGGTTTTTCCTGATGTTGGGTCCAGCGTTTTCACCTCCAGTAACATGCCTCGGGCATTGTTTCGTAAACGACTGAAATGATCTGCAGATTCGGACAACAAGAATGACTTCGAAGATAAGATCAGATGAGAAACATGAAGTGAAGTAATGATGACGCACTTCAGGAACCGAGTCCAATTTCCTGGGAAGTGAATAGGTGATCTTGCCCGTCGCGCTATTGACAGCTTTGTCTTACCGCATCCATAGGCGTCAACACTATACGCTGGGTCAGGCGTGGCTTCATCCATATCTTCGTTGATATCGATATCAAAACAGTATGACGCTCTGCTACCGGACAGTTTATCTGCCTCTTCGCGTCGGCTGGACAAGGGAAAGTCAAAAAAGAAAACAAGATGGCACAAAGAATAGACCAGCATTAGAAGACTGTTAAGATGTGCATAACATCAGTCAATCGCAAATGCAGTTCAGGTTGAACTGACCCTGTACAATCATGGCACTGGGTGCTGGAAATTTGGCCCATGCACTATGGCCGTTGATACCTACTGCAGTAGGACTGCACCCGTACTGATGAGTGATGCGAACTGTTCCGCATCATCCGTGCACAGCCTACATACGTACGTCAGCCGCATCTTCTCGGGCGTCGTGCATCCATGGATTTCGCCACACCAAAACCGAAGGGAACACACGGTGGGAAGCGGGCCGGATCTGGGCGCAAGAAGAAAGATACAACCCTGGGAAATCCACCACAAAACCCGGGAAACTCGCAGCGTAGAAATCCCTCCCATCCTGTGCAGACAAGTTCTATCCGTGCTACCCCTGCCCCCATTCCTCCCCAGTCAGCAGCCCCATTCTTTGGGCCGTACAATACTCATCAAGCGACACCACTTGGCAACCCATTCACCAACTCCGCACATACGGGAAGGCCGGCGTTTTGGTCCGGTATCTGGCACGGAGCAGGCCCCAGTCGCGAGAACGCACAACCCTTGCAACCAGGATTTGATGCTGATAATGGTATACAGTGTCCTCTTTTTATGTTACTCAACTCACACTTACTATTGTTGGCAGCAATTCGGTCACACATTTCGCCGGCAGAGTTTGACCAGCTCGCCGAGCAGCTGCAATTCATTGACGAAAACGATGAGTACGCGGACATCGCCTCTGGCGATAAGGTGATTAATGACAGTCTCATGGATGCAATTCTCGAGGCTTCTGGCACCGACCCGACGACCGAGCAGGTGGACAATAATTCCTCGGAGGCAGTAAACGACTCAGTCCTGCAAAACCAGTTCACCGAGCTAAGAGCGAAGCTTTCCCGCGAAATCACAAAATATGGACAGCCCTTATGCTACCGCCGCGGCGATTTCTACGACCGCCCACCCCATCCGGTATTCGCACTTCATCGCAGTACAGGTAGCAAAGATGGGCTTGATCCCACCAAGCTTTATGCACGTGACGTCTTTATATGGATTCCATCATTGCTCCCTGGCGCACCTGAACGATTCAAATGTGATTGCGGAAAGCCACTCTCTCGAAACGGTAATTTTGTCTTCGAAATTCCGTACCACATTTCTCATTGGGTTTTCAGGTTTCAATGACGACCCGATTGCACGCCGAGTCCGCTCCCTCCCCGTCGATTTTTTCCTCTTAACCAATCGGTTTGTCTGTAATCCTCGGCGGGAGCGGGAGGTCGACCGTGGTTGCGGTAAAAGTTATCAAGGCACGGACCCCCATATCATCGCGCAACTTCCCTCATTTGTCCAGACAGCATTCCCTGGTATGTAAATTTTTCTTGCTCACGGAAAACAACTCACATTACCCAGCATATATCTCTGCACGGGGTGCAGTCTCCAAAACGATGATGTGGCTGATGTGCAACACGTTTGCGACACGATTTGGTCCCTCACCATTTTCTGAAATGGTCTCCGAGGTCCAGCACCGGTATCATGCGGATGCGGAACTGATGTATCTTGCTGCAGTCATTTTTTACGGCCAGCGCGGACGCAAACAGTTCTCCAAGTTTGATGATCGCCAAGGGTATGCTGGATCGCCCCCATCCGTTGGATATTTGAAAGGGTTGTTTACGGATTTTGTTACCGCCCACCGCATCTACATCGAGCGCTATATCTCGTCATTGCCGCTAACAATCGCAAAAGCGGATCATACCTTCCAGGTGAGACCATATCCGTGTCGTGCAACACTGGCTAACTTGATTTTGAACCAGTTTCTCAAGTACATTGCGGGATTGAAAGGGGAACACACTCATCCATGTCATATAGTAAAATGCAAGTGACTAGTAAGGATTTCTAAATCGGGTCTCGGACTTGTCACGAAGTGATGTCTGCTACCTAAGGCATACCACGAGTGCGAGTAACCTGTGGGTCCACACAGGTTTACTCGTGGGAAAACCCGTGGGTATGCATACCCGCGGATCCGGGTACTCGTTCCCACGGGTAGGTCACGGATCCGAGTTTGAAATTTTTACCCCCCCATACTCACACGAGTACCCGCAAGTATTGGTGCTTTGGCTCAGTTACTTACCCACCTCTCAATTGTGGAAAAATCCGGAGGTCTCTAGTTCAATTCTTGTATGGTAGGGGACGCGACTTCATGTCAAGTCGCAATTTTGCAAATTTTGGGCCAAAAGTAGGCGCAAACGACAGGAAAATAACATGTTTCTATTCAAATTTCACGTTTCGGACTTTGAGTATATAGTCACGTGACCAACCCGCCAAATCTCGGCAGGTGCAAAAATTTTCAAGTATGTGTTTTGAGCCCGTTTAAAATACGAGAAAAAAAAATGCGGCTTGTACATCTTGGCAGCAAACTCAGCTACAGCTCCTGTTGTGCCGTGGTGATAAATATCAAGATATTGATGTACTCGTCGGAAGAAGCGACAGACGGATATCAGTGGGCACATGTCAAGTGCTTCCTGGAGAATCCGCTTCCTATGCTCGAACTTGCCGTTGCTTTGCTCGTGGAAATAATTCTTGCACCACCCCCCAAAATACTCAATGAGATTGAGCTCTGGGTGGGAGGAAATGACACTCGTCGCCCACCTCCTTGATAATCTGCAGCCAATCTGCGGCGCAACTGTGGCGGATTGAGCAGGTAGTTCAGCAATCTGTGATCTAATCCACGCACCTTTTCGAGCAGATACGGCTCGTTCTTGAAGTCACAATGAAGCTGTTGAAACGTTTGGAGCATGCCATAGTCCTGTTCGCGAGGTCGAGGGCTGGAAGTTGTGCTTGTTTGGCTTACACGTGACCCACCACGTGACCCAAACCCGCCAAATCGGCTCTCAAAAAATCGATTTACGATTTTTAAATTTTTGACCCATACAATGTCTTCTAGCTACCAATAGCTGCTCAAATATGCATTAACAGAGTTTTCGAACAATATCTGACCTCGCTATTAGGGTTGCAAGTTCGATGCATCAAAGTTGTCATGAAGTCACGTCCCCTACCATATGATTTTTGCATTCTTTCGGCCTTCTCGGAACAAACATCAGCCAAAACGATGATGCTCTCGCACAGACTTAAAGAACTTAGTGCACTTTGCGTCATAATTTGTATCTATTTCTCTTCACTCTGCCACAGCGACATTAATACTTTTGCCAAAACCAACTACGGCTGCACCTGTCAAAACTTGTTCTCTACAATCTGTCGAAACCATTAGCTTTTCTCAAGGAGAACAACTTGAAACTAACTTGGCCCGTTTTGCATGATCCATAGGTTCAGCCTAGATACAAACTGTGAATTTGAATGTAAAGTCAACCCCTGAAAGCCTTGCTCGCGGGAAGCCCAGGACTGTAATTTGAGTTCTGTGCATCAGTTCAATTGAATGCCCTTGCTCGTGGGAAGCCCAGGACCCCCCAGGTTCCGGGCTCCGATGTACTCATACTCGTGGGTCCGAACATCTCCATTGAGGGCCGGGGAATCCTCACTGCATCATTGAATGGGCCCGGAGATGCAGTATGCCATTTTGATTGTCTTGTTTTCTCCACGGGTTCTAATTTATGGTAGTCCTGTCTCATCTGCAGGGACGGTGGAAGTGTCATTATTTGCTCAAACTGTCCTAATGGTCTGTGTGAAATTTGCCTTCAAGAGCCACCCGCAGCAATTCGAGCACTCCAGTTCCTTTGCCCCATTTTTCATCGCGATGCAGAGGATGCTCGGAAGGCCGCCGAGGGGAACAGTTTGTTGCTGAGTGAGGGTTATGAGGTGCACATTATTTCTTTGTCACCTCAGGTATTCGGATAATTCATGGTACTCCAGGGGCGCACGGATGGGGAGATGATAACCATCACCCGACCGTTCTCAATGCGTTCTGAAGTACTTCGGGCCTGCCTCCAGTCGGTCCTGATATTGGTGTTCTGCCTGCAGGATCTCCCACTCACCACCACTCCGGTTCGTGCGCTCGTTCCCTGGGGCCGGCGCTCCACATCTCGGCATCCACGTCCGAACCATGTTTGGCTACTTCAAAGCCCATGGTAAAATCAAGGAAAATTTGTGTTGCAGTGCTCTGAAGTAGCGATACATTGTAGAGGAATTCCGAAGGCAAACAGTGAGATTCAACTCACAGAGCCGCTGATGATCGGTGGTGGAGCCGGTTGGTTGCCATGGAGCCAGGAGATTTTGACGGTCTCTTCGTACTTACCACCAACGTACCCGCATCTCCGTCGGGGATATCTTGGGAGATCTCGGTCAAGGTCTGATTGAGGTCCTGCTAGATATCGCCCGACCTTTTTTGCGGAAGCTTAGTCTAAGCTTGGTAGAATATCGCAACAATACTGTCCCAACATTGAACTGAGCTTACATTTCATGTTCGTCGGAGATCTATGACCAAAACGGGCAGAGGCGCAAAAGGTAGTTGAAACAAGATTTACTACTCCTCCATCACGTCCGGCCGACTCAACTCCTCATCTTCCTCCTCTTCCTCCTCTTCCTCTGGGTCTCCCAGCTCTGGGCCCTTTGCTGCCGCTGCTTTGGCCTGTTTTTTCTTTTCACGTGTCTCTCTTGATTTTTTAGCTGTGGCAGCGCGCTTTGCCGGCCCGGAAACGCGAAGTAGCGCAGCGAACTCATTGCGCTGCGTGTCACGATCTGGGAAGCAGGGTATCGGAGCCGTTAAATCTCGAGGGAGAGTGTCTCTGAGGAGGTGCGCATTGTGCAATGCGTGCATGTTGATGAAATAAACCTGTGTATTTGCGTGTTGAATCGCCGTCTGTGTACGACTGGTAATATTCCGCTCTTGGACGACATGTTCAAGGCCAGAAACTGCCCGGCATTTGCTTCCATGGCAGTCGTGTTGTGCGTTGAAGAAGAACAAGATGTCCTACACGCTTTATTTCAGAACAACGTTGGCAAATGATAAGAAAGAACTTGTACTGCCGGTGCGGCCAAAAGAATCTCGGGTGATGGTGAGAGTACTGGCATATTCATGCGGACATCCCGGGTAGCGGAAACATCGAACTTGCGCAAGACAACCACAGCATCCTCATATTTTGTGGGAGCGGCGCTGGGAATTAAAATAAGGCAGATCCGGCCGCTCAGAACTTCCCCGGTGTCCTGTCACGTATTCAGTTTGTGAACTAATATATGACAACTTAGAGACGAACCTTGCACTTGAAGAATACCCATGAGTCTCTTGTGCATACATCTCCTGCTTGAGAGACAACATATTTGCATGTAGTCCAGGTCTTCCCTGCCCCGATATCGAGTTCCGGTACCCAGAGTGGGCGAAGCACATCACGCCATGGTGCAGAGACGGCTGTGCGACGTGAATCGAGTTTAATGGAACCTACATCAAGATATAAATGAGGCCGTGTCAGAGTGAAGGAATTACTCGATTTTGAACTAGTTTCGGAACCAGACTCGAGCAACAACTCCGAAATTTTGGTGGAACTTCCAGTGTCAAACCCGCCACTACTCATCGGGGACCCGTACGCGTTCCAGATGGAATTAATTTTGCAATTGGCTCAGCCGTACCCAGGCGACTCACGGACTTGCGAGGACAACTTTTCTGAGAAACGATTCTTGATTTACCTTACCTCGGACACGAACTATGTTATCATGGATTCGGAGAGGAATTTAGACCTCACCATCGAGTCCGATTGTCTGCGTAACCCGGTGTTCATGCCGGCTCTCTGGTATGCCCAGAAGCGTGCCGCTGAACTCGAGCTAGACACTGATGCGCTCCTGGCAAAAGAGCGATATCTGACCGTAATTGGCGATGCCCAAGCCGACGCGGTTAAGACCTTGCTTGAGCACCGTGAGTTCAGAGCCCAGGATATTACAAACGGAGGCGCGAGTCGCGAGCCTTACGAGAAATTCCTAGTGCAACCTGAAGGCGATATCTTGCGCATTGTGGACCTAGAAAACATCAGGAGCTATCAGTTGCCTCGGGGGTTGTTAGAAACCCCGATGTTCGATCTCGGGTTCTGGTATGACCAGGCCGTGGCAAGACATTCGGAGCTCGACTCAGACTCGGGCTTCTTGAACCCCTGGGACTCTAGCGAGAGCTGGTCGTCCTGGGACTCAGATGAGCTTGGGAGCGACGGCTCAATGCCTTCGTTACAGCCTGTCGACCGATCGGAGTCGTCAGACTATAGCGGTATGCCATCACTTAGATCGATCAGCGACTCGTCGAAAGCCAGCTCCTCGGATGAATCATACCTGGATAATTATTACGAGGATGAGAAGCGCAGATATGGGGACCCAGCGGAGACCATTGAAGACCGGTTCCAGACCTGGGCTAACGCGACCGAGGAGCTTGGCCGCGATCGCAACCAGGCTGCAGCAGTCCCTAGGCCTCACCAACTGGGTGACGTACTCGGGGACACAGTGACAGCCTTGTTGGAATTCTTCCAACCATACCCAGGGGACGAGCAAATCCCCTGGAGCGATGAGCGCCGCGATGCTCCGCGGTTTCATCTATCCCGAACCAGCAGGTCCTGCTATAAGATTCAGGACTCATACTCAGAGGAATCGAAGGAAATACCCTTGGAATGCTTGCGCGTTCCAGGGTTCAACTTGTTGAACTGGTATGCGCAGTGGTGTTCGGCACGCATTGGACTCCAGCGCCACGAAACCTTGGCTATACACCGATTCCCCATCGAAGAGTTGCTTGGAGATGCAGTTCAGCAATATTTCCGGGACGTAGGGTACGACTTACCCTTGTTCAGCAAGGTGGAAATATCCAGAGTGTCTCTAGAGCCCAAGGACCTTCGCGACGAGCCAGACACTTACCTCGTCTCTATTCCCATGGGCGAGCGCATCTTGCATGAACCAATATCGGAAGAGATGCTCCTCAACCCCAAGTTGAACTTGGTAGGATGGGTGTTGAAGCGTAGGTTCAAGTTTCTCGCCCACCAGAACGAACACCGAGATCCCCGAAGGGTGTTCTATCTCGAACGAGCCAGACGACTGTCCGGAGGGCGTGCCTATACTGTATTGCGGGGGCGTCCAGATCCCCGCAGACAGTATGAAGGGCATTTCTCGCACCGCTTCTACACCCCGCGTCGCGAACCGAGTGGTCGCGAGACCCCTCGTGATCGTAGTACGCGTGAACGGCGAGCCTGTGCGAGCGCTCGTGGACTCCGGGTCTCTGGGAGACTTGCTGTCTACTTCACTCGCTGATCAGTTGCGGTTGAAGCGGCAGGAGCTCCATGACCCCATCACTTTACAACTGGCAGTCCAAGGATCGCGATCCAAGATCAATCATTATGCGAAGGTCAGCTTCGCCTACCAGGATATTGATGAGGAACGCACCTTCTTTATCGCTAACTTGAGCGGATACGACATGATCCTAGGTACCGCGTGGCTGTTCCAACACAAGG
Organism: Mycena sp. CBHHK59/15; assembly: GCA_029204085.1. Lineage (NCBI taxonomy): Eukaryota > Fungi > Basidiomycota > Agaricomycetes > Agaricales > Mycenaceae > Mycena > Mycena sp. CBHHK59/15. The sequence goes on along the minus strand of JARGXW010000253.1, from coordinate 111,635 downwards.
TGAACATTGGTTTAAACCCTGCTCGCGTCTGCATTGGAAGCGCTAATGCCTTACCTCTTGAAGGTGTCGCTACTGCTCGGGTCTTCTCCGGAGCGGTCGGATTGGTGGAATCTGCGCTTCAGGCAGCGCGGGACGAATTAATGGAGTATGCCCGGCCGATCTGTAAAACGGCGGGCGAGACCGGCTTGCCGCCGTTTCGAGACATTAATCATACTATCCCGCTCATAGACGAGAATAAAATCTTACCTTGGAGACCGGCGAAATGCCCCGAAGCCTTGAGAGATCAATGGGACTCGAAGCGCCAGACGTACCTGAAGGCAGGACGCTGGGAAGTCACGAACACGGGTAACACCTCACCCATGTTGCTCATCCCGAAGGTCAAGACCAGCCCGCCGAAGTTGCGGGTGGTGGTCGACTTGAGAGCACGCAACGCCAACACGCGGAAGATGACCTCTCCGCTGCCGGACATGGAGGGGATTTTGCGGCGCGTTGCGCGCTGTGAGTTCCGCACTCTAATCGATGGGCAGGACGCTTACGAGCAGATCCGGGTCGTGCCAGAACATGTATCGCGGACTGCTATGAGCACGCCAGATGGCAACATGGTCAGCCATGTCCTTCAACAGGGCGATTGCAACGCGCCTGCGACGTACCAATCGTTGATGAACCACCTGTTCGGCCAGTACATTGGACGATTCATGGACGTTTACCTAGACGATATCATCATATATTCGGACTCGCTCGAGGATCATATCAAGCATGTCAAGTTAGTAATTGACATACTTGAACGCGAAAAACTCTACCTGAGCGCAAATAAGATCCAGTTGCTCCAGAAGGAGTTGAACGTGCTGGGGCGCGTGGTTGATGACCAGGGGATCCGAATGGACCCGCACAAAGTTGACACAGTGGTCAATTGGAAGACACCAACGAACCGCGATTTACTGCGCGGATTCCTCGGGTCTGTAACATACCTTGGAGGGGATGTTGAGGGCGTGCACATTCCAATGGGAATACTGCACGATTTAACGAGCGATTCGGTGCCTTTCCGCTGGGGGTTCACTCACCAACGCGCCTTCGAGGACGTGAAGGAATTAGTGTCCTGCTACCGGGATCATCACCGCAAGCCGCTGAATTATAAGGCTGGCGCACCTCAGATCTGGCTCGTCACCGACGGCTGCAACTCTGGCGTGTCCGGAGTGGTTTGCCAAGGAGACGACTGGAAGAGCGCCAAAGTTGCGGCGTTCTTCTCAGCGAAATTGAACTTGGCACAACAGAACTATCCGGTGCACGAGATCGAGATGCTAGCTGGCGTAGAGTCCATGCTCCGCCATGCGGACATCCTGCAAGGGTGTCAGTTCATCTGGGTGACCGACCACAAGGGGCTTATTCACCTGGTGAATCAAAAGAACCTCTCCGGCCGCCAAGCGCGCTGGATTGAGAAGACGTCGAGCTTCAACTTCGAGGTAAAGTACATACCTGGAACGGAGAATGTCCTAGCGGACGCCTTGTCTCGGATCTACTCGAACGAGGTGGCTGGGACAGTTCGAGCTCGGTCCGAGTACATACCATGATGTAGTGGACAACGATGTACTTGATATCGCCTCCATTTCTATGCCGGTATTTGCTGGAATGGAAGCGATGGCCATGTCTAGCGACCGAGTAACGCGGTCGATGGCTCGAGCAACGAAGGAGGCTGACACGAAGTCACACCTTAAAGCCACAGCCGAGCCAGGCGCAGCCGACGCAGAGTCAAGCACGGCCGGCGCAAAGCCAGGCGGAGATGCGTTTGGATCCGAACCCCGTACGTTCCCAAAGGAGGGCGGGGGTACAACGAAAAATTCAAGCGAGAGAACGAAGCGAGCTAAGAAGCGCACCACACTGCCACCTGTCAATCAGGGTGATTCGGGACAACGTGCTGCGGAATCGAACCCGATCGCCGCTAATCACGAAGATCACATCACGGATCAGGAAGATCGCCCCGCAACCGGGGGATCGACGGACGAACTCGAGCAAGAGATCGAAGATCTTGATGGCTCCCTGCTGAATGTCGTCAACTCCGGCTGGCAGGGCTTGGACTTGAAGAAGCTAATCACCAACAACTATGGCAGTGACCCCATCTTCAAGCACATCTTGGAGAATCCTAAGTCATTCCGCAACTTCGAGCTAGAAGACGGATTGATATACCTTCGAGATGCCGACCATCGTGTTCTTTGCGTTCCCCAGATTACCTATCGCGATCGAAACATCCGCGAGATCGTCATCTCGGAGGCTCATTCTCTGTTGGCTCATCTTGGACTCCGCAAGACGCTGGATTATCTCCGAGACCACTTCTGGTGGAAGGAGATCGTAGACGACACAAGGAGTTTTTGTGAGTCGTGCGCGACTTGCAAACGAAGTAAGCCCAGCAATCAGAGGCCGTATGGCCTCCTGAATTCCCTGAACCCCCCGCTGGAACCTTGGGACTCCGTAGGAGTAGACTTCGTTGGACCGCTGCCCGAATCTAAGAACCGGGACAGCGTATTCAACTCTCTGGTCGTTGTAATTGACTTGCTAACGGGCATGGTGCACCTTATCCCTTCCCGCATCAATTACACCGCTCGCCAGATGGCTGAGCTGATGTTCGAACACATCTACAAGCTACATGGGTTGCCTAAATCCATAGTGAGCGACCGGGACTCCCTTTTTACAAGCGTGTTCTGGAAGCGCTTGCACGAGCTGATTGGAGTAAAGCTCCATATGTCTAGTGCGTACCACCCAGAGTCCGATGGTGGAACGGAACGCGCTAATCGTACGGTTACCCAAATGCTGAGGCAGTGCATCGGCCCCAAGCAGAAGGACTGGGTCGCAAAGCTACCGGCTATAGAATTTGCCATGAACTCGGCAAGATCTGAGTCAACTGGGTACACACCATTCTTCTTAAACACTGGCCGAATGCCCAGGACCTTACTCTGGAATTCCGACCGTACTCGTGAATATCCCGGCGTCGCGAACTTCGCACTGCAGCGCCGGTTAGCTATCATGGCTGCCCACGACAGCATGATCGCAGCACGGGTAAAGCAGACGCGCTACGCTAATCGCAAGCGTCAGGCAGTCCCGTTCGAGCAAGGCGACCTCGTGTACCTATCGTCTAAGAACCTCAAATTCGAGAAGGGACTGGCGCGTAAACTGATACCCAAGTTTATTGGTCCATACGCTATCACTAGGGACTTTGGCAACACCTCCTTCCAGCTGGATCCGCCCGCGAGCATGAAACAGCGCGGAGTGCACGATGTATTCCACGCATCGCTCCTGAGGATCCATGTGCCGAATGACGATCGCCGCTTCCCAGGAAGACTGGAGTCCCAACTCGGGATCTCCTTGGACGCTGAGACTAACGAGTGGGCTGTGGACAAGATAATCAACCACTACGGCCGTCGTTCTAAGTCTCTGTTTGAAGTCTTGTGGAAATCAGGCGACAAGTCATGGATGCCTTATGAACAGGCCAAGCGCTTGCATGCGCTCACGGATTATCTCGAATCCCTCGATACTCCTGACATCAAAGATCTCCCTTACGGATCGGGCCGACCTCCTGTCGATGGAGAGGAGCTTCACGTCGGATCCGCGATGTCGCACATCTGGGCGTATAAAGGGGACGAGCCCCTTGGGGAGTTTCTTCCTTCCCTTTCACCCATCACTATGCCTGAGCCCACTATTTTCGATATCAACTACGCTTCTGGCGAGCTCAGCGACCGATTCCGGGCGTTCAACCGTATTCACGATACTTTACAACGCGTGAACAAGCGGACCTTCCGCTACTGCGGCGTGGATCTCGAGCCCGTCTTATTCGACTCTCGCACCATCCGACTATACGCCGACTACAACGTCGCCCTCTGCTCTGGCGATGACATCCCTGAGGTCGTCCCCGCATTCTACGTTTATTTCGCGAAGGAGATGAACGCGCACGACGACTGTGGCTATGGATGGGCCTACCTCGAGGACGGCGTCATCGTCTGGAACGAGAAACGCTCCATCGCCGACCCGGATTCCTACTGCGTCCTCGACACCGAGACCACCGACCGCGTTATGGGTGTCGGCCAGGTCGCGGTTACCGAGGCGTACCTTGCCAACGCCGAGCGCCTCATTCTTCGCGCGAGCATGCAGGACAACAAACACCACCGGATACGCGAGCAGAAGAAAGCGCTCAAGGAGAGCAATTCGGGCCCTGATGTTCAGACCGAGAAGGCGAAGGACGCATTTGCGCGCAAGCGCAAGGCGCTCGAGGTCGCGGCTACCGCCCCAGGTGGCAAAAGGGCTAAGACGGATGGGGGTGAAGAGACGGCCTCCACTAGTGCGAGCGTTGATCATGTAGGCTCGATTGTGGATATGGTTGGCTAGCCCCCCGTAGACGTGGGCCTGGAGGGCGGATGTAACGGTACGCTACTCTATGCTGCTACCCGATACCCATATACCCCTTATTTCCCTATCTGTCTCTAACTCGTTCGACCTCCATCACTCTCCCTAATTAGTCGTCCTCGCGATGCGATCGCCACCCTCATTTGGACTTTAATTCGATCACTTAGTTACTATATAAAGCCTTGTTTGTACGTAGCTAGTTCTTCGGTCAAACTACAACTTATCCCACTGAACTTGTCTGACCAACAAATCGAATAACCCGTGTGCCGAGACTAGCAAGCGACCGCATCACTTGCTCCTCGTCACACTGGCCCAGGCCCAAGCCAGACCAGGCCAAGCCCTGAGGGCAGGCTTGGGCTTGGGCCTGCCAGGCTGGAGAATCTCAAGCCCAAGCCCACTCAAGCCAGGCCCAAGCCCTGGCTTCCAGGCCAAGCCATGACCTGGGCATCACTAGCAGCCTGTGATGTACCTATGGCCCACTATGGAGCACTCTACAGTGCTGCCTAGTGTTGCATAGGCTCGCGTAGGCCCATAGGTATGTACCCTTACTACAAAAACATCCCAATAAAATAAAATAAAAAAGAAAGGCTTTGGCTGCCCTTTGGCTTTAAGCCTTTACCCTTTGAAAGCCCTTTAGATATTTTTGACCCCGACTAAAGGGCTTTAGGGCGAGCACTGCAAGTTGTACAACGGGGCCCGCTGCTCACTTCCATTTCTCCAACACGTCATCGCGCAGTGATAAGCTCAGGGTGCGAACTGCAAGAGGTGATTGATCTCTGGATCGGTCAATATGATCTGGCCACTGATTTGGATGATTCTAATGAGAAATCCGGCTTTCAATGGAAACCCCACTAGCCGAGAGACCCCACCAAAAGGTCTAATTGAAAACCCCTCCGGCGGCGCATCAAGGCTACCGGATCAATTGATCCAAATCAAATAGTCAGGTGACCTCAGAAGTTGAGCAAAATTTGAACCAACACCCCATCCCTGCCGTCGAATTCCCCCCAAACTCCAGAGGCAGCAGAAGAGGCTTACGAGTCTGTTGGACTCTGGAGACAATTCATTCCATGTTCCAAAAAAAATACTGTATGCACTTTCCGTAAGTTCCGACCAAGTACGTACTTCCAAAAATGGAGTTTGGGCCTGTTTCTGCTTATCTGTCGCGTTTTTTCGAGTCATGAATTGAATCATTAGCTCAATGCTGGCATCGGGTCATGACTAACCCAGAACCTGGTTCCAACCCACGGCTCACATCGGACTGTCGGATCCCGCAGAGGCTATGATATATCCCCATTCCTACTTACTGTTTCTGGTGTTTAAACCTCCATTAGAGTATGGACTATAGATCAGTGCATCTGACCTTTAAAGTCACAAAACATATATGCCTCCAATATTCACTCATTACCGTGATAATTGAACATTACCCTGGTTTTTACATGTTCTTTTTGCGGGTGCCGAAAACTTTCAAATATCTAAGCGGATGCTGTGCTTTCTTGGTTGGCCGCAGCACATTGCCTTGGTCGCGTAGAGGTGACTCTATAGCAACGCTATACGCAGGTAAGTCTTTACGGATCTTACACAGCCTACAGAATAATATTGCGGACAATAGTCTGCCCACAGCAAGCTATAAAAGCCAGCCTGTTCTACCAGTCAATTATCCAGCAATGGCTACAGGTCTCTCCCCCTTCCTGAAATACTCAACCCCTCACCACTCTATGCTGTATTCCTCCACGTTTTTTGGTGGCCTTACATTCAGACAGGCCGATAAACTCGTCCTTCCCACCATTTACCCGCCGAATACCATCTCACAATGGACTTTCATGAATGAGCTTCCTGCCGACTCTGATTGCGAGGTTCAACCGGGAGAGGGCATTCCAGATATCTTTGACCTTGTTCCTATCTTGAGAGACATGGAGGTGGCATTCTTGGAAGGATCTCGTTCGGTTTCCGTCTCGATCAACCTCTCAGGCAGAACAATCTATCGGATGTATGGATTTTCCAAGGTAAGTTTTGTTTTGTGTTCGTCGCACTTTTGTTTACCAAGGGCACACTTAGCTCCGACTCTTCAGCCACCTAAACAATAACAAAAGCGCGGTTCACTCTGCGCGTGCTCTCGTGGCGCACCTTTCCTCCATTTCACTTCTTAATTCGTCAACATTGGATCATTTTCTCGACCTGCGGATCCGGCAGCCCATTTTTGGGTTTTGTGTCACTGACTTTCCCCTTTGGAAGCTGGGGTGCCTCCTCAATGAGGATTGGTTGCACGAGGACGTTGTCAATGCGCTCGCAGAGCTGCTGTACTTCACTGAGGCGGCCAATTCAACATCCGGAACACCATCGACTCTTATCTTTCCCACAAACTTCCTGAATGACGCCAAATATCTCTTCGACCAGTCACCCTCGTTCTTCTCTCCCAATCTGTCCGCCCTGCGCCGCAGATTGGAAGAGACAGCAGTGGACAAGTTATTTTCCTTCAACTGTGATTCGAGCCACTATTCCGTGTACAGCGCCTGCGATGACTCTACCACACTCAAATATGCAGATTCCATGCACCCTTCACCCGACTGGAGTTTGTTGTCGATTTTCCAGTGGGTTTTGCGTGGGACCGGGTTCCCGGTGCCCTCGTCTGTTGGCTCTTCCGATCTGCCTTTTCAAGGCTCTGGCTCTGGCAGCTGCGCGATTGCTGCTTTGAACTTTGTTGAAAGTAATGTCAGGACCGATGTCGGGGCATGGAGCCCATCGACGAGCCCTTTTTTCCGCAACCGCGCTCTTCGTGACTTGATTCTCTACCATGTGACCGCGTCAGAGCGGTGTGCAAAACAGGTACAATATACCACTTTGTCCACTTGCACCCAACTGACATTGTTTAACTCAGACTTACGACGATTGGGTCACACCCTGCCTTCCGCGTCTTCCTGTGGACCCGAACACTGACCACGGACCTGTTGGATACAACGACTTCAACCTCGATGCTCCAAACGTACAGTTTTACTCCATCCTTGCCTCATTTAATCCTCTGATATACTTCAATCAGGCCTTGCATCCAATTCATCACTTTTTGGATATTCCAACACTGCAGTTGAAGACGGGTGAAGCGGAGGCCATGCGGGAGCCACAGGTTCATATTTTGCTAATTCAATCTTGCGTTGCCTGTCTGCCTTTGCATCAAATCCTCTGGACACGACATCACATGATACAACTCCTCCACCTTCCACGCAGACGGTTCCGGCCCGCGATGTGTTCCACAACGTCCAGGCTGCAATCAGGCCCCTTATGGCCGGAATACAGACTCGTGAACAGGTTTCAGAGCTCATACATAATCTTGAAGATCTGCAGTATGTGTTGAACTCGTTCTTTGAATTTATTGTGCTCATATCAAACAGTCAGAGGAATGTTGATGAAACTCGACATGAGCGGATCATGGACCCACCTGTCATCAATCCCAAGGGTCGCCCACGTACCACACGCCTCACGAATTCCAGGGAAGGCCGACAACGTGGAGGGGGTGCAACGAATAAGACCCGCACTCAACCTCGGGCAGAGTCAGAAGACTCCGAGTCTCAGGCTACTTCCGGCCCTCCACCGAAGAAATCACGAGTTGGTAGGACATACAAGTGTGCATTATGCCGACAGGAGGGGCACAATCGTTCTAGATGTCCATTACAGCAGTAGATAATTTTGTATGGATGACTGGGTTCAAATTTTGCTCAACTTTGTAATTCACCCAGACATAGAATTTCAACAACCCTTGTGGCAAGAGTCTTGGACGCTCAGATTGGACATTGGTCCTCTTTAGGCATCCATTGATCACATCAGTGATGGTCGGTCCGCGGGCCAAAATTTCGGACCACCGCCGGTGGGAGAAACCCCCAGAATATGGGTTTCCAAATAACACACCATTTTTTAGAGGGGTTTCCATTGGAAACCGGGTTTCTCAGTAGAATAATCCCACTGATTTGATGGTCGGATCATCGGCAGCACAGCCACATCTCTTTTCGGACTTCAGTGATCCCTCTCGCCTCACACTCGCCAACTGCTCCCTAACACTCCGTTCGGACGTCCTATGGCTGGCAAACGACTCCCATAGCATTGGATCTCTCTGTAGCACTATATCTATGTGAATACATCTGTACTCGAAGAGGAACTGATGGTCTCTTGTGTTTCCTGGCGTGCGACAGCTACCACTCTTTGAGCCGACGTCTTCAGTATTCTGGAGCGGCGGGGTGTTCCCGCGGGAGAACTAGGCTGGCGTTTCCTGCCTGAGTTGGTGGACTGGGTCTCACCATCGAGCTGTGATGTTCCCAACAACCAGCTCTCCTCGTCGCGGGTGATGGAGATTGCCTTTGCCAACGTGTCTCGCGCCTGCTCCGGCAGAGTTTCCTTCCATGTTCGGTGTCGATCGAGGAGATGCTGAGTCATATTGTACTTCCAGTGAACCTCGCGACACAGATCACATTTCATTGGCACATTGGTGCACGGCTTGGCTGCGCTAGGTTTCAAAGCCGCTGTAATCTGGAACGAATAAGAATCTGGACAAGATGAGTTCACTTTCTTCCCGCTCACTATCGCAACTCTGCAGCTGCTGCCAGAGATCTCTTGGCCACAAAATCCGCATGGGAAACTTTTTGCGACCTATTCGGACTCTTTTAGCCGGCGCTCGAATTAGGAAAACAAGGGGTTACCTCTGTTGTGAGATTGTCTTCGTCCACATCTCGCATTAAAAGGAGGATGTGTCTTCCCATGTGGTTTTGACGATCTGCGCCGGTGATGATTTTCCGGCAGATTCTGCATGGACGGCGACTATCTTGGGCCGCGGGCGCGGTCACGGAACTGAAGCAGTGCGAAACTTTTTGCTTGGTTTGGCTCGTAACTGCGAATTAAACGAACAATTAGCAGAGAGGAATATAAATGTGGATAACTTACGATCTGCTATGATTGCTTCATATGGATATCTGCCTTCCTTGACGGGCCCATACACCGGTGATTCTGAATGCAGACCACAAGCAAATGCCCACGGACCACTACCATCATGTCGCTGCTGCTATGAACATCACAGTTTCTGGGACTCGAAATCTACGTTTTAAATTCCGCGCAGCCATCCGAAAACATTTGGTGGCTGTAAGTAATGCCGAAGCTGACAATAGGTCCTCCGCATCAGTGGCAGATTTTTTCAACGCTTTTGAAAGTCACAAGAAATTCTCATTGCTATTGCTGCTTTACACCGCATTCAACTACCTTCGAGGGCAAGTGTTGAAGACATACGTGCTCAAATTACACAACACATCGTCTCTGGCAGGTGCGCTCAATTTTCTGGGTCACATAGTTCCTCCGTTCTGCCTCCCAATTTGTCAGTCCCAGATTGTGCTGATGTATGCAAGGAACATGTCGTAAATAGCATCCATCCTGACCTTCAGGTTCATGTTCTGTCGGCTCTAATCGGTAGCCAGATTTGAGTCGTATTCGAGGTCCCACATGTCAGGAAAGGGTCAAAAAAAAAAAGCGAAAAAGTAGGTTGAAGACCCAAAAAAAGTGACCGATTATATAATGAAACACCGCCCTCGACCTCTGGGCAGCAGCCGTCTGCGAATCTGGCAAGTTCGGGCCATGGTCGACTGCAAAAGAACTCTACGCTGATATTGATCGTGTCCGGCACGGTGATGCGCCATGGAAGACGTACAGCATTCGTTACACCGAGCCTTTACCAGCCGGAACTCCACCCAGATGGATGACTCAAGAGTACGAGTTGTGCACTCGGGACGTGCGACAGCTCCTACATCACCAGCTCAGCACGACTACATTCAAGGACCACGTCGATTATGTACCCTACCGACAATTCAATCACGGCGGGAATCGAGTTTGGTCAAACCTGATGTCGGGTGATTGGGCATGGAAACAAGCAGTCAGTACCTTTTGGCATACTTTGGTGATTTTAATACGTACCGAGCGCCGGGCAGGATATCATAACTAGTGATGGGAAAGTTCGGTTCAGTTCAGGTTCGGGCTGCTTTTTTCCGAACGCCGAACCTGAACTTCGGTTCAGGTTCAGCAATATGCTGAACCCCGAACCTGAACTTGCGGTTCAGGTTCAAGGCGGTTCGGTTCGGCGTTCAAAGGCGTTCGAACGCCGAACTGAACCGAAATTTTCCGGTGAAAAACAACCTCATAAAAAGGCCGTCGCATGACCTTTCTTAATCTAGAAGGTCAAACCCGCTCGCCTGGAAGGTCTCACGCAATTACCTCATCCCATTTTTGACAGCGGGGCCTCGAAATGCTATGCCGTACGGTGCTCTGATCGGTGATCAAGACTTCAATTCAAGCGGTATGGGATACCGCCCAAGTCAAAAGTAACGAAAAATATTGAGGATATTTCAGAGGTACACTACATGAAGTATTCGTCGTCGTCTACATCCATTGCATCAAGGAAACCATAGTTTTCTGCGTGGTTCAGGTTTGAACCGCTAGCCCAAACCTGACTTCCCCACCATTAGGCATACCCCTAGGCAGTACTGCGGCATGCCCAGCACTCAGCCAAGGTGTAACGGTGGAAAAACATGACAGTGTTAACACTCGAACCAAAAGAAGTACTGAAACTTACATTCATTTACATAAAGAGATATTGCTGCAGATCAGAATATTCAACATATCAGACTCGGCTAGTGATTTATCGAGAAATTATATTTTCATGCAATTCCCGTAAGCACCAACATACGAGCACAATATCTTATATATTGCGCTCCATGTCTGAGGCGATGCGGATGGTTTGACGAATTCGGTGCCTCGATGGGATGAAGAAAGTAGACTCCAGTGGTGATCATACCCAGAGCCTATGGGGGGCGAACATCTTCTCAAAATCAACATAGTGATCCTGAATGACACTCCTCCAGAATGACCCATGTCAAACTGCCTTGAAATGACTTAAATTGCACAATAAATTCAATGTTCGCAGACCCGTGGTGTACCCGAAGGGTTTCCGGTCTACTAAAATTGGAACCCATACCCGTACCCGGGCCGACCCGACCCGGAAACACGGCGGGTTAACCCGCACCCGTGCTCAACAAATCTTGAACAATATTGGCCTATTGACCAGGGGTTCGTTTCAAAGGTGAGATGAATGTAGATCATTGAAGAGCATGGTATGATGCATCCTACCAGCGAAATTCCGCTGTGTAGGTGCAAAAATTGGGTGGCTGATCTCAGCCTATTGGTTGGAATATGAAAGCTCCATAGACCCAATTGTGGACTCTTGAACTAGGCTGATTTGGGGTCAGAGGCATCCTGTGCAGTTTAAAGAATTAATTTGGCGGCGCCCGTGATGCATTACAAGGGAAATCGGGATAGGAGTTGAAGAATTGACATTTCGGGACATGGCCTGCAGTGTGAGAGGCATAAAACATGGGGGCTGGCTTTCTTGATGCGTACTTGCTAAATACACTAACTGACCAAAAGAAAGGTCAACATGGAGGACATAAATCACAGATCAACTTATAAAACTCGGGTTTCCACAAATATTTTCATCCAATTTTGAGCAGGTCGGGTAGGCCGCGCAAGTTATGTGCAATCAGCTGCCGGGAGTTGCCGAGGTCATTCTCCATCGGGAACCACGTGGAAAGAAGTGCGACTAAACAGCGTCAAACAATAGCTTGTCATCGCGGTAAACCCCCTTGGCCTCCCCCACTCTGACATCCCAAAAGGGGAATAAAGCATGTAAGGCCGACGAGCGGCACGGCCCGCTACCCAATGTAAAGATGGACAGTTATTGTATTAAACTTGGTGGTACTGTAAGTACACCGCGGGTCTGCGAACATTGATTTTATGACTTGGGATTAGGCCTCTTCGAGGCGGGTGCTGAACCTTCAGGTCCAGGTTCAACAAATCATTTCTCTTGAAGAGCTTGAAACAATTGGGTTGGATAGACACAACATATTTTTGCACAAAGTAAACTACTACGTATATAATGGCTGTTCTCTAATGTAATGAAGATGTTAATTTTATCAAGTGAATGAGAAATTCAGAAGCATGAGAGTTCGATGCCCGACAGTGGCAGAATTCCCAATTTGGCCATGGAGCGTCAGTTTAAATAAATTCACAAGGGATGGGGGCTTCCATCTGGGCTACTGTAGAGCATGATCCCCGCTATATGATTGGCTAAACTGTTGCATTGACTGATTTCCTAGAGCTCACGGCGATTGGCCGGGACATAGCAAAATTCACAAAACAAATAGGGAAAATATCATTTTGGCAAGCAGGCATTGACATTGTAACCTAATTGATTACGTAATGATTTATTCGCAGATTCCTCGGACGGTGTTATTATGATCTTCGTCAACGTTGCATCGGCTGATACTGTCGCACTTGGTCAGTCCCTGTTAGTGTTCTTAGACTTGCTCCAATAACCTCTTCCAGCCGTAACTCCCGCGACCAGTATTTCCGACATCCGCGAGGTTATATGTCATCGAGGTTACATCCCATGCTCTGACCAGGGTCCTATATATGTCTCTGGTCTCTGGCGACCCCTGCGCAGTTCAGAGGCGATTTCGAGCCTCGGGGTGATGAGTCTCCGTCATTTTTCGATGCCGCCTCGACTTTTGGGTGGTACTGACGGTACGAATTTCACTCCACATCGTCTATCACACACAAAAACTGACGCGACGCGCTATGTCACACAATGTCACGCTTTTGGTAACGCTCGCGCGAGGACGCGTTTTTGAGGCACATGAATGCTTTCCTCGCTTTCCTCTGTTTCAGATGTTGAATAAATCAACTGAATCTGTGTTTTGGCCGAAGGATTTTTTCTAATCTTGCCGTATGGTCTTCCCTCTATATGTATCTATAGCAAATTTGGCTTCTCTCGAAATCCGTTCGGCCAAAACACAGGCAGGCTAATTCGGGTGGACTTTGCCTCTCAAGTCTGGCAGCACGATGGCAACAGCAGCCAAAAAATGAGCGCGGTCTTCTGGGTCACCGGTGACTCATCCTCAGCGTCGCCGACTGACTCATGGATTGGGAGGATGGCATCCTGTCTACCTTCGTGGCGCTCAGATGGCTTCACCTGAGCTTCCAACTCTTTCTTGTGAGTCCACAGTCGATAGACGAATATGAAGACCATGTAGGCCACGATGAATGTAATCGACATGACTCGGGAAAACACGATGACATCAGTGTTGGTGAAAGATTCGATCTTTGGTGCCAGAGAAGCAAGGCAAATAATGCCTCCGCCAACCAGAAGCAGAAATGTGTGGGTCCGGACAGAATTGATATTGAAGTTTTGGGCAATGAAGTGTCGCGCGCCGATAACACAGGCCGTGGGAAGCACTACGAGGAGGTTCGAAAACACGCTTCCAAGAAGGGAGAGCTATGTGATATCAATCTGGCCATGGAAAAGGGCAATGATGGAGATGATGAGCTCGGTCGCATTCCTGTCGCGAGTCAGTATGCACTGGCTTGCACATGGATGGACCCGACTTACCCGAACGAGGTGTTCAAGAATGACCCAAGCCATTTTCGGCAGCGCTGCTTCGCGCTTATATTCTCGGTGGCATCCGATATCTGACCCGCTAGGGGGATGATTGCCATAAAACATGCAATGAAGACGGCGATTAGACTGGCGCGAGCAGCACCGAGTGTTATGCCCACTGGAACAAAGATGAGGAGCACATTTATCCAGGATCGGAAGATGTGTCGCAGTTGTCTGCATGTCTCCAGCCGGCGAACCAAGCGTATATTTCTACCCCAAAACGCATTGACCGCTCGGACCTCTGTTGTTGTGTGACTGGCCATTACTTTGTCGTTTACGACGATATAGAGGGTGTTTTTATGAGAAGAGTTGGAGGCGAGTAGGGCGAACGACGACAGAGGCAGCTATGCATAGTGGGCTCTATATATTGGGTTTTAAAGCTGTGTATGCACAGAAAGGCGGTTTAAAGGCGGTTCAACAGCTCTTTAAATGGCTATATTAGCTGTATGTGACTCACGCCAGTCCGCCGTCCACTGCGATACACGCCGACATCGATCTCTCTCTGGGCATGGAGCATATCCTTGGTTCACTGATGGCTCGCTTCTCGAAGAACGGGCGTAATCTGTACGAGAAGGGTACACAACAACGTGCGAACTAACCTCATTCTGTCACCTTCCATGAGGATCCATTCCGTAGCTTGTTTCGGTTCTCCTTTTATATCGTTCTCCTCATGGTGAAATGGGCAATCGCTCGCTGTCCATGATAGCTTGGATAGAAGTTGAAGCAGCAACAGAAGCGACACTCTTCTTATATAAATCATGCTGCCCGGGCCCGTGTTACATAAGTGAGTGAGTCTCAGAACTCAGGGTAAGTGGTGAGGTAAAAGGCTCGACGTTTTGCGTGAACATTCACTATCCAACTTTGTGGGTCAATGGGTCAGAGACATCTACATCGTTTCAAATGTAGTGGCACGTTCCACAACATGAGCGCTGACAGGCTAAAGGTCCCCGCAAGACTGGAGCGCGAGACTGAATATGCCAATCTGCCGATACTCAGATCTCAGAGCTTCGAAAAAGAAACACGCCAAAATAGGCAATTGAATTCCTCGCCAACCTCTCGGCTCTCTCAGGACTGAGCTAGATTGTCGTAATCCACCATTTAAAGGCTTGACGTACAAAGATCCGCTGAGGTTGTTAGCCGTTTGTATGTGAACCGATTCATTGGTGGGTCGATCTCCAATTTCTTCTGAAGACACTCAAGTCCACGACGTAGTTCACTCCGAAAATCGGAAGCTACCTATTGATTTTTCCCCTTGCCAATGGTCATTGGCCTCGGCAGCTTCCAAACACCTTCCAAGCCAAGCTCGCAAATACCATAAGCAGCCTTGCCGGTGGCACCCACACAAGTATAAGACTCAGCGCGAACTATGGATGGGATGATGTTCCTCGCAGTACCACTCAATGATGGCGGAATCCCTTATCACGCCTGACGGTCCCACCCTCTTCGACGGCGTCTCGGCGCTCCAGATTGACGACCTCGACGTGTTAGGCTACAACGCCGCCAACTCGTATATCATTCCCGAGTTCATAGACGTTGACCGGTTTAACGCCGCTCTGGCGAAGGCCCTCGTCTTCTTTCCCCTGTACGCGGCTCGGGTGAGTTGCGCAGAAAATGGTGGTGGGCCGTGGAGCGTGCGTCTTTTGAATTTGATTTATATCTTTATTGAGCGCTCTGGAACAGCTGACTCTGCCGCCCAAAGCTGTCACCGTCTCCGTGAGCAACGAGACGGAGATCGTGCCCATTGAAGCCCTCGTGCAGAAGCCTTTGCGCTTTCTGCCCCCATTGAATCCTCGGAAAATCACTCTGGACTCCACGACGCCGCTCGCCTCCATCCTTCTCACAAAGTTTCCCAAGCTGGGCGTTACCGGTATTGGCATCACGCGCTGGCACCCATCTTGGAGCATGCTGAACAGGAACATGTCACGAGGAGATCGGCTTCGCTCCCCACAGATCTGGAGAAGGTGGGAATTCCATGCCTCTGCCCATTCCTGGGCATCGGCATTGATATGGTGAAGGAAGAGATCGTGAAGAAGCCAGATGTGAGCAGGCAGTCGGGGATTGAGGCCATGATGGACTTCAAGATCGGTGAAAAATATCTTCCACTTGTGGCCAAACCCATGAGTGACATCATACCAAAGTCGTTCGATGCGAGTATTGTGTACACTGCTGGAAGCGAAAAATCTAGTCAGAAGATATAAGAACAGTGAATGCAAACACATACCGGCCCCATATGTATGAGCCACATAAGACACCTCGCTCATCCTCCATGTAGGCAGCGACGAGGATGTTTTCGGTGCCATGATCACCTCGAACACGACTTGGCAATCCATGAGTTGCCACAGCATCGCGAAAGAGGTCAAGCACAGTTGTCGCACGGTTATTATTGCTCACGTGTATACCAGTGACAAAACAAGATTTGCCATCCATGAAGCAGTGGATGACGATCTTGAAGCAGATAAGACCTGAAATGTGAGGTGAGCAACTGATTATAAACAAATGAACAGTAGTCACCATGCTGGCCATCATGATGCCACAATGAGTTGGCGCCAGTGACTTTGTAAGGCCTGCGATGGATAAAGCGGGTGCCAAGCTCCCTGTTGTGTCCTGAGAGATTGGATAACATTGTGCTCCAAGATCTGGTATGCAACACGGAGATTCTGGAGTGGCTCAGACATGGGGGTGGGGGAGGCAGACAGAGGTAGGCTCTCAATTGTCTGAAGTTTGCGTGCGCACCAAGTGGGCAACCGGGGAAGAATCACCAATGAAAGGTGCCAAGAGGGGGTATGGCTAGCCCCGAGAAAAGGCATGAGCGCCTTGACAACCACACCCAATTCTGCCAGATTCTACCGGACCTGCCTGAATTGTGCCATTTTGCCTGCCATTCTGCCCTGCCATTTGGCACTTTGGCAGAATTCTGCCAACCATACTAAGAAGGGTTTCCTCACCAGGGAGTTTGCGCTGCAGCCATTGAATGACTAATGGCTACCAAAATTCACCACTGTACTTTAAAAATGGTTCTTCTGTGCCAGATTGACGTCTCAGTTTGGGTGAACAGTCTGGTTTTGAATCTGCTGCTGTCGGATACAATGATTTCAATCTTCATATGCCTGCCTCGAATGTGAGATCATTTTTGTTTGCCACGTATATTTAACTCATGTTCAATCAGTTGCAGCATCCGGTGTTTGACTGGAATATCGAGGTTCAGAAACAGCCTGCAATCTCGAAAAGAAGCGCAACCAGTTCCCCATCGAAGGCTGTGCCAACTGCTGCTCTGGAGGCACCAGTACTAGCTCCAGCGTTCGAGCTCCGAGCACCTGTCATCCCTTCAATCTCGCAGTTAACAGCAATGGACCTCAATAGCGCCAAGAACCATTTTAATTTCGACCTATCTCACCTCTCCGGACCTACTCTCTCGACTAAAACCCCTGATCAGACCACCCGCCGAGAGGTTTTTGACCTCTGCACGCCAACTCCACCCGCTCTCTCTGCCCGCCTCGGAGACTCCGGGGTGCTGAATTTATGCAATTCACCGTGTCTGACAGCCAAACAAGCGATGTTCAATGTGGAGACCATCAACCTGTGCACTCCACCTGATCTTGCAACGAAACAAGAAGTAATGGATCTCAGTCTCAGCCCACTCCCTCTGCTTCCCAGCCCGTTGCGGCCCGGAATCAAGCGCAAGCATGTGACAAGCCCCCGCAAAAGGGGAGTTATCGACCTCGTATCCCCACCCCATGTACGGGTGAAGACTGAACTAGAATCGAAACCTTGTGTTGCCAGCCGCGATGTTCAACCCGCATCTGGTCGTGTTAGAGTCGGAGCAGACTTTGACTGCCTCGATGCTGCCGTAGAGGCCATCTATTCACAGCAGGAAGTGTTGGGTCACAAGTGGGTTTATGGCCAGTCCTTCAAAGATGAGTCCGGCCACTTGAAGAAGCGAACGATCCGCTGCAATCGCTATCGTGTTCCGACCTCCACCCACCGCGTTGATCTTGACCCTTCGGACCACCGGCAAGGGAAAACTATCAAGACAAACTGCATGGCCCATGTGAACGTCAACCGCGTTCCAAACTCGGACCACTGGTACCTGAGTCTGGTTGACCTCACTCATAACCACGACCGGGAGATCCCGATTAATGGTGTGGCCTCGCGTCCGCCAACAAAGGAGCAGCGTGATGTGGTCTCCAGGTTCTCCAACTCAGAGCCATTCACTCCCGCTCACATTTCTAATATATCGTCTCCAGGTTCTCCGATTCATTCCCTCGTGCCCATATTTCTAAAGTTCTTCGCTCACACTTTCCGGACAACAAACTTGAAGACAAGCAAATTTCCAACATGTTGAACGACTCCAGGCGTGAGACTCGGGAACACATGGCAGCTCTCGGTGGTGGCGGCGATATCACTAGCATTTTTGCCGCCATCGAGGAGAACAATCGTACTGAGCCTGGCTGGGACAGCGCAGTGCGAGTTGACGAGAACAACACTGTTGTCGCCCTGTGGTGGCAGTCACCGCATCAAGCACAACTTACCCGACGCTATACAGATATCATCCTGACTGACAACTCATATAATCGGAATGATAAGCAGTATCCCCTCAACATCGGCATAATCATCGACTCTCATGGAAAATCCAGGAACGGATGGTACGTCTTTCAGAAGAAGGAGGACACTGACACCCACATTTGGGTTCTGCGCTGCCATCTCAAGGCATCTGGCGGTGTTCACCCAGAAGTCATCATCTCGGATCGCGATCCCGGTCTTATTGCGGCTGTTGCAGTTGTCTTGGTTTTCACATTCCACGTTTACTGCCTCTCTCATCTCCTTGAGAACATCGACCACAATCTGCGGCGCTCCCTCGGGGCGGACTGGGCAAATTTTCTGCAGGATTTCTGGGCAGCGTATCGTGCGGTTTCTCCTACAGAATTCGAACGGCTTTGGGCTGCCATTCTTGCACGCTATGTAAATGCGAGAAGCTACTTGCAGGAGCTTTATGTTGTTCGTGATCGGTGGGCCTGGGCGTGGATTGGTCACTTGTTCACGGCAGGAATACGGACCAACGGTCGGGTGGAGACTGAAAATAGAGTTACAAAGGCTCTCAGCGGTGCTAAGAAGACACTTTTCCAGGTCTTCACTGCTCACCCAATGTTCCGAGCTTTGCGCGAGCAGTGCAAGCTCAAGCGTATGTCCCGGATGCGTCTGGATTTCGATCGTCAGAGGAAGGTTCCCACTACGGTCCATAATGGTCTGCAGTATCTCCCGAATCTGCTCCTTCTTACTACCAGGCCACAGTCGGCATACACCTTGGATGCTGGACCAAATTCCCGGGGTGTCCATCACGAGCCGACGCCAGCACGAGCAAACTTGGGAAAGCTGGAGGAGGGGGAACTTCATGAGACGTTGTAATTCCATCAGAGGAGCTTCTCTGTAATCGAAGGATGCATCGTATTCGCTCAATTTCGGTGAGCAAAGCGCGAAAATGTCAAGAAGGACTTCCGCCGGCAGTGACTGGATGGGAGGAAGTACGCCGCGACACACGTCGTAATATGCATGAAGGATATCCCGGTCAGCCTCCAGCTTCTCGAGCGCACTACAGAGGCGCGATATCTCGGAATCGTATCTCGACAATTCGGATTGCGCAAAGTCGACCACCGAGCGAATGTGTAGATTTTCCCAGTCGGATGGAGCGCGGTTGGAACGAACGACATTGAGAAGCTGAGATCTAAATGACAGGGTGGAGAGCAGTTGAGACTGAGGGAAGGGCCTTTTGCAGCTGGTGCACAGGAACTGTGTCGGTGTCATGGAGGGAGAGAAGAGAAAAGATTGGCCCACCTCATCTCCGCTGGTGGCAGTGCTAACTACACCGTGACGTGACGTGACCCGGAGCAGACGGAAAACATTTAAATAGAACTCCCTCAGAGGCGCTAAACCCGAAACACGAACAAGATATGCCAGCGCTTCGCTTTGGCGCTGAAGGATTAACCATCCTTCAACGAACCTATCCCCTTTCTTTTGACTCTTTCCTTGTCCTTTTTTCAATTTCTTTGCGTCAAATCCAGTCTGCGCAGTTTAATTTCACACTTGAAACCCCCATCTACCTCAGCGCTGAAAAGATGCAGCTGTTCAAGTCAGAATTGCACGTCCTCGGACGAGTTGTAGATGACCAAGGAATTAAGATGGACCCTGAGAAGGTCGATTCAGCGTTGAGCTGGAAAGTTCCAACAAACAGGGACTTACATAGAGGATTCATTGGGTCGGTCGGCTACCTGGCCGATGACTTAGCCACGGTTCGCATTCCTATGGGGATGTTAACGGAGTTAACCAGTGACGCGGAGCCTTACCGTTGGACATACACTCACCAGCGCGCCTTCGAAGGAACCAAGCGCATCGTGAGCAGAGGGCGGGACCATCACCGCAAGCCACTACGATACGAGAAAGGCGCTCCACCCATCTGGCTTGTAACAGACTGATGCGCAACGGGCGTGGCCGGCGTCGTTAGCCAGGGGCCAGACTGGAAAACCGCCAAAGTGGCCGCGTTCTTTTCTGCCAAGCTTAACTCAGCTCAGCAGAACTACCCTGTGCATGAGATTGAGATGCTTGCCGGGGTAGAGTCGATGCTTCGGCATCGCGACATCCTGCAGGGATGTAAATTCACGTGGATTACGGACCACAAGGGCTTGACTCACCTCTTGAATCAGCCACAGCTATCCGGCCGTCAAGCGCGCTGGATAGAGAAATTATCCAGCTTCGATTTCGAGGTGAAGTACATCCCCGGCGAGGAGAACGTGTGCCTACAGTTCCGGCATTCACATCGCAAACGAGGCCACCGAGGCACCCGCCATCCAAGCACGTGTTGGGCCCAGTTCCTTTGGAGAAATCGCAGTTGCGGCGGGCCTTTTGAGCAGTGGGAGCCTGCCTGGTTCAGGGCTCACTGAAACGGAACGTACCCAGATTCGGCCGAACTATCAAAAAGTATAAGTGAAACGAATCAAACGAGGTTGAATAGAAGGATGTCGCACCCAGCCCTCGTCGACGGTAAACTTGACTTTCGTGACGGAGGGTGCAGCCCATCTGTGTCATTTCTGTATCAGAATAAGCATCGCCTCCTTCCCTTTGATCAAGGCGAGGAGAAGCCAGATGCTGATCGGCTGCGGGCCATGCTGCAAAAGGAAACAATGCAGCGCAAGGAAAATGCCATGGGCGTGGAAGGTCTTAATACGCTCCGGAAGCGCCATCGCACCGGGGAGGAAAACAGGCCTGAACATTCGGGACGAGGGGACCTGCTGCCAATAGTGGTGTCGCTGGGTAAGCACAGTGCATCCGTGTCGTAGAGCGGCACGCTCGGGCCCGACACCCTGCGTGATTGCCCTGGTAGACGAGCCCAGCCGCACACCACTGGAAGGGAAAGTAGTCAGTTGAGCGAAGACTTGGGAGAATGGAAAGAACGGACAGAGAAATGAGGCAGCAGTCCCTGAGGAAGGACTCGACCGCCATGTCGCTTGCATTGCATCGCACAATCTGTCGTGTCTGGAGGCGGCGATCCTCCATGTGGAAAGGCTCATCACGGTCGGAGCGACGTTGGAAGTAGGCGAGAAGGTCTACAATGCAGGCTCCGACCGCCTCAACTGTCTTGCCGTGAATGTGGACATGAGAGGCGTCCCTCGCAAGAGGCTGAACCTGCGTCGCAACGAATTCCCGCCAGCGAAGGATGTCTGTGATCTCGAGGACATCGACGCCGACCACGAGAGGGGTGAGCGGAGTCTGAGGAGGGGGTTGAGGAGGCAGGGGTGCATTGAGGGGGGGATCGTTCTACCAACGATGTCAATTCCGGGTAAACTGAGAGTGAAAGAATTTTAAAAAAAACCTGAATAGGAGAATGATCCCACCCCCCACTTTGCTGCCTCTGCCTTACACGGCGATCGTCGGATGCACCCTATGCGAAGATGTGAGATGACCAGAGATCGATTTGTGGGCGAAGTCACTGAGACTGAGGCGAACGCTGCCGTATGAGCAATGGCTGTTGCGACGGAGTTATAGGCCTCAGCGGCGGAGTTGTGGGCCTTGGCGGCGGCGGAAGGGCAGCTGCATCACTGCCGAGGAGACTGGACAAGATCTGCAATGAATAACTGGTCAATCTTTACTGACGCGGGATGAGGGGCGGGGAGAACGAACCGGGGTGATCTCCGGTTCAGGACAGTACTGCACATAACAGTCCAGATCGAGAGGATCGTTGCGACCAGCACGGTGGGCAGTTGGGAGTGGATCGAGAACACGGAGGCCGTAACATGGGTGTTTGCCGGATAGTGGGACAGCGGACGTCGAAAAGGAATCGATAGGGCCAAGGAGAGGACCTGCCTTTAAAGCATCAACGCGCACCGCGCGTAGAAGTGCCACATGACCGCATAATCTTGATCTCCGTTGATGTGCCGAAGCCAAGCCGAAGTTGCCGAATTCTCATTTCGCTCATTTCGACATCAGGATCAGAGTTGAATTTCATTTCGGGCGCTCGAGGACATGAAATAGAAACGAAATGAAGTCGAAATGAAGTCGAAATGAGCTCGAAATCTGAGGTTTGAAAGTCCCTATTGCCCCTGTAGCGGCCTCGGATCTCGTCAAATTCTCTTTTGACGGCCGGGTGGACCCGTACCGTTCCCACGACGGCACGTTTCTGCGACGGTGATGGGACGGGTCGGACAGGTTGCAGCCCTACAGGCTGAGGCTACGGTAGTAAGGCTGTAGTAAAATAGGGTGAGCCTAAGGCCATCTGGCCTGCCACTTGATTTTAACACTTGATTTTAACAGTCCAAATCAGTCCAATTGGCACGTTCAAAACTCCGCTGTCGCAAAGTCGTCAAAAATGGCCGTAAAAAGCGAGAGAAAAATCACAGCACATGTGGATACTTATATTGAGACTCAGTCTCAATATAAGAGACTGTACGCAACTCTATCTCAAGCTTACGACATGGTGTAGTATTTTCAATCTCCGCAAGAAGCTTGACTAGGGATCTTGATTCTTGACGTATATTCCGCGCCAAACAATCTCCGCCGGTTTTTGGCTATTCTTCGCCATGTCGTAAATTTGTTCTCATAGCCAGCGAAGATTGAAACACTTCACTGCGGAACCTGATTGTAATTACTTGGGGGTAGAGGGCCGTGGCTGCGCCCGGCAGGATCTCGTACTTATCTTTTTTCCCATCATGCCGATTACGCCGCTTAGTAAGCTGGTCATCCCAAATCCACCCGGACATACAGTGATACACGACAAACCTGGAAGACCCAAATGATTGATGTGATTTCAATGAGGCCCAGGCAGACCAGGCCATGTATTTACTTCGGCAGGTCCAGGGCAATATTGAAAATTTGCTGGGGGACTCGGAAGGAGGTATATACTAGACTTATTAATGTTTGTACCCTCTGAGCGGCATGGGACGGTTACACCAGGGAAAAGAGACAGAAGTAAATAAAAACAGCACAGCCCTAGGCCACACAGCCACTAAAGGGGTAAGGAAAAAGTGAACGAAGTATAGGGACAGCCACTAAAGAAGTCAGACACAGCCACTAAGGAGACTATCTTAAAAAATCGGAGACAAGGAAAATAGGGAGACTTTTAGCCCCTCGGAGGAATGAAAGGAACGAGTATTATGTAAACACTTGGGGGTAGAGGGCCGTGGCTGCGCCCGGCAGGATCTCGTACTTATCTTTTTCCCATCATGCCGATTATGCCGCTTAGTAAGCTGGTCATCCCAAATCTACCCGCACATACAGTACACCTACCGCCCGCCGAACTACGCCCTGGACATCGCAGGTGTTCAAGAACGTAGATGGCAGAGAATGCAACATCCCATCAGGCACACAAGTAGACCCAGTAACAATGCCATCGTGATACCAAATAGTTCCGTTAGGTTTAATGAGCCTAGATGTGAAGTGATTCTCTCCGGTGTAAAAAACCCCTCGAATCGTGTACCGCTGTCTGCAATCACCCACAGTAAGGTTCAGAGCTGTGTCGAACTTCACATGCTCATCCGAAATCGACAGGTAGAAGAATGGCGGTGTGTTGACAACTGTGGCGATGCTCATTAACTTGATGTTACAAGTCCCGCAAGATCTCCGATCCCACTGGATCATTGTACTAGATAGCCAGTGGGATAGAAAGTAGCCTTGCTTATGTGTTGCCCTCACCTGTGGATTCATGAAGAGAACCTGGCACGTAGGAAAACTTGGAACAGGGAGGCCGCTTAACATTCCACATTTACCACACTTATATGAAGTTATTCCCCAGCATTTAGAACCCAGTAAGTTGACTGCTAAATCGTCGATCGAGGTGAAGACCATTCCGTCCGGGAACAGCAGTGGATATGCCGCTTTGAGTTTCAAACAAGCAGAATTCCTCACGTCCTCCAATGTCCTGGACTTGTTCTTGAAATCCACGAACCCATTGGAAAGCACAGCCAGGTATGGGGTCTGGTTCATGAAAAACTGCGCCCACCTAGGTGCATTTTCTTGCCAGACATCGTGCAGAGGCGCGAACAAAGCATCATATGCACAGCTATAATTTATTCTGTCCCACATCGTTGCTGAAGGCCGGATGATCAGAGCAATCCGAGTGTGTTTCATTGCTGACTGACTGGCCACATTGTCCTTCAATTTCCTCTTCGGTGCACTCTTTGAATCTGCTGTCTTCTCAGGTACTTTGTCGCTGCCCAACGCTTGGCAAAATGAAGACTTGCGGGGTGGTGACAACTCCGGTCGCAATATGAACACTTGTTAAAATCAAGAGGTGCTTGATCTCTAGATCTTGGACTGTGATGTGGTTAAGCGAAAGAACCCATCAATCGTTGGCATCGCTCGGCACTTGGCTCCGAGCTCGGCATCCGCTTTCGGATGTCGGGCTGTTGACACTCTTGCTCGTCTCTCCCGTCTCTCTGCTGAGCTCCCGCGTCGTATTCATCGCCGTACACTACGTAAAAACATCTTCGTTCATCGACTGCTGTGCGTGGGACTGGGACTGGTCATCTGGCTGCCGCGCAACTCCTACTACATGGCCGAGCAATGTCTGGAGTACCCTGGAGCGGAGTGGAGTCCCAGCAGGCGAGTTGGGCAGGCGTTTCTGGCCAGTCGGGTGGAAGGGAACGAAAAGTTGTATATGCAGAAGGGGTAGCATTATTTGACAGGTTATGTGCACCATATACAGTGTTACTGTTCCATACTGTGTGCAGAGTGAGGTTGCGTGGAAGACCGGAGCGCAAGCGGGACGCGAGTGGTGAAAGAGAAACGCGTCGAGTGGCACTATTTGATGGCAAATGATGGAATCTTGCTGCCGTTGATGCGGGTTGCCTTTTCTGGGGGGGGGGGCGTCGTGGGAACCTGTCCGTGATCCAGAGATCGAGCACCTCTTGGTTAAAATGAAGACTTGCGGTGACACGTGACATGGGCTGAAGAGTTGGTCGAAATAGTACAGTATTATGTAGCTGATGCCACATAGTCTCGTCCCCATCCGTTCAGGAGTGATAAGACTCCCTCGGAACACTTTATCTAATAATAGAACTATCGGATCATTCCGATGCGGAGTTGAAAATGAAGTGCAGAGATCACTCCAGAACGTCTGGGGCAATTCGTATGTGATGGCCCCCATCGAGTCACACTATAAGTGTCACAAATCCTCGAATCCATGTCCAGAGCATGATATCCTGCTCCATATTATGTTGAGATGCTCCAAATCTCATTCAAGCTAACCCGGAGGTGTGCTCCAGGTTTTTTCTGCAGCGGCTTTGGCCCACTGCTGCCAAATGAGCAGAATTGATGCTCCTGTGCTGACCTAGCCACAGCAGCTTGAAAAGAGCCAGAAAAAATCCGGTTTTTGGGAATATAGAGTACAAGATCCAGAAAAGGACATTAGAACATGTTTTGTGGCCAGTGGTATGGTATGGTGAAGAGTATAAAGTGAGTGTGACTCGATGCGGGTGTCACTGCACGAACTGCACCAGACGTTTGGGTGCGTTCTCTGCAATCATTTTTTCAATCTCCGACGGTCCGGCGCTCCGCCGGGCCGTAAGCACCCAAACGTCTGGAGCCGAGACTAGATGCCACATATACTGATCGCCGTACGGATTGAGAAGGCGGTGGACATTCGGCTTTCGACACCGCTCGTTTCGGCCGAAAGCTGTGGAGAGCCGGCAATACCAGGGAAAAGAGACAGAAGTAAATAAAAATAGCACAGCCCTAGGTCACACAGCCGCTAAAGAGGTAAGGAAAAAGTGAACGAAGTATAGGGACAGCCACTAAATAAGTCATGCACAGCCACTAAGGAGACTATCTTAAAAAATCGGAGACAAGGAAAATAGGGAGACTTTTAGCCCCTCGGAGAAATGAAAGGAACGAGTATTATGTAAACATAAGTACTCGTAATAAGTACTCGTAACATATCCAGGTCACACTGCGCCCGATCGATCGGTCACCTTTCTCACTGCAGTCCAGTCTTTGTCATAGGTATATGTGTAATGGGTCCCAATTGATCCCTCTCTTATATCTCACTCCTCCATACCCATATCAGCTCTTTCATTGTCTGGTATGACTACAGACCTCAATCTCGCCGATACCACCTCTCGCCCGATGATATCCCGACCGTTAAAACGGGGAACGGCTTGCATGAACTGCCGGTGTGCAAACACCTTACTCGTCGTCATCCTATACTTATCATACCGCTCAAGATTTCTCAAGACTGTGCGTCGCAACAACCGATGCCACCCCCCAATCCGCTGACTCCCAAGTTCAACAGAAATGCGATGGCCAGAAACCAATATGTGGCCCGTGTAGGAAACAGCCCAGGGACGACGAGTGTGAGTACTCGGACGGGCCAGCCAGGTCAAGGACCAAGGCTCTTGAGGACACGGTGTCACGCCTCGAGGTTCGGCTTCACGAGCTAGAGCACCCCGAGGACTCACCGCCCGCGGTGCCACTGCATTTTCCGTATCTGCCGTACAATTCGCCGCCGCAGCTCACCATCCCGTCCTACGTCTCATTGTGGTCGTTGCCCAATTCACCATATCACCAGGTCCCGCCCTCACCGTCGGACTCGTCGCCCGAGTCGCAGGGGTTCACACCGCTGTCTCCGTTCTCACCGCCGTCGACGATGGCTAGCTCGCCGCCGTTTGGGACACTCGGGCATGGGTCTAGCCCGCTCGGCATTTTCGATTCTCGGCATCATTCCTGGGCGTCTGTGGCGACGCTGGAGTCCAGCCGCTCATCGAGCCTAGATGTGCATGCTACAATTATTTTCTCATGCTTCCGCTCACTGACTCACGTACATACCCATCAGAGCCACGTGGATGTGAACAGCCTGTAGGCTTGTCCCCTATCTGGCCATGCATCTTATTTTAATCGAAGCCTGTTATAGCATTCAAACTTTTCTCCCTCACGCGACGGACTTCGGCTTCTTCCTCGACTGGAATCTACTTGGGCAGTCCACCATGCAACCGATGCTTCGGAATCGCTCGCCCGACCGCCCCTCGCCTGCACTACTAAACGCGGTGTACATGTGGGGCGCGCACCTCGCCGGCGATATTCTGACTGAGGACAGATTCAAGTACTACGCTCTTCACTGTGCCGCGACAGACCTCCTCCACTCGCATCTGCACCCGCATTCCTTCCTCCACACGCTCCAAGCCGAAGTCCTTCTGTCGCACTATTTCTTCCGCACGGGGCACTTCCTCGAGGCGCGCTCACACACCGCCACCGCCGTCGCTCTGGCGCTCGGCGGTGGCCTGCACCAGATCCGTTCCCTGCATAATCCCGACGTGCCCGTCATTGAGATAACGAGGGAGCACGAGAATGGACTGCAGCTCCGGGCGCCTGCTGATGCAATCGAGGAGGGCGAGCGGATAAACGCCTTCTGGGCGGTGTTCATGCTGCAGAAGAACCTCGCTGTTGCGCTCGAGCCACCAGCGCGCATCTGTGGCATGCTCGAGGCGGGTGGTATACAGATTGATACTCCCTGGCCCCTCGAGTTGGACGAGTACAAGAAGGTACAAGCAAGTCACCTATTTCTGTCGGACGCGCCGAGTTGATAGGGATCTTTTTTTTTTTGGCATTGCAGGCGTCGTTGACGTCCAATGTTCAAGGTGACTCAACTGTGCGTAATTATCTCAGCCAACAAGCACCGAGCTACCAAGAGCGCACCTCGCTTATCACAATGAACGTCAAGGCGTGTGAGTCAAGCGGTGTACCTCAACGGCCAACGTTCGTTTCGTTGAATTAGCCCCATCTCGCTCATTTTTACTCCCGGATGCAATGCTAATACGGTGTTCGTTCCCCAGATATCCCGCGCGGCGAAACACAGTCGTGGTGGGCGGCCTTCCATGCCGTCGACCGGCTCATCAACGCGCTGCGGTCGCAGCTGCCCGACCTCGCACAGCTTGACGACCGCACCGCGCGTACGGTATTGCTTATGCAGTCGCTGCTCAATGCGGCGACGATCAAAGTGCACAGTCTCTACATGAGGGAGGATCAGAGGTCGAGGCACACCTGCCTTGCCACTGCGTGTGATATGTTTCGCTTCGGGGAGAAGAGGCTCCATGGGCTCGGCTACCTCAACCACCTCAACCCGATGATGGGGGTGCGTCTCCCTCCTCCTTTTCCTTTTGCCTTCGGTTTTTTTTAATGTGTTTTATGATCAGACTTTGTGGCTTACGGCGTGCTGCGTCCTCGTCGATGAGATAAAGCGCCCGCGCCCGCCCTCGCAGACCCTCTCGTACGACGAGAAGGAGGTGCACGCAAGCCTCCTCGACGGGCTCGCCACCCTCAAGGCCTTCGCCCGTGGGAGCCCGCTGATGCGTAAGATGTTGCTTGCTCAGTAGTTATGTTCGCACGTATTCATCTCTCTCGCAGGCCACCAGCTGACGAAAGCGCAGGAAGCCGCTTCATGACCACCTGTAATTTTGACCCAGACCTTCAAAGATTTGAGATTAGGCATTCACTGTTTTAGTTTTCATAAGTGGTTGCTATTATAATTATAGGTGTTCTGCTGCCTCAACAACTTCGTCCCAAGTAGACGTCTCGGGATCAAGGTCTTTGCGATACATTTCTTGTTGAATATCTGTACGCAGGCTATGCCAGAGCTTAACCACTTTCTCTTGGTCTTCCGCTAACCCAATGGTGTTGAAGATCTGCAGGAACAGAGCAACATGGGCCGCGACTCTTTTATCGTTCTGAAAGGTACGACTGAGGAGTCTACGTTGTCTAATGCGGAAATCCTTGGGGAATACGAATTCAAATAACCCGTTAAAAAATTCGGACAATGACCAGGTCCTATTGCTCGAAACGACCTTCTGGTTGTAGTAATCACGAGCACGTCCTTCCAGGTGGTAAGATATTATTAATACCTGGTGCTTTGGCGGGACACGACCCATATCCAGATACATGTTCGATTCAGTGACGCAACGAGTGAAGGCCTCCGCGTCAGGAGTTCCATCGTATTTCTTGGGCGGAATAGGCTTCAAGAGCATTTTAGAGTGCCGCCGATTCGATGGAGCCCGGTGACTGGAACGGCTGCCCCCATTATCACCGTCACCGTCGGATTCTGAATCCGAACTCGAAGAACTATCGGACGGGTCGGGTTCCCCGCTGACCCTCCCGGAGTTGCGGATGGCTTTATCAATAAAACTTCCCGCAGCGATCCGGCTAGGAGTGGATTTCTTCACTACAACAGGCTGCTTGGGCTGTAGTAAGTTCTCGACGTGCTCGTGCGCCCTCTGGCGCGTGATGTTCTTTCGTTGAACTTCGTCCGGTTGTTGGACCGGGGTTTGCCTAATTTCACTGAGTTCCTTCTCTAGCTCAGCGATCCTCTTGTTGATGAGTTCATGGTTTCCCCCATCAGACTTGGTCTGCGCAGACACTTGGTTCAACTCGCCCTTGCGAGGCGATGAATTCTTAGAGGCGGCAAATTTGACATGCGGTGTGCTCTCCGCATAGTCCTGGTTTGGTAATTCATGGAAAAAAACAGGCGGCGTTGTCATGCGCTCCTGCTTTATCACACGGTTGATTTCTGCGAAACTATTGAGTGCTTTCTTCTGTGCCTCAATATCAGTCTCAGAAAATCCTTCTGAAAATTCGATTGCCCCGAAGTTGCGGGGATCAATTCCTTTGCCCTTGTCGTTAGACGGGCCCGCATCACCGGGGGTGATTGGGCTAAATGGACTCTGGTAATAGTCATCGTAAATTTCGGCGACGTGCGCATCCGCTACATCGTTCTCGAAAGGAGGGGTTGATCCGGTGATAAGGGACTTCACACCGGCATGTTCAGGTTGCGCGCTGGCTGAGTTACGCTTTGCGGCACTCATGGCTTCATCCGCAAGCTGCTGGTGGCGACGAGCTATGGTGAGCCATTCATCATTGCTCAACTCACGGCCGGCGCGTTCCACCGTGGTTGCCTCGGAGACATTCTCAGGGCATCCCGGGCACGTATGGCACCTAAGATATTCAGTGAGCAAGTGAAATAGAATTGCGACCGATAACGAATACCTTTCCGCCCAGGTCATTTGCCTCTTTGACGGGCACTGCCCACGCCACCTCGGCCACCAGCCCGGTAAGCTGGCGTCGTTTCCCCCCTCGTCCCCTCGTGTCCTTCGAATGGTAAATGTGGCATCCTTGGCCGGTCGCAGCAGCGAAGGCCTCCGCCGCGTTCATATTGTGACGATCTCGGGCAACATTTGTATACACAATTAAGGGGCATGCGTGGCCCGGGTCATCGATCCATCTTTTTATGTCAGTAAGATCCTTTGTTTCCGAGCTGCAATATGGATTTGATAACACATACTTATCCAGAATATCCTTGTCTTCCTCTGTGCATAGTCCCTTGCGCAATCGCTTCAGAATCTGGATTAAAAGTAGGTCATCCTTTTGCCGCATGATCTCTTCCAATACAACTACGTGCTCAATCTGCTGCCAAACTTGAATTCCCTTCACATCTTGACGGATATGTTCGTTCAAGTCATTCAGATTATTGTTTATATTACATTGGACAAGCTCATGAGAAAACAGAAAATTTCCCCCAGGAGGCGGCAGCTGGCACGGGTCACCGCATGTCGCCCAATTCAGCCCTCCACACAAAGAATCCGTAACTCCTTTTGCCATGCACAAGTACTCCGAAATTCG
The DNA here is from genome assembly GCA_029204085.1 of Mycena sp. CBHHK59/15. Classification (NCBI taxonomy): domain Eukaryota; kingdom Fungi; phylum Basidiomycota; class Agaricomycetes; order Agaricales; family Mycenaceae; genus Mycena; species Mycena sp. CBHHK59/15. Next base: position 80,587 of record JARGXW010000253.1, on the reverse strand, counting down.
GGCCAGATCCGCTGCACTCAAGAAATAAACCTCATCCAAGATCAAAGTCTCGAGCGGTGAAATTCGTTCTTCGAGACTTGCACGCAAACTCGGAGTTGACTTCATTTTTGCAGGTGAAACCCTCCAGCTCGCCTCTGAATGGATTGTACAGCCCCCAATGTCACTGGCAACAACACCCGTTGGAGCAGTCAATCGAAGTCGTTCTGGATGACCGGTGATTTCATAGAACTCTCTCCAGGCCTGAAATATCACTGATTTTCCAGTTCCACCAGGGCCGGTGCAAAGCAGTGTCATCGGTGAGTCCTTTCGGCCAGTTGCTAATTCTCTACCGATCTTGTCAGCCAACAGAAGAAATGCTCTTTTTTGCTCATCGTTCAACGTGTGTTTGATCACTAATGCACGAACGGGTCGAGCCCAGAGTGCAGTGCTAAGCCAAACTTGTACTTCCACTTATCGTGTTGGTCCACAGCCCAAAAATCATTAACACCAGCCGCCCAAAACCGCTTCCGTTTGAGACGGTTCGCTCTGCGCTGCTTGCCCAGGTTGGGCTCGTGGATGGCAAAGTACGATGTTATTACACTCCTAGAAAATTGCCCCACATCAGTCAGCGGCACGCGAAGAAAGATGGACTGGAATTACCGAGAAACACTTTCTATAGCTTTTATCAGCTTACGGCTTTTGGTACTTTTTCTTCAATATTCCTTGAGATGATGATTCGGGAACCCACAGATATCGAGCCACTCCGAGCGCATTAGCATGAAGGTTGCGAGGCGAGACCATGGGCCATGGCGGACAGCAAGCAGAAACTAAAACGGTGCAAAATCAGCCCCGACCCAAGTAAATAATCAGGCAGGCGACACTGTCCAGTTTGAGGTATCATTGAGTATCGTGCCGGAGCATAACTGCTGTTGCATTCCGTCGATGCCGTGCAACCCTTCGTGCGACAAGTTGCGAAGAATTTTTAAGTGTTTCAATCTCCGCCGGATCATGATGGAAACGTGGCAACAGATCGCGTGATCCATCAAATGGTTGGTTGCTCTTTCCAGGACCTCTGATTATCCCTTTGGAGGCTAGATCCCGACCACCCCCAAACAGCTGATTTTTGTCCGAACCGATTTTTCGCAGATGGCCCAATTTTTGTCCGAACTGGATCTTGCCGAGCATGCCGTAATCTTCCAAAACGGGTAATTTTCCCGCTCCTATGAAGCTGAAAATCCCTAAGATTTCTCGCTGGCTGATTGACGGGCTCTTTCGTGCAGATTCAACATTTTCCCTTTGGAATGTCCAATTTTGTAAAATTTGTGAGACAAAAGATTGCCGACAACCTCCTCCAGCTGCCAAATTTTGTCCGAACCGGAACCAGCCTGACATGGTCAGGCCCCCCATTTTTGTCCGAACCGGATCTAGGTTTTGAGCCCAAATCGGCCAAATTTTGTCCGAACCAGGGAGAGGTAGACCCTGGACCGACGGCTGACACCAGCGATTTGAGCGCTGGCGGAATAAGCGGGAATAGATAAGACATCAATTAATAATGGGGTAATATCTATACTCACAGGCAATAAGTGGAAACCTGCCGACCATAGCAGTGGAGACAGCAGCAATACCAGGAGGGACTAAGGCGAGAATCAGATAGGAGAGAAGGTAGGGGAAAAAAATGAGAACACACAAGGGGACTCGGACGGAGCAGTACATCAGGAAAAAACGAAATGCTATATAAACATGGCTGGGGGCTATGCATGTCTATCATTGTCCATGGTGGTCTATATGACCACCCACCTGTGTATGCATGTCTATAGTGGGCTATCAATGTCTATAAATCTGAGCTTCCACTATTAGTGTCTATTGGTGTCTAGCACCTTGGGGCCTAGTCTATGTGGAGCTATCAGGTGGTACTGAAAAGGTTCAGATTGTGGAGTGTATTCAATCATCACAACAACTCACATAACGGAGGGACTGTTTCAATGTCCAGACGAAGCTCTTGCAACACATTGCAAAATGATTCCCATGAAGCGTGATTTAGTGAAATTTGACACCGGATAATTGGAGGTAGACCCTGCCATACCTATGTTGTATGTATAAAAAAGCAATCATAATGAATTTTCAGACTTGGGCTGAACTCACGGCATGGATCATAAGCCCATGAGTATCTGGAATCGCATCTGCAAAGTCTTGAAGATCATTTGCTGAACCAGAGAGACAACCTCTAGCCAAAGCTCACTTATCCAGAGTGCGTGCATAGGCTAAAAGGATAACCTCTCAGTCTACTGAGGCAGTACATTCCCCAGTGGATAGATCAGCCTCGTCCCTAACCACCGGCGCCCTTGTCTTAGTGCCGGTAACGTGGTTTCTCCACTCGGACGCCTGTGGCGGTGAACAGCAAGAGTGCGCGGTGGATCTATAAATTCTGTGAGTTAAATTTGTTGGATGATGGACGAGTACTCACTGCTCCCCCGCCAACGATAGAAGCCCAGTGGGGAGGCCACTGGCATCAACACTACCATCGTCGAGAGTTGCAGGTATGGGAAAATCTTCATCTTTGAGGAACATTGTGAGAGTTTTGATCATCAACACCGACTCCAAATACCCAGATGGCGTCTGTCAGCAGGGGATCAGCATCGGCGTGGCGTTGGGCGGAAACGAGCCTACAATGTATCCTGGGGTGCTGGGGGCCATAGTGCAGCTTTTGGGAGTAGCTACCTTCCAGAATCCGGGGCCATCATGACGCGATGCGTAGGCAATCGCATGCAGAGTATCAAAGCCCTTGGCCGAGAGGCCCTTGAACTTGAAATATATGGCAAATAATTTTTGCAAGCGCCCGCGATGATGGGAGCGAGTGTACTCAAATATAGCAATTACAACGAGGATGATCTATATATCTCCTGTTAGAGCGGAGAAAAAAATAAAGTTTGTTGGACACTGACCTTGGCTGGGTTTTTTTTAGGTGACCGTAACTGCTGTTTCGGGGAGCGCGCAAGTTGCATCAAAACCCGCCAAAGGTTTGGGGCAAGTTTTTTGACTTGGGTGATCAATTTCGGGAAGGAGGTCCCCGTCAACTCTTCCTCTGTCACATCTGCTCCTGCCGGCGCCTTGAAAAGGACTGCCAAACCCTCCAGTTCCTTCTCAAGAACCTCCTGGAAGCATTTAAATGCAAATTCCTGCATTATATCCCTCGCGCCCCGCGGTCGAGCCTTTTTTGAGCCGGGTTTTGTGGGTGGCTTCCACCAGCGTTGTAAAATGTGGGGCAATTCTACGCTATTCAACAGTGCAGATCGCTCGAAGCGTATTTTGGCATCCAAGGTACATGCCGCGTCACCCCAGCTCAAAGCATCCAGAAAAATGGGCAAATTAATGCCAGTGCCGTCCATAAACACAAGAATGTTTTTCACTTTGGCCACCAGAGTGTCCCCGAGCCTGGCGCGTAGATCAGCAGTGTGCTGGACCTGAATGGCTGGCGGAGTTTGGCGTGTCTGGCCATCATGTGCATCTAATTCCTCGTCAGAATCGGAGTCAGATCCATCCGCACTCCAGACTTCTGCTCCAGGATCAAAGTCAGAGTCGTCAGATTCCGAGCGATCTGATTCAAGAGGTTCTTGTTGCTCTATGTCGGGATCCCAGAGAAAGAGATCTTCGTCCTCGAATGGATCGTCGGGCATGAAGGACATCGTAGAGAAGGAAGAGCAAGGAATCACATGTAATCACATGTAATTGCATTGAATTTCGGTACAAATTCCATACAACATTGGGGAGCTAGATAAAAGATAGGCTGACTACATCTGGGGGCCCTGAGCCACATAGAATACATGTTGTCTGGGTTGCCAGTGGTCGAGCGGTGATTCTATCGAGTTTGGATGGAAATTAGGTGAGCGGCCGAATGCGGAAAAGAGTCACGATGTGACGCGATGGTAGGTGTTGCTATACGAAATGCCCCAGACGTTCCCGTGTGATCTCTGCGCCTCTTTTTTCATTCTCCGCTGTCAATCACGGAGATCTCCACGGGAACGGCTGGGCTACCGAGACAGGCACCTATATAGTAGACTCGCGACCAGTCGTTTCCCATGCACTGATCACAAGGGCAAGAAAGATCAGTGCTGGGTAACGACTGGAACATCTCGTCGCCATTTTGGCTGATGGCGCCAAATGAGATTTTGGACTTGTTATTTTCACCTCTCATCCACTTTTCCGTAACTTCAGAACAACACCTCGAGGGCCTCAAGTTATATAGAGAAAGTTGGATCATTTTCAATTTGGATTCAGATGAGCGGCACTTGTTTTTGGGTCAAATAAAAAACAAGTTGGTCTTATCCAATTCAGAATTCAAAAATATCCATCTTTCTTTATACAACTTTTTACACTTTTTCTTGAAGGTGCGGAGGGTTGAAAATACGAAGTCCAAAACCTACACTTTATCCTATTTTCTGTTGATACCGACGGAAGCATTAACACAGATTTGATTTGGCTGCTACCTGGTAAGATAGTTGGGTCGTCGATCTGGCAAAATAAATAAAATAGAAATAGAACACACCAAATAAAAGGAGGCCTCTGGAAGCCTGACGAAGTTGTGATATACTCGGTGCACCGTTATGCTATTGATATAAAGTATAATGATACGTCAATGACCTTGGAGACCGGACAAACCTGAAACAATCGGAGCAAAAGTCGAAGTCCGGGCATCCGCCGACACATTTCTAATGAGTGGCGTTGAGTTTGCGGTAAAACCAAGGTATGGTTCTTACATAGCGATCACCGCGAATTCTCGATGAGCACGAGTTGCATGAAGCGTTGTGCTCCGGCTGCCCCTGAGCTTGTAGATCGGAGGGGGCGCGAACACTCTGGATGACGACGTCTAGATTTTGAGACAGCATCCTCGTCACGAAAGCCGCTGGTTAGGTAAGGTGAGATGCGTAGGAACCAAGCAGTACATGATACGCACGCTGGATTTTGGACATTTTTAGAGAATGGGGCAGCATGCCCGGGACTTTATATGAGAAGAGGCTGGTCAGCTTGGGTCGGCTGTATTGATCTAATGATCCCGCGACCCGGTAACGTTAAGTTACATTCCTGGTAACTGGCATTCCCAGGCCGGGTTTTAACGAGAACCACTGCCTATTCAGGAATCACCTATAGTTATAGTATACACCCTCTGCAACACCTGTACAGTACATACAGGTGATCCCATACAGGTGATCCCGCCTTCAGAGGTGTCCCCGCAGTCGTGCCGGTGACCATATGTCACACTGCAAACGACGGAATACACTGCTACAGGCCGCCCCATTCGCCATCGCCATACCTTAAACAAGAGGACAGCCGGTCCCACGGATGTGATAAAGGACCCAAAAACCGTGTGCAAATTGACCGCTCGCTGTCGGCCTGTAGCTATAGGCTTCTGTAGGCTTCTAGAGGCGTCACTGACCTCATTGAAATCGGGCGCTCGCTGTCAGGCCACTGAGATGCTTCTAGCATCACTGATCGAAACTGAGTACCAGCATTATTGAACGCTCGCTGTCAGCCTCTTCCACAGTCTCACTGCCTGCTTCTGATTACTTTTCCAAAAATGGGCCTCATTCTTTTCCTTCCACTCACGTGATCACGCGTCGAGAAACTGAAACGGATAAGAAATGCCCACTAACTTTAGGTTCAGTGAAACCAATGTTGGCTCTTGGTTGGCTCCCATTCCAAGTTGCAAGCAACAACCAGTTTCAACAGCTCCTCCATCTCGAGCAAAGCAGCACCGCTCAATCTTGGGACATTGGCAGCGATTGATTTAAATAGGGACCCATGCATCGCACCCAATCCGACTATTCACTTCAGCCCACCGACGTGGTTTTCCAGCAGGACGGCGACCCCAAGCACACCCAACCTCGATATATTCGGCAGGGGTTTACAATGAACATCGGCCTGTTTTGCCCTCGGTCCCAGCCGAGTCCCCCGAGCCACCAACCATCTTCGACAGCTCTGGAACTCATGCGGCAAATTCCTAAAAATGTGTCGTGTTCCAAGCAAAGCTCAGACATGTGGAGATTTTATGTATTAGCCTGGGGGAATGTATCATGCACTGTAACAAATGTCTCTGCAATCAAATAAATATATCTCCCGGGGTTTGTCGATCTGAACAATACACCTGCAACTGACGACGCACTCTTCACGTGGTTGGACATGGTCACATGTTCACTGTCGGCAGCCCAAGTAACGAGTTTTCACGGTATCCAGAGGAAGTGACGAAGTTTCACTAAATCCGGCTGAAGTCACGAACTTTCACGGAAAGCGATCAAACTCACGAACTTTCACAACGCTAAGCGAAGTTAAGCGAAGCTAAGCGAAGTAACGAAGTGACGAAGATGGCGCGGACTCCTACTCGTCGAGGCCACCAAGGACGTAGCCCGTGGTCTCTACGTAAAGCCAGACGCTCACAAGTACCTTCTCCTTTGCTCGTTGCGTTCAGTGCTCACTCATTTGGCTCAGACTCAATGATCTCGCAGACGATGGTTACATGCAGAAAGTATCTATTCCTAGCGACGCCACGTCCGCCGAGATCGTCGCCTCTGTCGAACGCGAGTTCAACGAGCATCACATTACACACGTCGTTGATCACGGATTTCGCCTCCTCCGTGTACGCCCCATCCTCAAGAAGAGCGGCGTGGTCAAGAAAGGAAAGGCCCCACTATTGCGCCCTCTTAAAGGTGTGAGTGAGGTAAACCTCGTCAATTGGGAACGGTCCGTCTATTCATCTCGCCGACCTTCATTTATTCATTCACTCCAGCTGCCTCGCCAACACAAACGTTCGTAATGCCGGGAAGGGCTTCAAAAACCTGATTTTCATCGCCCTTAATCCGGCCGGCCCGAATCTCCCTTTTGGCGGTGTTACAGAGTTTTCTGACGATAGCTTGGACGAGGATTTGGAGTCCGCTCATGGCTCCGATTCCGATGCTGGAGACCCTGAGGCAGCAGCCACGGGATCAAAGGCTAAACGGGTGCGTCCAATATCGTCCAACCTCAGGCATGGCTAACAGTGCCGTTTTAAGGGTCGTGTGTCCGACAGCGGCAGCGACAGCAACAACGACAGTGACAATCACACGGCCAAGAAGTCCAAGGTTAGACACTTTATTCCTGGTGCCTTATACGTGTTCACTGTCTATCAAAATATTGTTTCCTGACGACTATTGAATACCGGGTTCTTAGGATATCCATATGGCCTCCGACGAGGATCGAAAAAAAGCGAAGGCAGAGAAACCTGAGGTAAGTACTTCCTTCCTAGTCCCTACTGTTTACTCTGACTCTTTTTGCGCTTGATTCTCGATTCTCAGAAATCCAACGCTGAGAAGCAGCGCAAGGCCAAGGCCAAAGCTGTTCCTGTCGACGATAGCGACTCTGATGTACGCTATTACCGCCGATCACACTCTCTGCTAATAAATTCTCAGGATTCCTCAGATACCGGGGATAAAGGCAAAGGCAAAGCCATCCTCACTGACAACGATGGCTCGGATGTGAGTTGCTTGTTCCTTGCCGCCGGCCACACTCATTTGCACTGTTTTAGGGTGCCAGAAAGCTCACGATTGTCGGATGCCCTCTTAAGGCATTGGAGGCAGATCAGGTACGCTTCTAATTCCTGTCATGGGCGAGGAACATTTAAGGTGCTGACTTCTGGCCAAAAAAAAATAGGTTAAGCAGGCAACAGCGAAAGGAATCAATGCTATCCTTATAAATGAGGACAACAATGGTCCTGCTGTCTGGAAATCTGCCCAGTACCATGCCCAGGTCATGTATGTCTCCCCCGAGATGGCCCTGTCCGACCAGTTCACAAAACTCTGGGTCACTTGTGAAAGTGGAATGGGTACCGATGTTTTGGCACAGATGAATGGTGATTGAGGGAATTCATGTTGCAGGAAAATTGTAGAGAATTTAACCCCCACCTTTGGCCATAATAAGGATTTTCCTCGGAGTCACATGGGGGTGGGAGCACCAACCTCGGAATCCTCGTCCCTCACTTGTGAAAGTGAAATGGGTACCGATGTTTTGGTGCTGGTGCATGGTACTTGAGGCTGTCTGTGTTCTAGGAAAGTTACAGAGAATTTAATCCCCGCCTTTGGCCAAAATCAATATTTTCCTCGGGGCCACATGGTGGGGATATGTCCATATGTGTTGTCTACCTGATGTCTGTTTCTTATTAGGTATAGTTTCTTCCCAATAGAGTCGTTGTCACTTCTATGTGCACGTCTGAGAACCTCCCTGATGTCTGTTTCTTATTAGCTGTGGGCTCTCGCCACCAACGATATCGCAGAACTCCGATCGGACATTCCGACCAGAGCCCAGCGCCTAGGCGACGTCATTGTGCGTGCACTATAACAGCTGGATACGAGCCTAAGGAACAGCTTGTGCTCCCTTAGCTTCTGTAATACTCGTCGGACAATGTGCTCATGTTCCTCCATTGTTTCAGTGAAGATCAGGATGTCATCTAGGTAGATAATGACATGTCCTTCATCAATCTCTTCCTTGAAGATGGTGTTCATCATAGTCTGAAATGTAGCCGGTGAATTGGTCAAGCCAAAGAACATCACCAAGGGCTCAAAGAGACCCCTGTTGGTGCGAAATGCTGCCTTCCACTGGTCTCCCTGCTGTCGATAGCATGGATTGGGTTGGTCGAATCCATTTTGGAGATGAGCCGGAAGCGGTGGATGTAGTTTCGTGTGCGAGAGGAAAATTATCTGTCCTCAAAGATGATTCTCCTTTTGAAGATTTGAAGGACAAAAGGACAAAGAATACCTTTTAAAGAAAGTCGTTGAGTCGCCTTGATGTAGCTGGATGCAGACAAAGAGACCTTGTGGATGTTGGCAACGGGCGGGCGGCTCCATTCGGGGATGGGGAGGGGACAATGAGCGTCGCGAGCTCAAAAGTGTGGGAGGCAGGAAGCGGACTGGGGTGTGAAGGCGCTTCATTGCGTTCTTGAGTTTGAACCATTGGATTCAGAATCCAAGCAGGTACCAACACGAAGTTGGCAGAGGCAGCGCGCGCGAAGCTAGCTGAGGCGCGCCAAATGAGAGTGGGAGATCGAAGTCTCGATGCGTGATGTGATGTAAAGGGACACTCAAAATTGCTTTACAATGGCAGCAGCGATAGAGAAAGTAAATTGTATTCCAGTCATGGGCAGATACTCAAAGGCCAGCATGCACGGCGTATCCTACAGATTACTACATATGGTGCTACAATAATTGTCACCACCCCGCAAGTCTTCATTTTGCCAAGTGACCTTGGGAGGATCTATTTGAAGGAGTTGGAGAAGGCGATGGCGACTACGCAAAATTTCGCTTGACCTTCCCGGAACATTACGGGCAGGAGGAGAAGCACACATTTACGTTGGTGCCCTCGATCTCAGCAAGCGGCGTGTTACTTCCGACGCAGGCCGTCTTTGTCGGCAAAACGACCGCTTCTTGTCCCTCAACGAGTGCAAAACGGTACGCGGAGGCTGTTGCACTTGGCTACCAGATGGAACCCTCGGTAACCTCTGCGTACTGGTCCAACCACCACACCATGCACCTCTTGGTGGATGGGATCATTGCGCCGTAGTTCGAAGCGACGAAGAAGCGGCTGAATCTCCCACCGAAAATCTCGATTTAGAAGATTGATTGCTGGTCGGTGCACAAGTCCGCTGAGTTCCGCGCCTGGATGAAGAAGCACCACCGACCATCATCATCCTCTTCGTCCCGGGCGGCTGTACCAGCGTCGGACTGCCGCTCGATGTCGGTATTTAGCGTCTATTGAAACTGAGCATCAAGTGTTCTGCCCACCGCGATATCGTCAATGAAGCCCTCAGGTAGATTCAGGCAGGCAAGGATGCAGTCGAAATCAGACTGAATACCACAGTCGGTGTCCTTCGTGATCGGTCGGTCGGATGGATCGTGCAGGCTATCCACGATATCAGCGATCTGGCACTCATCATGAAGCTACGCAATTTTCGAGTCTAATGCTGGCGTCATGCTAACTTAATTCAATATTTTGGCCTTCGAGATGTGCTCTGTGGGCGACTACAACTCCTCTCAAGCCAGTCTCACATCGGCCGACTCGTTAGGAAGTGTAACAAATGTGACCTCGTTACGTACTTTCAACCCCCCTATATTGTCCTTTCCCTCTAGTCTACTTATCCACAGGCACTATCCCACACTCCTTTCCCCATTTGGTTTCCTACTAGCACTGATCCGTAGTAGCTCCACGATCCTTGTCTCTTTTTCTCTCACTCGGGCATCCGAGTCCGATGCATTTGCTTGTTCACTGCCTTCGTTTAGTTACTTATAAACCCTGTACCGTAGTTAGACAGTTCTTCGGTGAATCCTACAGCTTACAACAGTCAGTATTGATTTGCCACCCCCGTGTGCCGGAACTCGTCTTCACGCTTCCGTCACATATTTTTGACTACACAAGTCTTCGTCGCTGCTCTATCTTGGTCTACTTGGTCCGATCAACCGACGCCGCCAGTTTTGCTACCGACACCCAGAACCAAAGAACATGTCTACTGGAACCTCTCGTTACCCTCTCCGCTCTCTCGCTCGCGCCAGCTCTCCCGCTGCCGCCCAGCACCAGAGTGAAGAGACTTCGTCTGTTTCCTCCCGTGTGGGTTCCCTGGCTGGAACTCCATCTGCGGATCGTGAACCCGAGGCTTTGCCTAAATCACGCCCCACCACTCCCGAGCTGTTGTACAGTCGGGTTGTAGCTGGTGTACTGGCTCCAGCAATGGAGTCTGGTGTTAGGACCAGTACCTCGGTACCCCCGAGCGAAAATCCTGAGCTCTCTGAGCTCCCATCCCTTAATCCGGATGTTGACTATGGCTTGCTGGAATCTGACGAGGGTCCTGATGAAGTGCCGTGGACCGAGGTTACTATGACTTGAGCGAGATGCTTAATTATAATTAGATTGATATGTCGCACTCCAGTCGAAGTGCGGCACATAGCTACAACCGGAATGTGTCGTGTTTGCGCGATGTGTCGCAAATCATCTCTATGTGTCGCACATCAAATCTATGTGCGCACTCCATCTCGTCCATCCCGTGTAAAGGGACACTCAAAATTGCTTTACAATGGCAGCAGCGATAGAGAAAGTAAATTGTATTCCAGTCATGGGCAGATACTCAAAGGCCAGCATGCACGGCGTATCCTACAGATTACTACATATGGTGCTACAATAAGAGGTCCAGAGCAATCCCTGCTTTCACTCCACACCGCGATAACCCACCATGGATTATACGAACAATCCCGCATCGCCGCGCAAGCGGGCTGAATCTCGCCCAGGTACCCGGCTGCCAATGCGCGACACAAGTATCGCGTCCCACTCCCGCTCCCATCCACGCCGACGAGGATACGATGGTGAAGGCGGTGTGCTGGCGCTGAAGTGCGGCTTGGAACGTGTGCGCGGCACGCGGTGGCTCCATACGCACTCGGTGGGCAGTCGTGGCTGGGGAGGGTGCATGTTGTGCAGCGGGAATGGGGTTCGGGTCGGCGCGGAGACGGCACGAGGGCGCGGGTGTCGAAGGAGAGCTGGGGAGCCACAATGGGCGTGTAGCTCGCCGCATGGACGTACAGAAGATCGCGCAGCCCCGCACCCCACGAGACTCGGCGCGAGAAGGAAGAGAGTTGGAGGCGCGCACGGATGCGGGCGAGCGTCGGCGGGGAGGTGGACGCGGACGGGCACACGTGGATGCGGGCGAGGGGACGAGCGCTGGCGAGGAGAGTGGAGCGGAGGGCAGCCAGAACTCCATCTTGGGTAGCGCGGTAGATGGAGACGAGGTGGGCAGAGGCTGCGTTGCAGACGCGTTATGGTAATGGGGTTCGGGGTCGGCACAGAGACGGGCACGACGGTGCGGGAGTAGCTGGGAAGTCCCAGGCAATTGAGGTGCTGCTCGGCAGGCACGGCGAGCGGCGCTGCCGTTACACGCTCGGCGGGCTCCCGGGTCGTCGTGGTTGTACGCAGTGGGGCTCTTCCTCATGTAGTGGTGAAGATGGAGGGAGGAGAGGGATGGGCGCTTAAAACGGAAAGGCTTTCCGCCTTATGTAAGCGCTGCCGAGCCTTCAGAAAAAGAGCGTGCATGGGGGCAAGCGTCGGAGGCGAGGTGAACACGAACGGGCATGGGGCATGGGGTGGATGCGGGCGAGCGCGAGGTGGGTGGACGCGAGCGAGGAGGGCGTCGGCGTATACGAACGAGCAGGAGCGACGGTGGTATGGTGTGTGGGGAATAATTGTGTGGGATCCCAAGCCACGAGCGCCCCGACGAGCTCGCGCTCGACTCCAAACTCGCGCACGGTCGTTCATGCGCCCGCCCCGCGTCGTACACGTCGGGGACCTGCGGGCGCTCGAGGTCTGCGGCGGGGTGGGCGGCGCGAGTGGCAACTGCTCGTACGCACCACACAGCGACGAGAACGCGACGCGCCTGCGGGGAGGGCCATCGCTGCGGGTGGGGCGTACGCGTGAGCACCGTGGTCGAGGGAGGGTGGGATGAGGTGCGGGGGGTTATAGATGCACGGGGCTACGATGAGGAGGGCGCGGAGGCTTTGCGGCGGTGATGAGGGCGTCGTCTGAGGGCTCGAAGAGGGTGGTTTTCTTGCGGTGGCATGGGTCGTGCGTGCTGGGCAGCAGCGGGTACAGAGATGCGGGATGGATGCGCTTGAGCAGCGATGGACGCGGATGCAGGCGAGGGCGTGCGAGGGCTAGGGACTGGCGAAGGCGAGGTGAGACGTCTGTTGCGGAAGGGCTGTGGTAATGGGTTCGGCGCAGAGGCACGAGGGCACGGGTGTCGAAGGGGGAGTCTCGGGCATGTACCTCGCCGCTCCGTTGCGTGGGCGATGCGCCGGATAAACCAGCGATGTGCAGGCGATGGTGGGGTTGCACGAGTACATGGGGAGAAGAAGGTACTGGCTTATAGGCTTGGTCGTGGGACCCAGAGTGGTGCGATGCATTCAAACGGCACGGGTGCATCTAGGCTTAATAGAAAGCTCTACAGAGGTGCAAAAGAATCAGTAAAAGCGGATCGAAGAGGGTGGAGTGGGCGGATGAGATTCACACACCTTTCGAGCAGACGAGACAAGCTGGCAGACGATCTTGCGTTTGCTCTTGCGGCGCAACGTCGAGGAGGCCATGCGCACGGGCACCGGAGGAGGGGGAGAAACGTTCTTGGCGATGGCGGCGGGCGAACGAGACCGAATGTGTTCATGGTCGGCGCTGGCGTTGGCGGCCGTCTGGTGTTGCGTTGGGGAAGAGACGCTGAGGGAGATAGCCTGTGCCACGTGTGCACAGCCACCGGCCCGAACGCCCGTTGTGAAAGCCATTGCGCGACGGCCGAATCCCTCCCGCACGCAATGCTTGGCGGAGCAGCGTGCTGGTGAGGGAGGACCGCTGGGCAAGATGCTCCCACCCGGCACAGCATGCTCTGAGGAACAGCGCGCCGAAATGGGAGTGGCACAACAGACGCGTCCGATACATACTGCCGAGACAGCCGCGACGATTATTTCGCCGAACGGCGCTACCTTGCAAGACGTGCGGTGAAAGAGGTGCGGCGGAAACGAAACCACGAAGACTCTGATGACTTCTGCGGGGAGGACGTGACCGAGGAAATGATTCTTGAGCATCTGGAGGCAATTACTGACCGATTTTCTATGAAGAAAGCGGCGGCTCACGAGGAGATACTAGAGTGTGTTGAGTATGCAGAACAAGCTGGCCTGTACAATATTCCAAACACTGTAGTTTCCCCAGCGATGGAGACAGAAGAAGATGAATCTCGACACAATGGGACTTATCTTGTGAACGATACATATCTTGAAGATGTCTGGCAAAAGACCTATGATGACCGCCGTGAAGCTTCGAAGAAGAGTGCAGCTTGTGAACCAGCAACGGTTCGCTCACCAACAAGGGATGATCGAGGACCCCCGTTGAGAAACGACGGATCTGCTCTCCGTAATGCTATATCTTCAGCAAACGAAACTCCTGAAATTCGGCAAGATGTTTCAGCATCTGAACCTGTCGCAGACATTGACGTAGAAGCCCACGTGCGTAAATGGACACTCAACAGAGAACAAGCGCAGGCTTTCAGAATCATAGCCCGTCAATGCTACTTGCTGGTCCAGGTGGCACCGGGAAATCTCGGGTGATAGACGCGTTGCAGGTGTGTAACAGTTTTTAATTTCTGGCAATGATCTTACTATTCACAGCTCTATCGACGTGTCATGAATCATCCGGACAACGATGATTCACCGGAGCAGCGAAAAGTGAAAGAGCGGAGTGTATCTAACACGACACTCGAGTACCTCTCTGCTACCGGTGCGTTTCAGGGCTGGGAAGCTGCGCGCGAGGATTTTGAGGAGGACTTTGTTCGTCTTTCCTTTGCATCAGGTTTCCATGCATTTAACTCGCTCTAGGGAAAGGACCCAATCCGGGTGTGGACTTCCCTTCAAGGAAGCACAGGAGAGCTCGCGACACTTGCGCTTACAGTTCTCAAAGTCGTGGTAAATCAGGCGGGCTGCGAACGAGTTTTCTCCGATGTTGGCCACACGGAATCGGCACGTCGCAGTAGATTAGGGTTGGTGAAGCTCGAGAAGATGACAAAGGCATATTTCGATGCATTCTATTGATCAGTTAACTCATAAATTCCTCAGATTAATGCCGGCATTAAGGCGGACCATTTGGCGGAAGGCTTCATGCCGGCGCATCGCGAAAAGCGCAAGAACCATAAATCCGTCGAGAAGTTATTAGCTGTTCCTCGCTACCGAGATCTACTTGAAGACCAGGATAACGAGGAAGAAGGCGAGCGTGGACGTGCCCTTGTTCATCAGCAGCTGGCTGGAGGACCGAGTTAGCGAAATGGATTGCGGAGACAAGAGCGGCGGAACTTGAAGAGACCGAGGAGCCAGATGACAACTCGGACACTCCCCCCACGGCTTCCACCTCTCGTCTGCCTCCTCCCAAGACCCGGAAATGGGTCAAGATGACGTTGAAGGTTCTTTTCGGTGGTGCGGCAAAGCCTGTCAGGAAGTTTACGGAGGAAGAGATCGACCACGAGGCCGACCTCATGGCGGCACTGGCGGATGCAGAGGAGGATGCTCGTCCTGATGACGGGCGATCGAGTGTGATGACGACAATGTTTATGTACCTTAAAATTACATGTTGCTTCATTCTACGTCTCGAACGAGGCTTTTTGGCCGCGAACTAGACCGTAAGAAAATATTTCCTAAAAAGGAAATTAAGGGCATAAGGGTTGCCCTTAAGATTAAGGCTTAAGCCTTATTAACCCTCAAAGGTGCCCAGGGCGGGTCCATAACCCTTAATTGCCAACACTGACTCGTAGACTCGGAAGAGGTAACATCGAAGCGGAGTTCATCATTTCCCTTCCCCGCGGCCAGGGTAAAGATGCTACTCCAGGACATGGTTTTGCTAGATGATACCATGATCTTCGAGGCGGTCCTGAGAAACTAGGCGCAGGAAGCACCAGCCGCGTGACCAAGCCTGGAAATTATCGACCTCGTCCCAGGTGCGGAATGGGTCATGATAGGTGTCGTATGCTGCGCGTTCCAACCAAAGGGTGCTCGGTACCGGAAATGGTCTCTCAAACGGCACTCAATTCGAGGCAAAACAATGCTCACTTTGTAACAAGGCTGTGCGCGAAGGGTTCGAGAGGTTCTGACCCCCACCATCATCCCATCGGGTAGTGAGTCCACTAGCTCCCGGGCAAATTTGCCATTGGGATCTTTGAAGATGTGGATATAATCCTCGCGGAGCTCGAATGAAAGGCGACAGATTGTTTGGAAGCCAGAGGCCTGTTTTATTGTACTGACAGGCACGAACGGAGTCTCCGACTCGGACATGTCAAGGATATAGTCGTGATCTGAAGGGAACAACAGTTGCCAGCAGAAGCCCTGGGGAGCAGTGGCAGTCGGATAGAATAGGGAGAATATAGCCTTGACTTGAGCCTGCAGAGTGTCCATGGTGGTAGAGGAAGAGTGCCGAGTGGTGGCCGGTCTCGCTACTAAGCGTGGCACACACGTGTGCGGTTGATTGGCTGGCAAAATTCGCTCACCCTAATGGCGTTACGGTTGATTACCGACGGATCAGCTGTTATGTGCCACAGCCACTGATGGCACATCTCTCTCTTTATAAACGGAGTTTAGAAGGAACAATTTATGACGTGGGATTGGGCCTCTTCGAGGCAGGTGCTGAACCTATACAAGAGGGAGGCAACAGGTCTACTACGACAGAATTAAATATGGAACAATCATCTCAAAAATGTGCATGCGGTACAAAACACACGGTCCAAATACCTTTAAACAATTTGCGTCTCAACGTAAAACCCTGTTTAAGCAATGATTTTATCTTCCGGACACCAGAATAGAATAGAAAATAGAATACGGATTTATCAAATGATGTGATCCGGTGTGACCCGGTGGTGACACGGCATTTTGTCGACCACATTCTCTCCTTTTCGCATCATTTTCTCGCTTTTCTGGTGCAATGGGACGCGGCGGGGCCAACTGGGTTGCTGACCCACTCGATGTCGAGCGCCTGGTGGACTTTCTGTACGAGCGGCAAAGCTGTGTAGGCCAGGGGGGCAATTTCGACGACACGGTCATGAATGAGGCTGCGGTGCACATGGCGTCGTTCGGCCCTCTGAAAAAGGGCGACATGAAGTCTCTGCGGGTGTGCGCAATGGCGGTGGCATGCAGGCGAGGGCGGAGAAGGCTTCGTGGTTGCGTCGATCCGTGGCTCCCGCGTGGCTCCGATCAGCATGATCACATCATTTGATAAATCAGTATTCTATTTCTACACCGCCAATTTGGTCGGAGCTCCCACGGACGTCCCGGCTACCATATCGGGACTTGTGCGTGGGGAGATCCGAGAGAACCTCCCCGGGATACCAAAAACTGCAATCCCCTAACCATTCTGAAATCCCCATATCCCCCGGAGCTCCTGCATGAGCTCTGCAGAATATTACACAGGCCAGCACAGACCATCCAATTAATGAATAAAAACCAGATTATTGGGGAAATTTTGTATTATAATGTAATGACTACGACACAACGGATGACTACAGGACGAGATGGGAGACAGAATGGCCACACCCATAACGGGATCGAAGAAAATCGAAGAGAATGTTGTTGGGGGAGTCGGGTGGGATGGAGACAGCACTTGATGGAAAACGCGCCCAGACAACTTGTGACAACAAAGCCAGAGCCCAGATGACTTGCAACATGTTGCACTGTTGACTCTTGAAGATACGAGATAGTCTTGAGGGGTTCAGGCTTGAGAAAGGGAAGCAGTCCACCTTGACGCCACCAGTGATTGTGTTGACTTGCAGGAGTCAGAAGTCTTGGAGGCGACTACAGAGTAAATGGAATTGAGCGCTGTGCGTCTCTTAAAGAGCAGAATAGATGTGGTTGAGGTGTTGAGTGTTGCATGAGGCCATCTTGTCGACAATGGGCCATCGAGCGATGAGGAGGACGGGGGTGAAGTGGGCGGAAAAGAAGAGACAACGCACCAACGTTGGCCTTGTTTGGTCAATCACGTCAATGCGCACGGACCATGTCGTACACATGTCGCACCACCAAAATGCAACGGGGGCAAATAGGCACATTAAGCCTGGACGGATGGGTCTCACACAGGCACAGAAGAGGTTGAATGGGATATCTTTTGAGAACTGTACAGAGAGAGAGCTTGTTGACCAAAAATCTAAAATCATTCCAGAGCCGAGATCACAGAATGATTCTCGTGGTGTTCCGCTAATCTTTTGTCAGATCTCTTCGGATATCGTGCCTCTGACCTCTCAGCAATACCTGACCAAATTGGGGGTGTAAGAAGGATGCTGGGGTGCCGCATCTGCTGCCTCATCTGCTGTCTCCTCGGCATCAGCTGCCGCATCCTCCAGTGTGGCAGCTCTTGCCGCACTCACCCACCGTGCCACATCTACCCTCCAAGCTATTCTGGACGAAAAAGCAAACATCCACGCTCACTTTCGTCCTCGTCTCCCTGGTCCTCGAGATCACGGTAGCGAGGTACAGCAAGTAATTTCTCGACAGATTTGTGGTTTTGACGCTGTTTACGAGAGGCGACCAAGCCTTCATTGATGTGGTCCGCCTTGATGCTTGCATTAATCTTTTAAATATTTAGTCATGGTATAATCAGCAGAGCAGACAACGAACCTTTGTCATTTTCTCGAGTTTCTCTAAACCTAAACGTTGTTCTTGACATCAGAAAATGCCCGTTCACAGCCAGCCTGATTTACCACGACCTGGAGGATTGTAAGAGCGAACCGGGGGAGCTCGCAATTATCCCTGTCAAGTGCAGTCCACACCGCCATCGGGTCGCGCCCCTGCCAGGATGTTAAAAAAATATTAGATGTGAACGATGTAACTGACCATTATCTCCTAAAACTGATCGCGTGCGTCATTCCGGTTTTGATAAGCCCCCGTGCACGACAGATACTGGAACATTTCGTTCACAATCAGCTTGGCTTTCACATCTTTCTCTGCCAGACTGTCCGTGTTCTCCGGTCGACTTGAAAGACGATGATATAGCTACTCGGAATGAACATCAGCCCGTGTTCAATGGGATAAATTAGATCTTGCGTACCTCAACGACCAGGCCCGTCGCCTTGAAATGATCAAAGTTCGCCCGGGGCCCAAAGCACGAAAGGCCTTCGAACAGGTTCAGGATCAAAGCAACGAGGAATAGCGGCTGGTCGCAATCTTTCCATCTCTTCTCGATCCGCGCGACCAAGTCCTTGGAGACCTCGGGCTATAACTTTTGGGACTTTTGCTCCGGGGGATCTATAAAGGGGCTTCTTGTGGTGCTATTTACGCAACACCTCAATGTCTCATACAAAACTGAGGCAACAGTAGCAATTCCCAAAGTTTGTCACGAAGTTCTCACGGCGGACAAGGGGATGTCATCGGGCTTTTTGTCATGTGCAGTCATCATGACTGTCACTTTGATTGTCATGCGGACTGTCATCGAGACTGTCATTTGCGCAGGTTGGTCCGGCACTCGGACCGACGTGACTAACACCTGTGACCGTCGCGTAATTAGCTTATTGTTCTCGCGTACTGAACTTATTGTTCGCTGCAAGATGTGATGTCTGACTCTTTGTCCACAACTGCCATGTCCCAACCGCCTCCCGCAAAGAAAGCAAAGAGGAGGAAAATGAGTATATTCTCCTATGGTTACGAACATGTATGCAAGCCTATGATACTATGCAAATCTATGATTATGCGAATATGGGAGTTCAAAGCAGCCGGACGCACCTGTAAACCTTCCTCCACACAACTGGTGTTCGTACGGCGCACGCGCGTCCTTGCCAATTGCGTGCACAATCCTGTACATGCACAATCCTGTATGCCCTCGCTTCCTGAATCCGTACGCACGCAAGCACGTCCCACGAGTGTCCTCCTTACTAACTCCCCAGCTGCGCGGGGAGCGACTCCAAAGGCACGCAATCAGGGAGCGAGCACCTGATCCGCATGCCTCACCTCTCCTCGAAGGCGTGCCGGCCATGGATCCGTGTGGCTGAGAACTTACCATCATTCTTTTGCCAAAGCTTTGGCAAAACTCGGCGCGTCCTGTCACAAGCGCATCCGGGTGATGTTGACGCGTTCGAGTGGTAGGAGAGAGGCAGTTATTTGGCGGTTATTTGGCGGCTCCGTTATCACGTGCCTCAATCGGTTCACTCGCGTAGTAAGTACTAGGAAACATGGGGGGTCCCATAGGAACATCTCAGAAAATTAGAGTATCCTTAGGAGATATGGGAGAGTCTTAAAATCACTCCATATGACAAAATGTGCTCCGGTTATTATCCTTCAGAATTGATGTTCACCTTCCATTTTGGGACATATCCGTTTCGGAACACAACGGCGAGATGACCAGATGACAACCCAAATGACATGCCAAGTGACAACACGGATGACAGTCACAGTGACTGCACCATCAAAAAGCCAAATGACATGCCCTTGTCCGCCGTGTCTGACTGCAATCATAAGGCGAGTGGAAAAAGAAGAATCAGGGCATTTTTGGAGAAATAATCAGGAGCAGGACAGTGAGAGAAGAAGCCCGTGGAAGAGGCTGACAGCGAGCACTGAATGCCGGCGCTCTGTTTCGATCAGCGAGAAGCTGAGAGTAATAAAAGCAGGTCAGTGGCCTGACAGTGAGCGCTCAATTGAGGTCAGTGATGCCTACAGGCTGACAGCGACCGGTCAATTTTGCACACGGTTTTTAAGTTACTGAGAATCGAGCGCCCGCCGCCAGAGGACCCCTAATTTTCCCTTTCGACGCTACCCCCAGAAATAGGCTGATACCCCAATTCCTGTCCGGGTGGAAGTTGCCCCGGATCGTGGAGATTTTGTCTGCCAATCATTAGTCACCGCTACTTTTGTACACCGGATACCTGGCCTAATTTCACCCTGATTTTCTGCTTTTGATGAGATCTAGAGGCACGTGTTGTCTAGAGGAATTCAGGTCAAAAGGGCGTTGACTGGGCGAGATCAATGATTTTGGTCGACCCAAATTGGCCACTCCCTGCCAAATATCGCTGGGGTGTCTAAAATACACCACCGTTCTATGATCCTGGGTCAGATCAGTATAATCGGGCCTTTGTAAAAACAACTATGTTTTTTACCGGAAATCGAGTTGAATTTGGCCTCCCAACGATGTCTTGTGATGGAGCTCGGCGGTACGAGAAACTGTTGTTGGGATGTGGTGGTATCAATTCGGCTATTTTCGGCCTACGATTGACGTCGGGCATGACTGATTGTGATGGTGTATTGGTGTCGGTGGACCGACGTCGAATCGAGGTCGACCATGGCTCGAATCCACGTCGCGTCCTCGACCTTCTTCCACAATAATATATCTGAAGTCACGTTGTTCCTTTCTAAGTTTCTCTTAAGTCCATCTTCGATCCGCTTTGGTATCCTGTACAGCAATGTTTAACAAGATGGGCTCCCAGACGGCGGCCTGGTCCATACACAAAAAGCAAGGCTACGACATGGCTGGCATGTATACTCTGGCGCATTCTGGGATGCTGGGCTCACTGCACTCTGTTGCCTGCAGACTTTCGACAAGATCCCGCAAGTTTGCTATACAAGTGCCGCATTTTTCCAATCAAACCCGGCGACAACTGGATGGCCAAGAAACGGCTAACAGATCATGCTAACAGACCAGGCCATTTACGTGCCCGAGAAGCGAAGCAAAGATCCCTCGCAGAAAAAGAGCTAGCCCGTCAGATGACCGCGTCTCGTCTTGGCAGCTCCGGATCTACAGCTGCATCTGACCCCACAGAGGACAGGACAACCTCTCTGGGGAATCAAAGCCATTGCCCTGCTGTGTTTGATTTCGAGGCAGAGGAAGAACTGGATGAGGAGGATGCAGTGATAGGGAGACGTGATGCCCCCGAACAACGCTGCCGTGAGGTGGCCCGAACCTCTGGCGGGTCAATCCCCAGCGCACGCCGAGCTGATCGTTGTTCTCCGGGTGCAACGGTCGCCGTTGGTCGGTAGGTATGGAAACCAAGTCTATATCGCAGAGTGGTTTAGGTAGAGTGTGGGGCGTAAAGAAGAGAGTGTAGAGAAGGGATGTTAATTGTGAAACTCGCCGGCCAATCCTCCAACAAGGTATAAACGCGAGAACACGGGTGTCGCAGTATTGATCGTATGATCACGTGGCCGAATCGAGTACGCGAGATCAATCGCGTCGCGTGGGTATTTGGTGTCGAAGTAATTGGAGGCGGCGTGGAGCTAGATGGCGAGGAGGAGGGTAGGAAAGGATCAGAGTAAATGAAAGGATGAGAGTAGTAAAATGTGTGTGGTCGATAGCGCCTGGTGGAGAGCTCGCGCGCAACACCCTAGCACGGCGGACAATCCCGTGTCACTTACGCTTGTGGTGCATCAGTCACCTTGACTGTCATGTACGGACATGGCACTGTCATGTTCCACTTTGATCACCGGTTCGTCATGGCGGTTTTGGTTGAATTCTTCGACTGCCACCTGGTTTCTAAGTCTGAGCTTCAGAAAAATACGGAGGTCAGGTATGGTCTATATATTGCTTTCTAAGTCTTCGGAATTTCTTGCCGGGGATACCGTCGCGTCCTGCGGGAGAGTCACGGAAAGTCCCAGTGGAGAAACTGTCACATCTATGTCACACTAGTAGGTTTTCCTCCTAGAACCACAGGAACTCGACTCCGGCAAAACATTACAAGTGAATAATAAGCCTGAGGGAGTACACGGTATACTCCTCAAATTTATCTGGCTTTTCCAGCGGAGTAATTGTCCAAGAACCGGTGTGGCTGTACAAAAATCGCCTGAGTTGATGGACCGGCAACGAGTTTTCAATTCCTTCCCCTCCCCATATCCCTCACAATTTGGGTTATATATAAATTGCCAGTACAAGAAGCAATGCCGGAGAATTCCGGGGGTACAGGATAATAATTGAGCCAGGGAAACTCGAAACTCAGACCCCCCACCTCGTCGCACAACCTGGTCGCGGATTCAGGAAATTCGAAGATGTAGAAGGCAATATCTCCACTCTATTTGAACTCCTAAATTTACGGAGCACAGGGATCACCCTATACCCGTGGGCACGGAAGAGCAACGCGAACGTCTGCGCAAAATCATGACCGACGGGAACGCGGCACAGGCGCTGAGCAACACAACAGGCCTAGCGCTCTACGCCACGCAGATCGCAGACTGGAACCGCACGAACGGTCACATTGCGCCGGAGTCGTTGGCAATTTGGTCGACGGGGTACCCGCTCTCGCCCGGGACGGCTAAGCCGTGCAGCGGGGAGTGCTGGAAGTGCGGGGTGTGCTCATACCCCCCGCACAGGACGTGCCTGGCGCCCCTCATTCCGGTCCTCGAGCGCAAGTATCGCGCGTATTGCGGGACCTGGTTTGGGAGGATTCATACGCCGGTTGCGGCGATGAATTACGTCGACACGGTGGAAATCGAGGGAGTTCCGTGGGTGCAGGGGGGAGGTGCGGAGGACGGCGGAGGGCCGGAGGGTTTTGGACAGGGACTGTAGCGCGAGGCCAGCGTGCAGTCCCAAGTCCCGGCCGTATTGGAGGCTCGGGCGTACCATCTTGTGCATCGATAACAGTTCCAAGAATCGAAATTGTTGACATGTACCTGGTGGACCCGAGTAAGCGCGAAGAAACAAGCCCGCCGTTCATGCAGTGGATGAGCTTCGGCGGACCGAGAGGGGAGAAAGTGCGGGTGCTGGGCCTGCTTGACACGGGGTGCCAAGTCGGCGGGATGGACCGGGGGTTCTACAAGTCGCGGGCACAGCGTTTGGGGAAGATGGGGCCCCGACGCGGCACTTGCGGATGGCGAACGGAGACGAGGTGGTACCGGACAGGCGCTGGGTAGGCACGGTCGAGATGGGCGGCGTGTCGATCCACAGCGCGTTTGACATCTTCGATGGCAAGGGGAGCTGGCAGATCCTCTTCGGAAAGCCATTGCAGGCAGCGATGGGCGTCGTACACGACGTGAAAGCGGACGTCGTCACCGTGAATGCGAGGGGACGGAGCGCGACCTTGCGGAACCAGAATCCGGCGGTGATGAGGGGACGGATAGATGCTGCTATGGAAGCAGCTAGGCGCGAAGCCTTTACAGGGGGAAGTTCTTGCGAGAAACCCCCCGCGAGGCGAGTCCATTCCGAGTCCGCTACGGGAACCATTGACCCACACCAGAGTTCTGGAGGTGAACAGGACGCGGCGACGGCGTACGTGCGACGCGACGGGGAAGCGGTAGCGGAGACGGGCGTTCTTGGCAGGGATATCAAGGACAGCGAACATGGCGAGGAAGCACGGGCAGGCGAGCATGTGAGCGAGGCATTGGATGAAGGGGAAGCTGTCATGGAGACAGCAACGCGCGAAGCCGCGCTGGGGGATACGTCTTGCGAGACTTCCCCCGCGAGGCGAGTACTCTCTGCTACACCGGAGACCTTGAGTTCTGTTAACCAAGTCTCGGAAGCGTCAACCACAGAGTCTATCTTCACGCGAGCAACTGACCCATTCAAGCCCGAGCGCGTCGCAGCAGTACTCAGAGCGGTGGAGATCGGTAACGATTTGACGGCGGAGCAGCGCGGGGGTGTACGGGCGCTCGTGGCAGAGTACCCCGATATCTTCGCGCTGTCCGTTAGCGAGGTCCTCGTCGTTGATGGACCGGGGTATGCACCACAGATTCCGGAAGGGGTGGAGTTCAGCAAAGGCGCGGTGCCGCAGCGGCCTTGGTCGCAGCCGCAGACTGTTGATGTCAATAGGCAGGTCGACGGACTTGTCGCAGCGGGGGTGCTGCGTCGGATGGAGCCGCACGAGGTGAAGTGCGTTAACCACATCTCGTTGGCGGAGAAAGACCAGGATCCCGGTCTGTCTCTGAACGAGCTCATCTACGCAGTCGAAGATGAATGCGTCAAGCAGGGAATGGAACCCCGCACTGATTTACCTCCCAGAGAACCGCCTGCCGAGCCTCGGACGCCAGTAGCGCCGACTTGGCGCATCTGTGGAAACTTCGCGGAATTAAATAAACACTTCAAGGTCGTACCGCTACCGCAAGGCGACATCCGGGAGAAGCAGCGCCGGTTGTCGGGACACAGATACGTCTCCGTTTTTGACTTTGCGTCGGGTTTCTACTCGATTCACATCGACGAGAAGGTGCAGCCGTACCTCTGCATTTGGATACCGGGGCGAGGGTACTTCGCATTTATGCGGATGCCCTTCGGACTCACAGACGCGCCTACTGCATTCGGAGACATGTGCGCCAAGCGGCTCTGGGATCTGCTCGTAGACGAGACGATGGAGCTGCTGGTCGATGATGGTGGTACCGCTGCTGACACGTTTGAGGAGATGATGAGGAAGCTGCGGGTGATATTCACGCGGGTCCGCGAGACGCGACTCTCGCTCTCCGCGAAGAAGACAAAGCTATTCATGACGAAAGCGCTCTTCGCCGGATCGACCGTCGGACCCAGAGGTGTTTCCCCCGACTTGAAAAAGCTCACCACCATCGTCCACATCGCAGAGGTCAAGAACAGTGGGAGCTTCCTTAACAACTCCTCGTCGTGCTGCAAGCGTGACGTTGGTGCTATCCGATCCCATGGCAGCCCATAGTTCAGATCCGATATCCTTCATCGTCTGCAAAAAAGAGTTGTTGGAAAGATGACAGTGTTCGAAAAATTGACTCGCCTCGAGAGCGCCATTCTTGATCCATTCGGCATCATGACTCTCCTTCGTTCCAAAATGACTGCCAAGAAAATAAACATCGTGAGACGGTGTGCAGCCATGAGAGGTATAGAACTGATCACCGCGCCGAGAAGATGTGCCATCTGTGGTGTAGGTAAGATTCCGAGATTGTTGGAGAGCATGTTTGAGAGCATGTTTGGTTCTCTGCCTAACTAACACCGCTTCTTGCGGTATGTACTCGTTGGCGATTTTTTGCTGCCAGTGGGGATGTAGGCCGGGTTGAAATGAGGACGAAAGCGGCCCAGTCATCTGAATCGAGCAGGTTAGGGACCAGACCACATTTGCAAATCAGGAACATCAGCAAATGGTCGTCCTTCCTCTGCCACGCAACATGCTCCTCCAGCATCTCGAAAGCTCGCTGAGTCCAGTGTCGGCTGACCCTTTTCAACGGCGTCAAGCTTCTTTGGCCGACCAACCGGGCACTGCTCAGTTGGAGCTGATTCCTGAGTGTCAGCGTCCTTCTGCTCGGCACCCAGTGCGCCTCTCGCATGCTCATCCTCGGCCTCTTTCTCGCTACTGGGTTTTGTCGGAGGAGAAAATCACATCGGAGCGCATGCGTGAGGACTTCGGCATTGGTCCGGCGGCCTTCCCGACGATGAGAACAGCCGTTTGCGATGCATATCCAGTACGATTTATTTTTAGTTTTTTTGAACGGATCGGTGAGCGGAGAGGAAGGGCGGTCAAGCAAAGAATTCGACTGAGGGCCAGGTTTTTTCTAAATGAACAATGCATCATAAGCTTTCAAATGAGGTGTTGAATAATGTATGTATGAACACACTTACAAGCAATTTTATTTTTTATTTTTCCGCCGCCCTCACACACTATTTCGCAAGCACCGAAAAATGTGGTTGCCGAAGCTGGCGAGAATCCTAGGTTACAAATTGTATTTCTATCACATAGGGATGATAGCTGTACCTAATAACTACCATGGGGCCCCGAGATGCCTGAGAAGCACCATAGAAGCACCGGGGGGCAAAAAAAAACACAAGAAAAACGCGAAAAACATGAAAAACACGAAATTTGGATATTTTGGCAGATGCTAGGTCCTGTCCGGACAAAAAAATTGGGATCCGGGATTTTCTTGTCCGGACAAAAATCGGCGGATTAGGGCATCCGGGGACCAGGCCTTCGTTGGTCACGAGCCTACAACACCGACACATTATTGTGGGTCCGGCACTGTCCGAATCTCGTGACCTCTGGTACCACGTGAGCCACGTCTGCAGCGCTTCTTCGTAGCCATTGAGGAGATCCAGCACGAATGGCCCAGACATCCGACCCTGGTGCGCCGGTCAAGAGCCCCGACGTCTTGCTTCTAATCCCGATTGCAGACCTCGAAACGCCAGCCACAAATCGCGCGGAGTCGGTAACTACTAGTAGCGATCTCCAATTAGTCTCTCTAAGACAGACGCTTCAACGGATCTAACTCGTTCCTCGTTCGTTGAAGTCTGTTAGTTACCGCGTCTGATTAGCGGCATCGGATCTTATTATGTAATCATGGGAGATGCACAACCAAACAACTCATTTATTTTCACGCGTCTCGTCTCTTTCGACGCGTATCATGCCCTTCTGACGCGCTGCGATGGCCCAGAACGACTCTCCACTTGACATACTCGCCCCGGAGGTCTTTTATTCCACTCCGAAACTGGCCAGACCGCCGAAAACGGCTCAGGCCGCGAAGAAAAAGACCCCACCGCAACAACGCTCCCTCACCGCCGAAACTCCTTCTACTCAGCCCAGACTTCGAAAACCAAAGCGAAATGTATGGGAGAAGGCTGATGCGGCTCTCGAGATCATCACCAAAGACTTTGACTCACTGGGCCACTTCTTATCGGTCATATTCTATAACCGCATCTCCGGCGTTGCCGATCCGCGCACGACGAGCCATGTCCGTGTCGTAACCGCATTTTTGAGAGGGCAATCCACAATGACAATGGGCTCCATAATCAACCTCATTTACAACCAACGAGTCCACTAATTAACGCCAGAGGCGTCGCTGATGGGGCACGTGTTTTCCTAAAACGGATGCTTATATAATAAGGTTGGCAGCCTACTATGATGGCGCGGTAACTAAAGGACTAATCTCCAATATGAGCGGCTGGTTTTTGCCGCTTTGCGGGACCCCTTCCACACGCCCTACTGCTACGCGACCTATGTCTCCGTCATCCACAACTTTCAGATGGCCCTGGAAACAACGTCATTTCGGGCACGTTTCCTGGATCTTGTGGAATCTCTCGTATCATTCCATGCAGTGCCCGTGGATGACGATAGCAGTTACAATGAGCTCGAGGACCGTCTTCTCAAACAACCCTGCAAGTGCCACACCGCGACTCGGGAACTACACGCAGATGATCGTGCTGGCGAGATGCCACACTTGGGTCTCGAGAAATTCCTTGCCTTCTTAGCCAACACAACATGCTTCGCTCTTTCTGTTTGTCAGACCGAGAAAGGCGTCCACCAGCTTGAGTTCAGCTGGAAGGTGACACAGATCGTCGAATCGCATGCAAGCCGCCTCGCCCCATCATTCACCCACTGGCTCCGGCGCAGTGACTCGTTGTGGCATCTGCCCCTGTTCGGCAATATGCTCGAGCTTTCCCCCGCCCTGATGGTGGAGTTCGAGGCCTCCGACCTCTTGCGCGCTGTGTTCACCGACCAGCTGCATTTGCTTGTCGCGTCCGACGTGGACCTCGGATTAATACTCCGTGGCGCCGGCGGTTTTGCACGACAGATCCTGAGGCAGTTCTGTTGTTACGCTGCGCCGGGCCCCGCGAAAGCCGCTGGGGACAAGCGCTTCCGCGCCTGCTTCGCAGCATCGGCTAGGGGGCTGTCCAACGATCTGTGCGCAGTACTATCCCTACTCGCCACGAACGATCGTGATGCTGCGACCCGGGATGACGCTGGCCGCCTCGCGTACCTCGCCCAGAGCCTCAACAGCCTCGATGCTGCGCCGGATGCCCCCTCCCCGCTCATCGCCCTAGCCATCGCGGATCTAACCCCGCCCCCGCTCGGGTGGCAGCTATTCCAAGCCCACATCGAGATGTCCAATCGCTGCAGCAACACCGCCCGGCACAGCCCAAACGTCCAGGACCAAATTGTATTTCATCTGACGTTCAAAGCGCGGGTGAAGCGCCCCGCACGGATGCTTGCATGCGCTAGATGCCGCGTGAGCAATTATTGCTCCAAGGAGTGTCAGCGGGAGAACTGGGCGACCATGCACCGCTATATCTGTCCGATTCTACAGAAAATATTGCACGTGCACAAGGCCGTGGGCAGGTCGTCGCACGACTGGTGGGATCTCGTGAATCCAGACGTTGGGAATCCCTATATCGCCGTAGGTCTGTCGACTGCGGAGGTGTCCGCAGGGATATCATACGTTCTAAAAATGTCAGCCGGTTTTGCAAACTATGTTGAATAGATGAGCTTGACCCTCCATATCGTCCATGCGCCCTACCTCGAATCGTTGTTGATTGAATACTTGTAACTACGAGTACCATTTATCTCCGAATGTGATCTTTGGAAACTATTGCGTCCCGCGTCCTCGATGTCGCTTGCCCACCAGTATGTCGTTCACCGGCGAGAGGGACACTGGAGGACAGAAGAATGCGGCTGCAAGCGTCGTGGATCAAGGCGGGGGCCATGCGCTCTTGTGGTATCTCACGCAGGTGAACAAAACCGAGAATGCCATTGTGGGCGAGAGGAAAATGGCAACCGTCGCCTTTTTATGGTACGGAATGCGCGGGCGAGAACAATGCGACTTGGCAGCGGATGAGGCGAGAGCTGGAGAGTACAGCGGCAGAACATCAGTAGAGAGGCAAGACCATTCCCCGATAAAAGCATCACATGGGTTCCGAGTCTTTGGCGTGTAGTAGTGAAGTTCAATGTCTTACAGTGGTGCTCAAAATAAATGCCGAATTGCAATTTGCACAATTCCATCAGTTTCACTCCAAATTGGCCCAAACGACTTGGTATACACAAATTAGACATGAAATAGAGACCCTCCTCCTTCATGCACTTGAGAATGTTCTTGACTTTCTCAAGGATATTCGTCCCCTCCAGTCTGGCTTTGGCAGTCCGCACGTTGGAGAGCTGGATTGGATCCTGCTTCTCGGCGCCTTCGTCATCGGACAAATCCCGACCGCAGTCGTCGCGCTCGTCGTCCACGTGTTCCATGGAGTCATCTTCATCGAAATCTAAGTCGTTGTAGAAAAAGTCGAAGTCGTCGGCGCCGTCCATGGCGTAGGCGGAGCTCCACAAGGGAGCGCGTCAATTAGCGGCGGGGATCAAATATCTTATCGCGCTATCAGCTGATTATCAATTGTTACACGGGTACCTTGCGTCGTCGAGCGGGGACCTGTATGTACCTCGGGCAATGACAGACAGTATTTTCTCTTTTTTCCGTTTAGTTATACTAAGGTACTCATGTTATCCTTTTGGTTATAGCCAGGAACTCGTCTCCAGTATGTATTGCATGCACTCGAGTCGCCTCTCCTCAGACTTCCGCTACATCTGTGTGCACGAAGACTCAGTTACTTATTATTTCGCTCTCGTGCACTATCTGTCTCACTCTAACATATTCCTCCTGGCTACAATGTCGGACCAGTGCGCGCTCGACAGCAGCGGACAGCTCAAGGACGCCTCCGACATCCACTTTACGACTCCGAATCGGACGAGAAGGCTCTTCCACCTGCGCCCCCCGGTATGTCGTTTGCTTGAGACACGCCAGACATGAGGTAGGCGACAAACGCATCCATCGAGTCACGTAAGTCACAGCGTGACGCCGCCGTCCCGCCCTTACTGGTCGGGGACGTCGGGATGCGGACACAAACCAGAACCACAGAAACACTTGTTTTCACTGTATTGAGGATTCTGTGGTCTCTAAATTTCATTAGATAGTCTCAAAAAAAAGTTATACACCCTTTTTTCTCAAACTGCTCAAAACGCGAGGAAACATCGTCCCGCAAGGATATGGATTTTGAAGTCGAAAAATTCGCGCTTCCCAAAAAGGAAATTCCACGGTCACGTGGTCACATGCGGCGCCGCTTTTTCCTTCGTTATTTGCCTTGCCACCGCCATTTCCAAAGACATATCTATCTCTGACTGCAGCAACATACTCTCTACACATGCCTAGGACAAAAGGAAAGGCTGAAGCCAAGAATCTAGGGCATTTTGCTCTCAAGGTGTGTGTCCGATCACCAACATCAGACTTTTGACACATCAGCTTGTGACCTTGTACAAGGTCAAACAAGGCCAAAAAAGGCCCAAAAAGGTCGCAAGCTCGCAAGGTCACAAACCATGTCCCGATTTTGACAAGGTCAAAATTTTTGGCCAATTTTTTTTTTTTTGGGGGAGTGCATTGGGCTTTATCCCCCATTTCAGTAGGGGTATTTTTTGACTTTCTCAACTTTTTGACCTTGTGAGACCTTGTGAGCTTGTCGACAAGCTCACAAGGCCAAACAAGCCACAAGTTATTTGTCAAATGGCTGATGAAAACCCGAGTTTTCATTCATCTCTCGGTCTGCACACAGCGAAAACGAGACGATAACACTGATAGTGACGAAGAGCAGCCTCAATAGCATGCCCGAGGCAACTCACCAATCCCAGGAGCAGCAAAGGAGGGCTCGGACTCCAAGAGAAGTGATGTCGAGAACAGCTCCGACTCGGAAACAATCCCCCCGCACGACGACTATGACTCTGATATTGATGATGGAGATGATCCCGACATTGAGGCATATAAAGAAGACGACATACCTCATCCAAATACTCACGCAGATCTGATTCACTGGCTTGAGCTCAGTGACGCACACCTGGCTTCTTTGCACACTAGTGCGGCTCCCGCGGGTCGGGGTCCCTACCATAGTACCAAGGTTGGAAAAACCCTCTCTGTGCGAAGAGAACAAGAGCTTCGGAAGGCGGAAAACGACAGGAAGGGGAGAGAAAGGAGGGAGGACTTACGCCTTGGACTGAAAAATATCAAGATTGAAAGATTCTTCGCTCAACCAAAACCAACCGCAAGCCCGCAGAATCCGGAGCCAGAAATCGCTCCAGATCAGTCCTCATTCACTGCTGATATGGATGTCGATCCCCCACACGGACTTCTGCAGGAGGAACCGTCGCCAGACATGGAGGAGCCGGCCGCTCTTACATCCAACGACATTAATTATGTCACTGCGGCAGAGTCTTCCGTGGCCCGCGCTTCGACTTCTCGCGTCACGATCGAGGTTGTAGAAGAAGACGATGACGAGGACGAATTGACTGTGGAGCCATGTCAGCTCGATCCCGTGGCATTGGCAGAGGAAGGTCTCGATGAATTACCTTGGGATCCCTCTCAGGATATTTCCCCACGCGCCGTCGACTCTCCTGCACCAATTGAGCAACCGCCGACACAAGTACATGCCTTGCCACCGGGGGCAGCGTCATATTCCACCGGAGAGCAAGGATTTACCATGCCAAACCGTCCTAGGCGCTGGAAAATGCCTAGCCCTGTCCCTTCCAACGCATCTGTCGACAGCGCGATCAAAAGTCTGGATGAAATCCTTCATCCGCGGCGGAACGTGGGACGGGGCCATAAACAGACAAAGCTGGATCTCGTTACTGCCGCACGACTGGAGTGTGTTGTTCGATTTCTGCGGCTGTATAAAGGGTCCAATTATTCGGGTTGGACCTTGCACTCCGAGACTATTGCGACTGCCAGCGGTAAATCTGGCTCGAAAACCTGGCTTGGCCGAAAAATCCGTCAGTGGGCCATCAACTTCTGCGAAGACAAGACGAATATTCCAAACCACATGTACGGCCGCTTTAATGCATCGATCATGTCGGACGAGGACATCGCCGGTGATATTCACCTCCATTTGCAGTCACTTGGCAAATGGGTGTCTGCCAAAGACATTGTCCGATATGTCGCCACTCCGGAATTTCAAGCTCGTCTCAGTGTCAAGCGCAAAATCACGGTTCGGACCGCCCAACGATGGATGAAAAAAATGGGTTACCGCTGGAGAAAGGAGCCTAAAGGAATGTACTCGGACGGGCATGAAAGAGAGGATGTGGTGAATTATCGCCAGAATGTCTTCCTTCCACGATG
Organism: Mycena sp. CBHHK59/15; assembly: GCA_029204085.1. NCBI lineage: Eukaryota > Fungi > Basidiomycota > Agaricomycetes > Agaricales > Mycenaceae > Mycena > Mycena sp. CBHHK59/15. The sequence goes on along the minus strand of JARGXW010000253.1, from coordinate 48,272 downwards.
GCGGGAGTTTGAGGCGAGAACTCGCTGGTACGGCGGTAACCAAACCGACGAGCAGGTCGACTTTGATGCCAGGATGAGGGTTTTCCTGAGTTTAGCGCCAGGCGGGCGAGTTGTGGTGATATGGCGACATGACGAGTCCACATTTTATTGCCACGACCGCCGAGACTTGCGCTGGGTTCACGACTCCGAGAAGGCAGCAATCAAGCCGAAGGGAGAAGGGGCAAGTCAGATGGTTGGTGATTTTGTTTCGATGTCTATGGATGGTTAAAATCCAAGAAGCCGAATGCTGATGGGTAAGTTATCTCTTGAAGCGGTGTCCGTGTGATCTGATTGATTTGTTCAGTGAATATATCGAAAATTGCTGAAAGCAGGGAAGACACGCGAAGGCTATCAAACGACGCACAGGATAATTGACCATCAGTATGACCATGGGCCCGTCCGAAAACTTCAACAAAGTCAAAGGCCCTGATGATATTGCACGTTGCGTCCGCATGCGGGATGCCACTTTTATTGATGGGACGCCGCAATGCCTCTATTTGCCTGATGGACGTTTTAAAGGGATGAAGACCATCATCTCGGAGCGACGTGAAAAGGGCCACGAACTCCCTGATCCCGACGCCCCCGCCCCAAACTCAGGGTCCAGGAAAAAAATCAGGGCCCAATGCGGGAACAGCTTTAAATGCCGTCGCAACACATCCACACAATGTTGCCTCAAAAAGATCCTCTACCTGGAACCAGACTTTCAAGCTCAGAAATCGATGCTTGAAGAACATTGCGAGAAACGGGGATTCGAAGTCATTTTTTTCCCGAAGTATCACCCGGAGCTCAATTTTATTGAGCAGTGTTGGGGATATGCAAAACGGATTTACCGTATGTGTCCTCCATCTTCAAAGGAGGACGACATGACACGCAACATGTTGGAGGCTCTTGACGCTGCTTGGCTGAAGATCTGGTGGATCAATCGAAATTCAAAGCTTATCACCACCTATTTTTTGGAAGTTTGTCGGTCCGTTGGTGGTATGTCTCTTCTGATGAGACGTCTTATGTCTTATGTTATATCTTGTGACTCTGCAGGCATACCTCTCATAACTCAAAGCGATCTTGGCTCTGAGAACAATGGCATCGCTAATTGTCATACAGTGACCCGACAGCGCCTGGATCCGTCTCTGAATGGCACCCTTCAGCATCGCTGGACGAGCAAGACTGGAATGTCAAGCCGGAGGCATGCTGGTCTCAGTTGCGGTGCAACTGGACTCCTGGTTTTGTGGACAGTGGTGTGAATGAGAACTTGTATGACCGGAATAATCCATTGCAAAGGTCTGATACTTGCTCTAGCGACGATATGTATGGCTCACATTCCAAGTCTTCCAGGCTAGAGCACTTCTGAGAATATCATGACGTGCAGATTCGCATTGATATTCACCTTTCAAACCATCTTATCAAGTGAAGTTAGTCAGGATGGTCAATGTCAGAAAAGAAACAATATAACACAACCTTAATTTCCTTTCAAACACACCTCGACAACACGCGCGCGGCGACCAAGTACGACGGCAAGGCGATCGTCGACCCGGAGAACCGGCTGGCCAAAGAGCTCAATGCGCGGGGCCTCATCCACGTCGCCATCAGCGAGAGGAGCGGCTACGATCACGGCATGGCACCGCCGGCACTGTTGGTGTTGAAGGAGGATGGCACGGTCCTTGAGAGTTGGGTGATTGTTCCGAGTACGGTAGGACTGGCCTTCGCCTATGTCCCTTCCAGCACTCTTGCTGAACTCTGTGTAGATGAACCTGGGTGGTGCCAAAGACAGGCCAGTCCTCGACGAGGTGTGGGAGAACGTGGAGGCACAGCTCCATGGCAAGTCCAAGGTCCACAATACATATTCCACAATTGGGTTCCTCAAGCTGGTTTGGCGCAAGATCTTCGGATAGCGTGCGCATGAATTTCCACCATTCCTGTCGTGTGTCACTACCTGTACTAGTATTCATTCAATGCTGGAGTTTCAGAATCTCTTTTTCTTTGCCGAGTCGTGATAACCAGTGATCTGCGCAGAAAGGGGTAGAATCCTTTGAGGACTCTGATTAGTTATCATCGTGAACAGCATCACCGTTTCAGGTCCTGATGAGCGGGGGCCGTATGATCTCGGTATGCGCGGGATACCCTGATCATTGTTGCATGATCACCATGACCACCATAGATGATGTGCTGCGCTCGTTGCCGCAGCTATTCGAGTTTCTTTTTGCCCGTCTTCTGGGTTGATTTAATGACATGGGATTGGGCCTCTTTGAGGTGCGCGCTGAACCTTTAGGAAAGGACAAGATATGCCGGCGCTTCGCTTCGGCACTATGGGCCAAAAAATGCAAAATAGATCAATGTATTGGAATCAAAAGACCTGTTTACAACTTTACAAGTAACAACCCCGAAACGAAAGCAGGAAGTGGGATACTATTCCCATGGCTACCGCGGTCGCAGAGCGCTGAATACACATTCCGAGGAGCGGCCCCCGGAAGAGGAGAAAGATGAGGCTCCCATGCAAGGGAGAGGCTTCCCCAACCACAAAACGTGTTCGGGTGATCAATTGTTTGTTCCCGCATGGACAGTAAGCCAGGCAAGCAGTGCCAGGAAAACTACGGCGTCAGGGAGATGGATTGAGGGAAACGAGGCCATCCAGCAGCGGCAAGAGTAGCCAGTAAAAGTTGAAGCGTTGACAGCTTGTGCAGATTGATTCTCTTGAATATCCAGAGAAGCGAAGGAACCTAGCAGCAGCAACATTAACAATAGCCAGTACTATTGCTGACCGGGTAGTCGGCCACCTTAACGGTTTTCCATATTTCAAGAAGGAAGGTATTAAGCTACCAGGTGTCGCGGGATCCCAGGATGTAGTCTAACATTCTGAGAATGAAATAGAGCATATTCGCAGCCCCCAAAAACGCCCAGATCACAAAAGTTAACAAAATTGAAAATTTGGTGACACCCAAAATGGAAATTGTTGACCGGACGAGACCGATACCATACACCAAAAATGCAACACACATCCTCCCATACCCATTTTTTTTTCACATACGCACAGGGAATGTACCATACATGCTCGCCAGGCTTCAAGTGAATTTTTCCGCCTTGGGAATGGACTTTGGACTTGAATTGAGCTGAGCAAACGGCCGCTCGGTCACATCAGTCACTGGCCTCGGCTAAAAATGATGAGTGATAACGGAAATTTGGCTGTCGTTTTTTGGGGGTTGCGAATATGCTCTAATATGACCGAATGCGCCGAATTTGGTGATGTCTTGATGGACGCAAATATTTTGCCGCGGCAAGTCCAAAAACGGGCAAATCTAGGTAATCGGCCAGGCGTGGGAACATTTCAATCGATCCGCGATTTCGCGCTCGCTGTGCTTTCCTCTGGCAACCGGAAACCCAACCAGCTAATTCCAGGGATACAACAGGCCTCTAGAACGTCGGAAACTACTCGTTACTCGCCTTCAGCTTGGTATCAATGAGGAATTTGCGCTTGGATAAGAGCAAAGGATCATCGACATCACGGTGCGCTAGATAACCCTCCATCGCCGCGCAGTCATCGACGTTAGACAATGGCTCCCAGGTAACGTCGCCATCTGTCCAGACCACCTGGAACTGTAGATTGTGGCGAGACTCCCATCGGTGCCCGTTGAACGATACGACACCGATTTCTTCTTGCTCGGACTCGTCATCGTCGTCCGTAGGAGCGTTCGTTGCGCTGGGATCAGGGTTTGGGCTTGCAGCAGGTTCGTCTAAATTACTTTCTTCATCGGAAGATTCGGCACTTGTCGCGTCTGGGGCAGGGTTTGTACCGTCGACCTGTTCGTCAAGATCGGAGGCTTCGTCAGAAGATTCGGATTCTGGGCTCGACTCTTCAACATCACCGCTGTCTTGTGCTTTCCCTCGACCTCTCCCTCTACCCCGGCCAGCCCTAGGGCCACACCCACCGCGTTGTTGACCACCGCGGGCCCCGCCCTGTCCGCGCCCAGCCGGTTTTGAAGCCCTCAACGCGGCGTTGAATGCTGCCTTCAACGCTGCCTTCACAGCCGCATTCACCACCTTCTGTGTCGCCTTCTCCGCTTTCTCTGCGTTGACGACCCCCTTCTTGAGAAGACGGAAATGTTTCTTCCTCAGCTCGGCATGAAGCTGTGCCATTTGTTTTTTCTGAAGGTCTTCCAACAAGGCTTTTTGCATCGAGGCGAGCCTGCCCAGTCGTGTACGTCCGCTTTGGCTTATTCTTCTTCGCATGCAGCTGCTGACGAATATTTGCGTTCTCGCGTTCCATCAAAGCCATCTGGGCGTGGTTTCTGTCAAGTTCGATCCCTGCTACCTGAAGGAGGTTGCGAAGCTCCTCGTTCTCGACGATACAGACCAGAGTCTCAAGAAATCTGCCAAGAAATTGAAGTATGTATTTCATGTGTTGAGCTAACATGATTATACTAAAATGTTCGGCACAGGACCAGCAATATTCATCCGAACACAGTTCCAGTAGTGCCGCGCAGGTCATCACGTTCGCGAATTCCCACCAAGGAACCCCTTCCCATGTCAGTGAAACTGACCACCACAAAGCCGCGTAAAAAGCAAAAATGGCCGTGAGTCCAGTCTTACAACATTTCTGTGCATATGGAAATCTTACAATTGCGACAGTGGTTGGGAGCCTGTCGACGACTCTGACGGGGCAGACAGAGACAGTGTCAAAGATGATTAAAAGTGTATTTTTGGTTTCATTCATTTATCGTTTGAAAATAGCAGTTCTTAAACTTAAGAGTTAAGGGTGGCTTAATGAATCCTTAAGCATGGTTTAATCCAGTGTTGAATCAAGCCTTGAGGATGGCCGAACCAACTAATCAAGGACTCTGTTAATCATTCATACTTAAGACCTACGTGTGGCTTAATGAATCCTTAAGCATGGTTTAATCGCGCCATAAGCATGGTTTAATCACGCATTGAATTGAGTTTTAAGCCAGATTGTTTAATGAAGCCATAAGTGTGCATCTTAAGCAAGGTCGAACTTCAGATGCATCAAGGACTTAATTATCCGGTCTCATCAAGTGACTGTTCTACCCACCCATGGGAAAAATGCCCAACAACTACTGTAAGTTCATTAGAATATATTTGGCCTGCTCTTAGGTTTGTATTGTAATTCACTGTTTCGAGATTCCACAGCAGTCACAGCGGGGATGGCAGGCTAAGGACAATTGATTGCACCGAAATGAGCCAAAAGTAAATACAACTCTTCCCCACTAAATTAAGGTACACTACAAGTGATTTTCATGTGGTATGGGCTGTCTCAGCACGGCGATTTATGAGTTTGCTAGTTGGTTGTTCGTTCCTCTGTGCATTGCAGGAGGTGGATGACCATTTACCGTCATTGATTTCAACAGCCTTATGGCTCAGTGGTTGTTGACACTTTAATCTACGAATAAGCAGTAGGCTGGGGTTGGTGGTTCGAATCAGCCTTGTGCACTTTTTGCCAGGATTAATCCTGCCGGTGAACCTGCTTAAACGCCGCTCTGCTTAAGCGGTCGTTCTGCTTAAACCAGAACGCCGTCAACAGTCTTAGAAGTTGGCTCACCCTCATTGGCTTGGTTTAAACTGAACAGAGATTAAGCAGTGATTTGCATTGAGACGTCTAATGCTTAAGGAAAATTGCTAGGGTTACTGGATACTGTTCCCTCTGGAGTTGTATGGCTTGCCTTTATCTGGCCTTCCCATCCTCCTCCTCTGTCCTCACATGGCCATCTCCGGACCACTGCTTTCCTGATGCCGTCCTCCGCTGTTTTTGGTTTCCTGACGCACATTGTTGTTCTGGGCTTGGCCTCAGAGCTGTATTGATCCTCCAGAATCATCCTCCTTGCTATATGTCGTCTGATTCCATTCCCTTCCTGCTGTCAGCCATGTATCCATCTCATTGCCTCTGCATCTGCTCGCTGCCTCAGCCTCTGCATGCACCTCTGCATCTGCTCGCTGCCTCAGCCTCTCGATCACAACGATTCCGGGCACGTGACCGGGCTTGTGATCACATTGGGACGTGTCACGTCGCCGGACGGGGATGCACAGTCACGTGCCGGAATCGTTGTGATCGAGTTGTCGCGCGGTGCTGTACAGGGAGTACAAGAGCAAATCCGAGCCGTGGGACTCCTCCAGAACACTCAATAGAATGATAATGGTCAGTTTCTCAGCTTATTCATCATAGATCACACAAATACACAGAGCCTGAGCTGTACTATATTCTGCTTGTTCAAGTCCACTGTTCACACGCTCCGGGTGCCATGCCTCAATTACGAGGACGGTGTGCCCTCCGCCATACAAATGAAAATCCGAGCCATGGGACTCCTCCAGGACACCCAATAGAATGATAATGGGTAGTTTCTCAGCTCATTCAATCATAGATCACACAAATACACAGAGCCTGAGCTGTACCTATATTCTGCTTGTTCAAGTCCACTTTTCACGTGCTCCGGGTGCCATACCTCAATTACGAGGACGATGTGCCCTCCGCCATCCAAATAAGTGTTTTTAGAGCCATACGACATCTCACACAACCTTCAAATCACGACACAATAGATGATCTCCGCAAAACATGCAAAATAATATATTATAATTACTACCGGCGGTATGGAAAGATTCTGAGGACGTCATGCCCTGCGGAATTGTCGTGTGATTCTGCTCATATAGTTTTCAGAAACATACGCTGAGAATTGAGGTCAGAACAGCTGTTCTGGCTGAAATGATCAAAAACAGCTCAAAAAGGAAAAAAAAATCGGCCGCGCCTAAGTTCCGCAAAGAGCTGTAACGCATTTGTCAAAAAAATTCACGAGATTTATGGGGTCCGAATGGTCTGTTTGTCATCATTCACGGATTCCAAGGGAAAGGCCCAAGTTTCAGTGTCAGTGAGATCCCCTTCTGCCACCGCACCACTCATACAAAGTATAGACATGAGACATCGTCAATCAGCCCCAAATTCAGCCAACAATTCCCCAAATGGAAGACAGCGAAGAATGTTGCGACATCATTTTTAGAGGGCATCTCACTATTATCTCAGATCTCCGGAGGAGAGCGCAAAGCGATGGCCCGCATTCTTCTCGGATGTCTTGTCGGAAAACTCCCCGCGAAAGGCATTAGAGCCTGTCGCGCAATTCTAGACTTCATTTATCTATCTCAGTACAGCACTCACGACGACGGAACCTTATCCTCTATGCGCGCAGCGCTTGATGTGTATCACACGGACCGCGACTACTTCATCACCTCCACCATCCGCAAGGACTTCAACATCCCTAAATTCCATTCACTTCTTCATTACGTCGAATCCATCGAGTACTTCGGAACGACAGACAATTACAACACCGAAATGTTCGAACGACTTCACATCGATTTCGCCAAAAATGGGTGGCGGGCATCCAATCACCGCGACGCTTTCCCCCAGATGATTACATGGCTCGGCCGGCAGGAGCAGGTCTCTTCTTTCTCTACCTATCTCGCCTGGTTGGACTCTAAGCGGAATCCGATCCGGGCGCCCCTTGTCCGCACCTTTACGGGACAAGCCATTCAACTTGCTAAAAAGCCACAGTCCCCACGGCAGCTCCTTACTTCCATCGAACTTCACCATCACACTGACTCGTTTATTCATACCCTGAAGGAGTTCCTGAATCATACCTCGATACCAGCGGCCCAACTACTTGTCGCCGCTCTCCCTTTCACACGGCTTGACGTCTATCACAACTTCAAGTTCGAGCCGAATTCCCTTGATCCCGGGGCTGGCCCCGACGAAAATAATCCCGAGGACTTCCAAACTGTCCTTGCACGACCCCAATCCGCCGACCGCACCACTCCTCCACGCTTTGACACCGTTATAGTACGCAGTAATTCAACTGCAGAAGCGACCGGGCTCTCCGGCAAGCCATTTTCTATTATGGACCGCGGTGATTGGCTAACAATTGAATTCAGGGACCCGTTTGGGCCGCGTCAGAGTCTTGTTTCAACTGCCCGAGAAGCTGGACGATACTTCTGCACCGCCGGCGTCCTGGCCTACCGCTTGCCTTGCCTATGTTGAGTGGTTCTCCACATTTAAATCCAAACACGAAGCCAATCACGAGATGTATTCAATTTCCGTCCCTCCTCGGCGTGCCAATGGCTTTTTACACGCCTCGATAATTCCCCTCACGGACATCCGACAGACCTGCCAGCTTTTTCCCAACTTCGGCCGTGCCGATGTCAATCCGGAATGGACAAAAGATAATGTGTTAGATAAGTGTACATCGTTCTTCATTAATAACTGGGCCAGTATATATGCGTACCAGTCGATTTGGTAACTTATTGCAATAATGTATCATAGACAATATAATCTGCACGTAAAATCTGAAAGACCGGGATAGACTTCAATAGTTGTGACTCACATGATTTATAGTTGTATATAGACGTCGACGGCGGTCTGCACCGACCGTAGAAACGCCCGAAGTCCGCCATAGACCAAGAGAGAGGGAGAGGTTGACCACAAATACTGTCATAGACCGCGAGAGCTCTGGATAATCATCACCAATGCTATATAGAATTTCGGATTTTCCTGATGGGAGGAGGGGGAAAGGCCAAGATGGGGAGTAGGGAGGGAGTGGGGAGAATTCGGAGAATGATGGATGCGACGGAGCCTCCCTGATGACAGCGCACTGTCTGGATCCAGAGACGACTTTGAGATGTAGATTGATGGCTATCATAATATAATATCGTGTATGTTCCGCTTTGGGAAAATATGTATCTTGTAGCAATACTTTGTAACATCCGTGGCGAAGACACGGGTAACTGCTAATATAATTCAATCGAGATACGTTGACAGAAGAACTAAATAATTTTCTTATCGAGATAGGCCCATTGACGCACGTTGCCTTGTTCGTTTCCATATATGGTGTCAGAAATGGCCTTGAAACCCAACTTTCTGTAAAACTCTGGCTGTTGTTACATATTAGCCGGATAACTCAGGAAATCTGGGGTAATATTATTACGGCAGTGGTTGTTTGCCAGCAGAGATCGACATCTAAGTCTTCAGCCTGAATGTAACCGTCAGAAAGTCGAAGACAAAATCGATGGGCTAATTCACTCTCGCCTGAACTCCACGGAACAGTTCGGTCCCCAGTCCCTTTTCCTGGGAAGATGGGCGGACCCCAAGGAGTAAAAGATACAATGACTTCAGCTGGTGGTCGCACCCATAGGCTCGGCCAACGAAGTCCCGATATTGAAGATTGAACTGTGGCTCGTTGATGTCAATGGAGGCCTGAAAACAATCGAATGACTGACTGATGTGTACCACTCCTGGTTTTGGACGGCAAATTATTTAGAAACGCTTGCCATTCTGGGGATTCCATACTTTCGATGGTTTCCATTCAACTATCCGGAATAAAGTGGCATGGTCACTCACTTCATGTCTTTTCCGACACCAAACACCACTGCAACTCCTTCTACGCTTGAGGTTTCGCCGACTACGAATACATTCCCATCTTCGAGGCCGCTCAAGAGGTGGAGTCTGAAAAATTCTCTTGCCAGATTGGAAGTACACGAAGGCCACTCTCCGAGAATAGCGCGAGCAAGTGGATCTGTACGGACGAAACAATCAGGAAGTTTCCACTCCTTGTTGGGTCCGAGTCCGCACCTTTGGAAAATGCAGATGCCAATTCCTTGGAGAGTTGGTCAATAATTGAAACCTCTGCGTAGAATCAAAGTCTGCAGAATGATACATGTTACACTCACCAGTGGTCGGGGGAAGCTTTCTGAAGGTGGAGCGATTCATTGAGGAGAGGAGACCTTCTACAGTCGCTTTTTATTAGACGAAAAGTCGGCCTGTGATATTGACTGGTGTCACAACCCGTGTCCAAGTTCAAAAATAGATGTGTTCAGGTGCGACCGAGAGACTGCCACATGGGCGCTTCGGCTCAACGGCCCGGTAAGTTCTGGATCCTATGACAGTACACCGGACCGCTCGGCTCGTGCCGAACGGCCCGTATCGTCACCGATGTAACGCACCCGTATTATACGATACAAAAATGCCCTTCGCTTCGGCATTCAAGAAACTTACAACATTGTCAAGGGAAAACACGATGAATTTTATTCCAGAAGTATTTTATTCTTGTGATCTGATCTCCGAGTCGATCCTGGTGCTCGCTGGCAAAGTGGCCCTTTTTACCACATTTGTAATGTACCAAACATCCGCACTGGGACCGCAAGCTGCGACGCGTCCCGCCCGGCCTGCGACGCGTTCACTGGTTCCCCGGGAATTCCATGTCAAGTAGCCCAATTTCTTCGAGATGAATGAATATCTCTCGAAAGAATTGGAGAGTGCTGCCACGTTCGCCGTAGGCCTTCTTACTTGCGCTACGCTTGCCTTCGTGTAACGTCTTTTGGAGTTCTTGAACGGTTGGGCTGATTTTATATTTTACTCACATTTTATTTAGCTACTTTCTCTGGTACTACCGAGCCATTCCGCGTATGAACGCAGATTCAAATGTTTTGATGAGATATCTGGCAGGCCCGGCCCATGTTTCGCAGAATGGTAGTGCCTCAAGACAAAAAGAAGCAGGTCAGGAATATGCTCGTACATTGAGATGGACCAGATACAACTGATAACGGGGACGAGGAGCTGGCTAAAGCATTCGAAGATCTTAGTGCATTAATTTTCGGCGTCCATGTATGGGCGGATGTAGCCAATCCCGAAGGGACTACAGTAGCCGATCCCGGAGGGACTACAGACGGGTTCATAGGTTGTGAACTTCTAGCATGTTTTAGGACAGATGAGGACGACAATGCTATGGGATGGTCAGAAAGTGATATATGCTGACAAGAAGCTTGCTCACAGTTATATATCGGGAGCGGTTCGGTGCCCGACTCGAGGGCAGACGACGAAATGGCAGAGTCTAGGTAGCAGGATCAGTAGTGCATTGGGGCGTGAGCTATGGGCCTACGCACCTGATGGCTTCACAGCGGACACGAGACCACAGAGCACTTCGGAGCCATGACTCCCATGAGGGAGACCGAGACCGATGAGCCATTCCCGAACACTAGAGGTCCAATCTGATCCCAGGTAGACATCCAGCTCGAGATTTTGCTGGACACAGCATTCCAGAACTGTAGTGAAAGAGCCTTGCGGACCACCGTTGATAGTGAGAGCAAATAGATCGTTGCGGCGGTTAGAGGCGATGCGATTGATAAGTGCGGCCGAGATAGCTGTCACAGGATGGCTCGACAACGCTACGAGAGAGGTGTGAACACCAGCCACCAAGATTGAAGCAGACATAGAGGAAGAAGATTATGGGCGGGAGCGCAATGGGAGAGAGAAAGCGATGAGCTGACAAGAATCATGACGCGGCGTTGGCACTGTTTGGCATGATCGTCTCGGCACCGGCGGCATCTCCAATTGTTGCAAAGCGCAAGAGAATGGGTAGTGCAGGGTTCGAACTACCACCCATATTTTGAAGCTTACGCAGATTTGTGTTTGGTATTATTACGAGTACTTATGTTTACATAATACTCGTTCCTTTCATTCCTCCGAGGGGCTAAAAGTCTCCCTATTTTCCTTGTCTCCGATTTTTTAAGATAGTCTCCTTAGTGGCTGTGTCTGACTTCTTTAGTGGCTGTCCCTATACTTCGTTCACTTTTTCCTTACCCCTTTAGTGGCTGTGTGGCCTAGGGCTGTGCTGTTTTTATTTACTTCTGTCTCTTTTCCCTGGTGTAACCCGCTCATTCAGAGGGTTATAATAAGTCTAGTATATACCTCCTTCCAAGTCCCCCAGCAAATTTTCAATATTGCCCTGGACCTGCCGAAGTAAATACACGCTGCTGGCATGATAACAGATCCTACACTCCAATGGAAGAACCCGTAGACGAGAATGTCGAGGCAGCCATTCTTTGGTGGACGGGAAAGGGTAGTTATGGGAACGAGCAACCGTAACGAGTCCATCAGGATCTTGACACCCCGTTTGAAAACAAGTGCTGGGCTAATTGAGATTGAAGCATAGGTAGTTCTCAAATTTCTGTGGATTTACGGTAAGTCTCCCCCGCTTGCATTTAACCAGCGAAATCTCAAAAGATTTCAATCGCCGTTGCCTATGGTGCGCATCACCTAGCTGCCACCACCACGTGCTTGAAAATTTCCGGGCTCAAAAAAACATATATTTCTTATCCGTCTAGTAGAAGTGTTCCTTTTGAGTGTATGAAGATAACTGCTAGAGGGATTTTCGATTGGATCAAAACTGAGTGAGCTCGAAATTTCTTCCAGACCCAATTTGGCCACATTCTCGAATATATTCAAAAATCGGTCGTCAGAGTCGTAAGTAGGCTTAAAATTACGCTAAATTACAGGAGAGTTCTACTGGTCGAACTGCCGTGCAGCGCGCTCGAAAACACGACGGTGGGAGGTGTATTTAGTCGAACTGAAGGCACGAACCACCCGTTGAGCCTCTTTCGGCCCCAAGTTATTGTGATAAGCTTCCATCCAACGAATCATGCAATGCTCCCATTTGCGAATCACGGAGAGTTGAACAGAGGCAAGTGCAGCCGGCATGTTTGTTTTCAACCCCTCGTAACTGTAGTCACAGTGGTCACAGAGGTATTTCTTGACGGCGCCCCAGAAGAACTCGATAAAGTTCAACTCGCAGTGATATTTGGGGCAGAAGATAAATAGATGACCTGCTGCTTCGATTTTTCTGCCACCATTGACCGTTGCTCGAGGAAGTCAGGCTGCAATTCCAACAGCCGCGTTGCACAGCAATCACGGGCCGCGGTGTGCAGCCCTTTCTTGCACTCCTTCACGGGACCGCCGAGGGTGAATATAATGCACAAAGTAGGCTCCGGAATCCACTCAGAGGTACACTTAATTGAAATTTTTTTCTCCGGCCAATTTGGCCACTAAATTTTGGTGGCGGCAGCTAGGTGATGCGCACCATAATTGGGTATAAATTTTGCACGTGGTCTATCAACAAACACTACGCGGCTCTCCTCCTTCCTCTCTCCTCTGTCCCCTCTCCCTCCTCCACCATGCCTCCTACCTTCGGCACCATCGCGGCCGCCAGCCACCAGCATGTCCGACACACCCAGCCCAAGCCCCGTGCCAAACTCGCGCCAGACCAGCTCAAGGAGCGACAGGCAATTACTGCCGCGAAGCAGGCTGCCATCGACGAGTCCATCGCGAAGTGGCATTCCGACACGATGGCCCTCGCCGACAACCTTGCCGAACGCTTCGAGATGAAGCCGAAGTACTTTCAGGAGCTCATGTTCCAAGGCGGCGCCCACATGATTCACCACCAAAACAAGGTGAACCCGTACAACGCGTTCAAGGCGGAGAAGGCGGCAGAATGCCGCGCCAGTACATTCCACTTAACTCCCTTTCACGCCCTCTGATCGCCGTCTAGATGGAGAGACCAAGAATGTCACCGCGCTGCACGATGAGTACCACGAAGAGTACATGCAGCTCACCGACGAGGAAAAGGCGGCCCTCATCGAACGCCACACCGAGGCTGGTTTCCGAGAGCCAAAGATTCGGCGCGACACCCCCAAGGCCAAGATCGCGGATGTCTCGAATACCGTGAGGAATATGCAGCTGCTGGTAAGTCTTCCCCAGCGCGCTTCTACTTGTACTAACTCCTCACCAGTTGCACGGGCTTAACCAACGCGTCGTAGGCATCGAAGCGTTCTTCTGCGTCGTGCGGAACAGTAGCGCATTCCACATAGAGCCCCATTGGTACTTCACGTCGAAGGAGCTCGAGGAGTACATGGAGATAGCGACGCGCAAGAGGTGGAACACGGCGGAGGTAGGCGCAAGGCTGGAGGCGTTCGCCATCGCGGGATGCGATGTGGTTGGTACGTACCGCTTGAGTTTCTTTGGATACACCTTACTGACGTACAGGCTCGTAGGCCTTCACCGCACATCGAAGCAAAAGGCGGACTATCTCAAGATGACGGCGCGAGACCTGGTGCGGGAGAAACTCGGTGCGTCGCAGTTACTACGCTGGAGAACAATACTGACGAGATCTACAGTCAAGATAACTGGAGACAGGCACACCAAGATGGCGTATACAAACTACGAGGAGGACGTAGTCCATCGCTACGGGGTAATCCTCGTAGGATGGACATTCCCCTCGTTAGTGAGCCCCAGCGACCTCAGCACGTCGCTTCCGCCCCTCCAGAAGCTCGTCGACGCTCTCAAGGATGACACGTGCAAGTTCGAGAGGCTGGGCCCCGAGGCCCTCGCCGCCCGTATTGCCGCATTCAAGGCCGACGTGGCTGCCGGGCGCGTCGCGGCGAAGTCGCGCGAGCAGCGCTCCGACGCTGGTACGAAGCGCGCCCGCCCCACCGACAACGACGACAACGACGATGTGGATCCCGGCCCCACTGCTGAGGCGCCGGCGCGCCCTCCCGCAAAGAAGCGCTGCACAAAGAAGACCGCCGCGCCGGCAGCAGCGGGCGAAGACGACGAGGAAGAACGATGCGCACCACGCGAGGTCCTCCCCCCATCGCAGCCCGTGCGCTCACGCAAGAAGCCCGCCGCCAAATCCAAGCCCGCCGCCGCCAAGAAGTCGACCTCGGCAAGGGGGAAGACGGCGAAGGCTCCGCGCGACGACCCGACAACCCGCGCAGCCCTGAGGAGGATCAAGAGCCGCCCCGTCATAGACGACGACGCCGCCCATGGCACGGAAGACCAGGCGGGCGTAACGGGATCTGGGAGTGCTGAGGCGAGCGCCGGGGCCTCCGGGAGCAGGGAGGCGAGCGCTGGGGCGTCCGGGGGCGCAGTGCACCCAGGGAACTAGTCGAGCATTGTATACCTAGCCGCCATCTCTTTTTTTTTTTGTATTTTTGACTTCATTTAATCACGTATCTCGCGCTTTGACCGGTCCGGAACGGGAATGATTGTATTGTGAAGTAATATAGATGTACATGAGAGCTCAATAAGCTATTGGTTAAAGGGAGCGTGCTTGGAATGAGGGACACGACCAGCGCGCCGCTGGCGGCGCGATTGATGGGCGTGATGGCGGGAGTGATGGGGCGCACTGACGAGCGCACAGCCTGGGCACGACGCTTGGAGGTGTGCCGAGACACCCAGTATGTGCTGCTGACGCGGGGTGAACCGGCGTGCAAGGGGAGACAGGGGCGGGAGGTGAGGCGGGATTGATGGTGATGGCCGCGGGTGATGGCAAGGCCAAGACCATCGGGAAGCGGCAGAGCGGCAAAGCGACGGCCACTGTTCGTCGGTATCGATGTCGGGCTGCCGTCGTAGCGGGACACTGCGGCAGGCAGAGAGGAGGGCGGGGAGGGCATTGGCGGGGTTGATGGGGCGGGTGACGACGTGTGACGAAGGTGACACGGTGATGAGCCGCATCACCCACATCGCCGGAAGTCCCCGGCAACCCAATCGAGACGTGTCCAGAACGGGACACATCCCAATTGGGACGCCAGCGCTGGTGGGGCCCAAGTCACCAAAGGGAAGACTTAAAGGCCGGTACTACGGGCGGGTAAGACGCTGACCTGATTTCCATACCGACTGGATGGCCGGCAACGATGCCATCACGCCATCTGATCGGTTACTATATTAGGGTAGGGTAGGTGGTTCAACTTCCTCCACCCTGACTTCGAAGACTGGATGCCGTGGTTTGCCTTGTCGAGCGGCATAGTATCTAGACATCAGTACGTATTCCAACATCGACCATCAAACTGTTTTAATGCGACCACAATTCTCGAATGCTCCAAACGGGCTCGTTGACAACGGTTCCAAATTCCTAAGCTCACTGGTCACCCCTGGAGCGCCATTTCCGCCCCCCGGAGCATATGATCCCATCTGTTTACCAAAGCCTTCGCGCGCTGGCGGAACCTTTCATAGTCCAGTCGGACTTCGCCCTCCTGCCCGGAGATTCGGGCCATTACCTTCCGTATTTTGGAGACCTGAGGGTGATGCCGTGAGCGCACCATATTGGATAGCTGATGAGAAACCGGACCTTAAGGGACTGGATATCCATATTGTGTTGTTCGATAGCAGCGAACAGCGCTTCAACAATTTCCTCCTTTGTGGAAAAAGTCAGCAGGAGCAGCAAATAACAGCCATGAGGATGCACACGTCTTCCTTTGCCACAGGTATACATTTCTTCAGTGAATACACTCCAGACACCGTGGACGCTTCTATGATCCTGCGTCTGCGACATCTCGATCTGCCGGCGATCCCCGTCATCCGTCAGCTCATGCAAGATAAAAATCAGGCCTGGCTTGATGGATTCGCGTCAGTGAAATACGCATCCCTGCCAAGATTTGCACAAAGGGAGCAAACAGGAAGTCAACCAGGAAGACAAAAAGTGGGAACTTTGAACACCACTATTGGTTGGCAAACAGTCTTTCTCAGAGCTGTCGAAATTTGTGCCCTGCCACGGTCCCCCAGGCGGGTTGTCGAACTATCGAGTTTGTTCAAAATGCCACGCATCACCCCCTGTAATTGAATGAAAAAACAGTATTTCATTCAATTCGCTCGCAAACACGTGCCATCACATCGATGCCGGATTTAAAAGCGTGGAGTGTTGGTCCGTCCGACTCGGATCACTCGGGTGCAGTCTGCACCGCATTATGAGTACATAAACAACCGTAAACGACGGAAGTTTCTTCCTCCTTTTGCTGTTGATCGCTCGCTCACATACGACTTAGATCGCGCTCGATGCCTCCAAGACCTCCAAAGCGTCCAAGAATCCTCTCCGACGCCGGGAAAGCTTCCTTTACAGTAAGTCTAGTTCTTTGAAATTGTGCGCCGTAGCGGGCTTGCTGACAGTTCTCTTTTTTGGTCTTATACTGTACTTACTGTAAAGTCTGCCCCCCTCCCACTTTCAGCGACACCTCTGACATCAGCGACCCGCGGCACCCTGGACCTCAACCAGTGGAAGTTCTGCATTTCGACGATTCGCAGCCTTAAAAAGCAAAAGGATGTGTCACCATTCCTACATCCCGTCGATTCCGTCGCGCTCAACATACCAGATTATCCGTCCATCGTCCGGACCCCGATGGACTTGTCGACCGTGGAGCGGAAGCTCAATTCTTCCAACCCGACCAAACCCGACTCCAACCCTGGAAATTCGCGCTACCTTAGCACCGAGGATTTCATTGCCGATGTTCGCTTGATCTTCCAGAACTGTGTACTCTTCAATGGCGACGACCATCCCATCAGCATCATGGCCCGGCGTCTCGAGGAGATTTTTAACAAACAAATCAACAACATGCCACTACATTCTCTATCGCTCAAAGATGAGGATATAAAGGCTGACGAGGGTCCCCAACGTAAGTCTTTTTGGATAGCTCTGAGTCAAATCCAACTCACGCGGATATCATTTAGTGAGAGGGGGGCCCAAGGGGCCTATTACTTCTTCGTCGAAGCGCAACAGCAAGCAGATGAAGCATCTGTCAACCAAGAAGAAAGGGGGAAAACTCATATCGGACAACGACGTCCTTACCTTCGAGCAGAAGAAAGATCTCAGCGAAGCTGTCGCCCGGCTGGATGGGCATCAGCTTGAAACGGTTATCAAAATCATCCAAGAGGGTTTCCCAGGAATCGACACAGTGAGTCGCTTTTTTGCCACCGGTCTTTGATGCATATATAATCCAAACACAGAGCACTGAGAACATCGAGTTGGATATCGATCTCATCCCCCCCTTGGTTCTGACGAAGCTATCCAACTTCGTTCTACGTCTGGTAGGCGCACCTGCAACGAAGGGGAAACGGTGAGGAATCTGAGGATTGGTTAGCGCGATTTTAAGTCAAGCATGTATGTAATTACATAAATGGATGTTCAAAGTGCCATAATTATTTGGTGCGCAGGTTGGTTTTCTGTCACCCACTTTGCCACATACTATGGGTAACATTGGGATTGAAAGTGGACTAGAGTTTGAAAATAGCCTTCGCTTGGACTCAGTTCTCAACGGATTGCCTCCGGATCATCCGGAAATGAAACCGACACTTATTTTACATAGGGCTACCCAAAAACAATGAGGAACATCTGTAGAGAAACAATTGAGCTGGAGATTCCGTTTTTCAAATTTGTGGCACCGCTGTCGCACGTTCGCTGACTCACTCGGACTTCTGCATTTTTCTTCACTTCCCCCGTCATGGAGATGCCAGGCCTTCGACGAGTAACCCGCGACCAAAACAAGACCACCTGTTCCGGCGTCAATGCTGGTGTGGAGAAGAAAACTCGAGGCACCAGGGAGGAGCAGGCCAAGGTGCGCGAGGACGCGGAGAACAAGAAGGCCGCGGGCGACGCCATGATCGCCTCCAAGCGCACCAAGGACAACAACCGTGTTGCAGCTATCGAAGATAAGCAGCAGAAGAGGGATGTGGAGTATGCTAAAAGCGCCAATCATCCTCCAGGCCATCATGTCGAGGAGGAGGATGAATTGGAAGGTAAGTCTTTTCCTCCGATGCGCACATTTGAATTGATATGCTCTCGCAGGTGCCGCAGCTCCCGATAGTGAGGTGCATGCGACAGTTTCCCGCCCGCACGGCGGTGAGCATATCTTTGGCGACAGGAAACTGGTTACTAACGCTGCGACGTACAGGTAGCGAGGGTCGCCCAAAAGGCTGACGACGACGGCAATCCATTTGTCGCTGGTTCCAAACGATCGCGCACCAAGGCTCCTCGTGTGAAGCACGTCCCCGAGTCCATCAGTGACCAAGAGGATGATGATTTCGAGCTCCCCGACCTCGTTGATCCCTCCGACTCTGAAGGGAGCGACAACGAGATGGATATCGACAACGAGGAGGTAAGTCATAATTTATTGACCTCGATATGTACTGATTCACCGTTACAGCTTGCATCCATCCTCCTCTCTAAGACCGTCCCAGCTCGCTCGATGGCCGCGAAATCCAAGGCCCAGACTCGCGGTGCCTCGACCGCCACAACTTCAGCGCGCAAGCGCAAGCAGACTGCGGACTCTGCCAGCGCCCCAGCCAATGACGCAGCCACATATCAGACTGTCTTGAAGTTGATGTGGGATGCTCTCACCTCCGAGGAGAGGTCTGAATGGGTGCAAAAGCGGAGGATGAATGTGGGGACATCGCAGTGTAGGGTTTCAAACTAGCTCATTAATCTCAAATGCTGAAATGACACATAGAAACCAAGGAGAATTCGGAACAAATATTCATCAGGCATTGCAAGGCCTATGCCAAGATGGTATTGTTGGTGATGCAGAAATGGTCCTCTTCTATGCTTTTCGGGAACCTCAAACCGGCGACCTTCTGGCTGGCACGTAAGTATTTCGATCTCTACATGTACCAGAATTGATTATCAGCAATTTACAGTATTCATGGACATTCGAAGCACAACAAGACCAATTTCGGTGGGGAACAGCTGAATGAAACCTATGGTGTCCCATGGGCAAAATTCTCTGAAAGTGTGATTCCCCATGGGTAGCTTTTGACTTACCATCATGATGGTGCACTCATCTCATTGACACAGGCCCACGTATTGACGGTTCAATATCAATTGTTGTGAATCCAGACGGTACCGTGATATTGCCTCCAATTGAGCTGGATACAATACCATTGGCAAACCTCCGTCATCTTCTCTGGGAATATTTCGAACAGTGTTGGGGTATGTCTCGAAAAAGCGCCAATAAACGACTGAGGTACCATAATCATTATTTACAGAAGTATTGAAGGTTTATAGAACTCACACAGAGATGAGGAGGACAAGGAGGAAGCAAGCCTGGAAAAAGACTCTGGGAGAAAGAAGAAGAAGAAGATCTACTCCCGCGAGAGATTGTCTTGGTTCTACAATGTAGTGCCCGAAGGACAGGTTAAACAGTTTACTTGGGGAGACCTCGAAATGCGAGAGTTAGACGAGTGTTAGACGTTGATGTAGTCATGAGACTCCGCACCCACAGCCATCGACAGACTCCCACTCAACGACCCTCTGGCCCTCACTGTTACCACATCGTGGAGCCCGAATCATGCTTGAAATGATGGCCATTGTCGGGTTGGAACGTGAAGCGTGAAACCAGCTGTGAGTAATGGGAAGGGACACCAGTGTTGCGTACAATAATGGTGATGTGATACCGTGACGTCCCATCACGCCGTCGTGGATATGTTATTAACCACGAAAATTGAGCACTTTTGCCCGATTTTACATTAATTTTGTTTGTGACTAATTCTATTTGACAAATCTTTGTTTGTCCTTGTAGCAAAATTGCACGAAATCCAAGTTCTCCTGGGTAGCCAAACCTAAAGGTTCAGCAATAAAGTAAGTCATGCAGCCCGCCCTGGGATCACATCGATACTAGTATGGCACTGAAGCTGGATTCCAGCGAGTGTTATGTGTGAAAGTCGGGGAAGATTTGTGGCACTGCAGCCTGTTGACTCGGCCGCATTTACCCGGGCCGTGTTCTGGCTCAGCTCATGATCAGTGGTTGGATTTGTATGACAAATGGCCTCAAAAGCTGCACTTCATGGCACTCTCGGAGCACGATTTTTGGGCTTGCAATGACAATGCATCAGCAGCTTTCAAGTGGCCTTTTCCGCCTTTTCTAAGCCCGACACCTTTTCTTATCCAAGTCCCTTGACTTAGAAGAGGCGGAAAAGGCGGAAAAGAACACTGTAAGGAGCACCATAAGCTGCAGTAAAAGGGCTCAAAAAGCTCACAAAAGACATATAAGGGATATCAAAATGGCTTTATTCACACTTCTGCGAACACAAACAGAACATGTACATTATGAAATTCATCCAGACACATCTAAAGTCTCAATGGCACAGCAAGTGTGCGTAGCAGCACAGAAAGTACCATACGCTCCCGATGTGACGCTCTTGCTGTGCCAGTTGTTCGCAGGTCGAAACCTGACCACCTAAAGAGCAAAACCCTAAATATATTATCCGAGTTACCATAGTAAATACACACCGCATGAATACATGTGCAAAGATGAAGACGCACGGTGTCGAAATGTACACGGTGTTTGGTATGGAAGTCGAAGAACGGCAGAATACACGCGCGCACGGGGTTTACAGATGGGGACAGCGTTATACGAGTCGACTGGCAGCGAAAGATGAGTATTTATGAGATGGACTCGAAATGCCACATACCTTGAGGCCAATGTCATTCTCGATCCCACGAACCGCTGGTGCCCTTAGGTACAGTGGAAACCACTTAGCGTACACCAAAGAAAGTCGCTAGTAGCGGTCAGTGATATCACAATGCAAACAGTGCGTAGCCTCACAAGAGAAGAGGAGGCGCGAGGATGTTTATCCGCCAGGACCAAGAGTTCAACATTGCGGTTTAAACTCAAGTTAAGCGCCTGAGATGCCATTGAGAACCTCACGATCGGAGTACCAGGCTGGGATGAAGGCTGTTTATGCTCTGTTTAATGCCCAGTTCAAGTGTCACGAGTGGCATTAGCATCCATGTTTGAGCTGAACAAAATTTAAAATCTGATTTGCATTACAAAGCTCGTTGTTTAAACGAAGCTAATATAGTTACTGCTATCCTTTCTGTTACGGTACAAGTTACTTCAGCTCCAGTATGGTTATGAATCTCCTGCGGTTAAATCACCAAATCCATATGCGTTCAAAGACGTCGGGAACTAGTCGAGATCAGCAAGTTTGATTGTTGGTGAAAATATTCAACCCACTCGGTCCATCGTTGCTGTGATCCACAGGGGGGGAACAACATGTTCAAGCCGACCCCGCGAGAGCTGACAGTGCACGTCGCTCAGAAGCATTATTATGGACAGATCACTGGCTTTGGGATCAATATATTCGTCCAACACCCATGTTTCAATACCAAGCTCCGGGCTACCTTGCACGTCAGATCTGGCTGTCTGCACTGAGAATATAACTCACTAATCGTCCCACAAGAATCGAGGAGACTCCAGAGGGGTAAAATCTGAGCGTTTCATCCACTCAATAGCCGCCAATATTGTGCCAGAAGAATTTTCAACACCATCTTGGTGGTGTGTAAATATACTTCGGATCTCCCCGGCATAGCCCGTGTCTCGAATTCTAGCCTGAATGATGGATGATCCTGCAGAGTTCCGTGAAGATCTAGAAGTCGGTGTGATTCTGCGACCGTCCAGCAAAGCAAAGTTGTAGGTTGTGATGAACGTCGCCAATTGATGTGTTCCAACTCCTGGGGTGTTATAGTGAACTTTGGCTTCGTACTTGTTATAATACCGAAACAACCCAGCCGGATGTACTCAGACGCTTTTTCTGCCACGTCGGCCTTGATTCCAGCTCTCACGCGGGTGAAGGTTTGTTCTGGTTAATATTGATTAAGAATGGTCAATTGTAGAGCAAGAATTCATACCGTCTCGTGCAGCATCCTGGATGGTTCCCAAAGCCTCTGTCCCAATGTGGCCCATCATATTGAGGATGAACCTGTGCTCAAAACCTCGAGTATTGGTGTTGGATAAAGTCGTGTTAAGCTGTCAACACGTGAGCATAAATATGTACTGATACAAAATTGATTACCACCGCGTCGAGCCCGGCATTTCGATGGAACTCCCGCATCATCGATACCTCAAGGCGGCCCCCTGTCCAGTTGTTGCTATTCATGTTCTTCAGTATCTTGTTTAAGTGTTCCGATAAAAAAGCCCAAAATGAATACATAGGCCCGAAGTCCATAATTTCGTCAGGGATGTGAACCGCCCAGTGATGGTTCGGTTTCATGGAATTCGCACCATATAACTGGTGATAGGTAAGATTGCAATCGGCGCATGCACATGCAAATATACCTTCAAGAACCCTAAAAGATATTGCTCAAGCAAATTACGTGCCCGTGGTAGTCCACCGTTGACGCGTATCGCACTTCCAACCATAATCTTCAGAGCAGTCGCAAAGCACAGAAAATTGGTATCTTCTCCTTGCTGCATGCGTCTCGCTGGTGGTTGGGGCTCTGGGGGCGCATCTTCATCGTCAGAACGTCGTTGCATTTCGTTCTTCCACGCTGCCTTCTTTTTCTCATAGGCCTTCGAGGGTTTTTCATAATCTCGGTCGGCCAAGGGCAGTGCGTGATTCCATACAATGGGAATCTGAAAAACCAATCACATTAGAGGAGACCAGGGGGAAATGAAGTATTTACCATGATTGCCCACGGAGCAGTAACTGCGAACTTGTATTCATCGGCAGTCAGGGATCCTCCAGCAGGCTCACCCACCCTGAGGGGAAGTCGTCCAGCCCAGAGTGGTGATTCGAACTAGGTAGAACGATATCGATGTGAGTAAATTGCGTGTGAAGAAAAGCACAGAACACACGGTCTCCAGGAACTCATGAATGAGGTGAAGTTCCCGGAATTTGGTTGTAGTATCGGCTCGGAGGGCGCCAGTCTTTATCCACTGCGTGTACCACTGGGTTTTCGCAATTCCTGACCACAGGCTCAATACGCAAAATTAGACAGAACGTGAAATGCACCTAGAAGAAGGTTGTGCATTGGATCGACAACCGTCCACTTCACTATATCAAAGTATTCGAGACGGGACAGTTCCGTCCATCGTACTCCATATTTTGTGAAGAACGTGTCACGATCTTCATCAGTTGAGAGTTGTTTGTATTTGCGACTCAGTTCACGGTGTGTCTTCCCATCGCGGGGTGGATACTCTGGAAATGACTATCAGGATTATTATAAAATGGGTAGAATTCTTAAACGGACTGTTCTGCAGTGACTTTGGGGAGAACATTTTGCTGCGTGGGACACGACATTTAGTGCAAGGAGCTGCATTGTGACTGTGATCAGCGAAGCTGCACAATTTGCACATTGCCGGATGATCGGCGATAATTGCGACCAACGCAACACGAACACGAATGCCTGAGTTACATGAGTTCAGAGATTTACGGCTTTGATTATGGTGGGTACCGTTTGGATATTCAGGTGTCTGAACCACCATTCCATCGCTGTACAGCATCAGAAGATTATCAACGACCACCTCGAGATAATTTTGAAGTTGTGACGATGTCGGCTCGGTTGGACCCGGCGTCATTGCATTGAGAATCAAGTTGTCGGCTTGATACCTGAGATGGCCGTCAAGTAGGTTATTGCCAACCAGCACAGGAACCAACTTTAATTTATTTGTGAGGTTTTGAACACAAAATGACATTGCGCCAGAAGAGTGACTCCGTAACTGCTTGTCTTTTTGCCGAACCTGAGTGCTGGTTGAGAAGAGCAAGAATTAGACAGAGAAATTCGATGTTGCTCACCAGTCTAAACTCAGAGTTACCCCCAGGCGTATCTCCCCGTCGGAACTTCGACCAAAAAAGAACGAGGTATTGTCGGGGCCCTTGATGGTCTTCCAGACTTCACCGTCTTGCATAGACTTCAACTCCCCGGGCACCGTGCGACGAGTTTTCCACGCATTCACTGCAGCAATCATGCCAGGACGCGAAAAAAAATGTTGGAGCCCGTCAGACAATGGCTGTATCGGTGCAACCTGATGTGGTGTGCGGGTAGAGCTATAAGCCAAATTGTCCTTGCCGTCACCGATCTGTTCTGCAACAAAAAGGCGCTGGAAAAGTTGGCGAGTCTGTGGCCGATAGAGTTTCTCTTTACAATCTGGACACATGGCTGAGTTGTCGTCCGAAGGGAAGATCTTATGGCAGAGGTGGCAGACAGGATGAACGGTGAACCGGTCGCGCAAGTCCAGGCGCGCAAAGATCGTAGTAAGAGTTAGGGGAAGCTCCTGGCCTCCCAGCAAGTTGCCCGGGATGGTCGTAAAAATGAAGGCCAGCGCAGTAAGGATCAGTGCGCAGGCCCGGAAAGATAAATGATGTTTAGTGTGCAGGAATGCGACCAAGAGGAGAAGACACCGGATGTAAGGTTTAACATGGAGCTCTTCAGTGTCTGGGCCAGAATCGGACGAGTCGTCCGACGACGGGCCGGGTGGGTTTGAGGCAAGGGGGATAGGACGAGATCTGGGCTGATTCGCGGATCCTGACGGTCTAACCAGTTGGAACGACTATGAAAAAAGATCTTCTGTCGAGGAAACAACACTACGTACCCAGCGGCAAGTCCTGGTGCGGTCTCTTGACCCCGCATTCCCATGCCATATTGTGCGCCACGGGACGATACTTTGCCTCGCGCAGCTAAGCCAGATGGTTCTCGTCCATGAGACGCAGCTAAAAATACAAGGATATCAATGCAACGAAAACAAAAAGCCGACGAAGCACCACACACCACGGGATATCGGCCGTCCACGCGTATTATAGGGATTTTGGTTCGACATTTCAAATTGGAGGCATTCGCTGCATCCCCACTCGCCTTTTAAGTGTTCAGCGCGAGGAAAAGTGGTTAAATGAAAAAGCAGTCATTATATCACTATCGAACCGTCCGCTCCCACGCAATGCACACATTCGAAAAATGGTTAAATGGAAACGGCATTCATTATACCAGTATTGACCATCGACTAACATACCTTGCTGTGCGCATGATACTCCCAGATGCGCCATTGTCCCTGAATTTAATCCCAACTCGCCTTTCAAGTGTTCAGCACGAGGTAAAGTGGTTAATGGAAAGGCAATCATACCACTATCGAACCATCTGCTCCCACCCAATGCAGGCATTTGAGAAACAGCTAAAATAGGAACGGCATTCATTATACCAGTATTGAACCGTCGACTCACATACCTGGCTGTCATTGGGGCTCGGCAGAAAGAAAAAATTGCTGAACGCGTTCGATACCGTACAACCTCCATGGCTAGAAGAAGGTCGAGTCGCTCTCTGAAGCACATTAGGCAAGCTTAGCCAAAGGTGTGAAGGTACATACTCGGCGTCCATGAGGTTGACGAGCTTCTGGTAATATTCCATTAGCAGGGTCTCCTCCGGAGGCTCCTTCAGCAGGGACAAGAGGTACTTCATCTCGGCCTCCAGCCAACCCACGAACGTCGCCTCGGTTTCTATCCCGAGTCCCCGCATGGTTTCTGCGAGGGCGGGAGCCGTGTTCCTCAGCTCGAGGGCGCGCTTGTACTTGTTCACGAGGAGTTGGGCTGAGAAAAAGAATATCTGTCCATGTACACTTGATTCAATTCAATGGGAGGACGTACAAAGATTGCCGTAGGCATTGAAGTTGTCGTGATGTTCCAGGTAAGTCACGATGGCTTGCTTACGATGGAAGGCGGTGGCATGCCGGGTGGAGGCTGCGAGGGCATGCCCTGGTAGAGCCAATTCTTGGGTTTGCAGATTTCCCCGAGGAGCGGCGTTCTAGAGTGGCCCAGGCTGATAACAACAGACCCAGCACTACCGCCACGGCCGTGGGGGTTATCTAAAGGAATAACTGTGTCGCGCATTTCGGGGACTTTACCGCCGGGATTGACATTCATTTTGGAGGCCGTCAGCGCATTTTTTGCGAGACTCCCATGGGCGGATGAGTTGTCAAAAACCCAATGGATGATGGCATTGGGGAAAAGCCGACGTGCAATCACGATTGCTTTAGCCATCTGGCCGGTCCATAACTGAGAAGGTACAATAGAACATCAATGTATCGCTCACCTGCACAATCATCTGTTCCATATTCCAATATGCATCTGCCGCCTGTTTTGTTGTCCGGGTAAATCACCGTAGTTGACTTCGTGAATGCCAAACGGAGTTCAGCAGCAACTTTTTCGTTTTCAGCAATCATTTCATCGGTTAAATCGAGGAGACCGTAGCGCTCGCATAAGAATGCAGAAATCATTATCAAACGCCCGTGGCCCTTCTTCTTCAGCACCTGCTCGTTGTCCTTGAGCCAGTAATGGTTATTTTGGTAGTCATTTGAATGAACTGGTCCCGGATCCAGTCATTCCACTTCCACCAGGGAGGGAAGCAACTTGTGTCGGACTGATGGGCGGGGGCGTTTGGCTCAGAGCCCCCGAAAATCCCGACCTGGATGATCCCCCGGATGGGGAAGACGTGTCAAGTGAGGACATCTGCCTTGAAGTTTGGGTCCCCAATGCACTCCCGTCTGTGCGTGAAGTGTCGGATACTGAAACCTGCGACGTTCCCCCGCTTGAAGGTCCCCCACCGAAAGTGGAGCTTCTGGTGGCCTCTGTTGTACTTTGCAACCCGGATCCCTCACCAGGAGAGGATGAATTGCCGGATAATTCGAGCGTCACATTTACTGCTCCTGTATATGGCCCATCGGCCGTCTCCATGGAGAACGTTACAGCCACTGTCAACTTTTATCAGAATGCATTCTTCGAGGGATTTCGCGGTTACATTCAACATTATCTTCCTGTGTTGGCAGAGAATTGGCCACGCCAACGAGGATACCTACGAGGAGAATAAAGTGTTGCAGCGTCAACATGTTGATGGCTGATATATATATTATACTAATCCGGGGCGCAGCCTATGTTCAGCAAATGAGTAAGTTTGTATTTTCAAGCATGGAGTATGTCACCCTCAGAAGGAGTTGAAATTTCGGAGACATGGCCTGCTGGAAGCTTCTCAGTTATAAGAAAATATGGGGCCCGTGCTCCCCTCGAACAAATTACCCACAAACAACCGGACCGGGCTGCACAATTTAATAGTCCCGTGCCCAAATTGCTCATGACTCCTCGGCCTGCGCTATTGAACAGTCTGCTGCGCCGATTATAAAGCCTTTCGGCTGGGTTCGGCAGGGGAGGGAAAACCCTTAGCATATTTAAGCTTTTTTTGACACCCAGAATTCAAATTATTGTCCTGCGCTCCCGCGAGCAAGCGCTGGAATGCAACTGACACCCAGAATGCAAATTATTGCCCTGTGCTCCCCGCGAACAAGGGTTGGAATGCAACTGACACCCAGTGACTGAAGTCTTGGTCAAAATACAGTACTGTACCATTTCATTCAATTCGTATGTCACGCGTCACACCCGATTTTCAACGACCCCGGCAATAATTTTTTCTCGATTTTAGCGGAATTTGGAGATTTGTCGGAAGACCTTTTGGTCACGTGCATATACGAATTGAATGAAATGGTATCTCAGACTTGTTGGAACATCTTCTAACCAGGTTATTCCAAGTTCTTCTGTGCAACAGGAAGGCGGCGACATTGTTCACGATCACTTTGACGGAGGGAGGCCATTCAATCAGTGGGTCGCAGCTTCAATTACAGTGCATCTCACTGTTTATGATAAATTTCAATTGTACTGAACACCTCACTAAGTGTATGTAGAGCGCAGTCATGCACCCACAAAGCCACTATAGGTATGAAGATATGAGTTGCCCCTCTCAATCTGTACAATTCCAGTAAAGGGCTGCTCCACACAAATGCACAGACAGTGCAACAATGGTGGGCATTGCATCGAGTTTGATGGGGCCAATTGGGGCCAATCTGTCTCTCCTTACAAAATGCCCGGCAAGAAGGCGGCCAGAACAATTTAATACATACTGCTCTGTTCCAGGCGTCGTGCAGTGCCGCAAGGCTTGATGCCATCATTACTCTTAATTAAGCCTTGGGGCGATTCTGGCCCCTTGTTAAGGGTAATATTAAGGCCTTATTAAGGCTTAAGTCAACTTAAGGCTTAACCCTTAAGTCGAACACTGGCGGCACATGGCCAGCGCCAGTAACTATATTAGCTTCGTTTAAACAACGAGCTTTGTAATAGGGGCAGTCAGAGTAGATGATTTTCGTCGATTCTGAGGCGATTCTGATAGCCGATTCTGACGGCGATTCTGATTTATTTAAGCATGGGAGAATCGTCGAAAATCAGAATCGACTTTACATAAAGTGAGCCACGAAGCGCTGAGTGAGCGATAGACACCAGCCCCTCAGAAAAGAAGAACATGCCAGTGAAATCGTACACCCAGAGGAAGGCAACGTAGAAGATATTTACAACGAAAACAAGCCAAGACCTTGAGCGAAAGCGGCTGAAACGCTGGAAAAAGTTTCCACAGGTTTTCCCGAATGTATGAAGAATTTGTACGGCCGGAGGTGATGGACCGTCGGAGTATCCAGGTCTGCCCGGAGGGCAATAATATCCTTACTGATTGATAGCAATCGATCAGCTGCGCTAATTTTATTGATTTTGCCGACCACCATCGCACTAGCGAGATACTCCCGGAGAGCTTCCAGGCTCGGTTCCTGTGAGCTCCTGATCTGCTCTGGGGCACTTTCCACTTAGGCACCTAAAAGTTAGGTGCCACGGGGCAGTGTTCTCCTTAAGGGTAAGGCCTTAAATCTTTAAGCCTTAAACAAGGCCTTAAATAAGGCCTTAAAGATTTTCGGCCGAGCATCCAAGCCTTATTAAGGCCTTAAATATGCACCTGCTCGTAGATTATGTAATTTTTCTCCTCGACGTCGACGACAACGCCAGCCATGGCATCGACCCCGCTCAAGGAATATTTCTGGCGTGGAGAGAAGCAGAACTCGTCCATGTATCACACATACTGCAAAGCCTGTGTGGCGCATCATCTCGACGGTGCCAGAACGACGACTGCCGACCTCGCCCAAAGCTCGGAAGAATTTAAAGAACAGAGCGGGCAGAAGCAATGGATGGTGGAGACAAGAGTGATAATGACCTCGCTTCTCGTCTGCCTAACTGTCTCCTGGTGTGGAAGCAGATGACACTGGCGGTTTTATTCAGAGGGGCGGAGAAGCCTCGTGCACGGAAGCCAGCGGCACGGGCGATGGAGCAGGAGGAGCTGTTGATGCAGGCATTGGCAGAGGCAGAGGAGAATGGGGTCCTGGATGATGGCGCCATAGAGATTGATTCAGACGATGAGTTCCAGCCGTAATGTACTGGGATTTCAGCTATGCGTATGAGCGTGGGAAAATATATTCAAGGCCTTAAATTGCCCTTATGTTTAAGGCCTTACCCTTATTAAGGCCTTAAAGGTTTTCAAACCTCGATTTAAGGCCTTATGGGCGAACACTGCCACGGGGTCTGTCCGAGGTGATATAAAAACGCGCTGGTCAACTCAAGACCAACAGTCTCTCCAAGTTCCCCTCAGGTCAGTGTTTTCCCTTTGAGTCTACCTCCAGCCGACAGGAAGTAGACAGATCAGAATGTGCTCGTTTTCTGCCGCCTTCATTCTTGTTACTCTTTCCGTCTGCGCTGCTTCGTCTTTCACCAAGCGTGCTGTAACCCTTCCCCCCTTGAATGGCAAAGCCGATTACCAGATCGGTGGCCCTTACACCCCAGCAGTAGATGTCGCCGTGGTCACTCGTGACAACACCGCTTCTCCCATGTCGGGCAAGTATAACATTTGCTACATAAATGCGTTCCAAACTCAATCCGATGCCGCTGCATTTTGGCAATGTACGTCCTCAGTTCTTTACGCGTTCCGTTCGTACCCTTACCTTTGATTGTCAGCTTCTGCAAACGCTGGCCTGCTGCTGCATAAATCCAGCGGGGCTTTGTTCGAAGATCCGGACTGGCCTGGCGAATACTTCCTCGACACCCGTACTGACGCAAACCGACAAGCGATAGCTACCATCCTTAATGGCTGGATCGACACCTGCAAGTCGAAAGGCTTTAATGCCATCGAACCCGATAACCTCGATACCTTTACACGTTCCAATGGCCTCCTCACCGCCGCCAACAATCTTGCTCTCGCCAAGCTCTTCACCGACCACGCTCATTCCGTCGGTCTCGCTGTCGCTCAAAAGAACACTGGTGAAGAACTTGGATCGAGTGGGAAATCGACTGCTGGGTTCGACTTTGCTGTGGCGGAGGAATGCCAGGAGTTTGAGGAATGCGATTCCTACACGGACATTTATGGCAATAATGTGATCGAGATTGAGTATACTGACAATGGGATCTCGGCCTGGAATGCTGCGTGCCAGGCCAGGGGATCAGTCATTTCGGTCATTTACTGTGACCGGGACGTCGTACCTGCTGGCTCGAGAGGTTATCACTACCAAGAATGCTAAGTGTCTGTAGTAACCTGAATCTATGTTACCATCTAGTTTACCATGTTTACGATACACCGCCTCTGCCAATACACGACCTTCGAGGTGGCTCGTTCATTGAATTTGAGTCAGTAAGACTACATATTCGCGCTCAAACTCTCGGATCGTTCCGGTCCGGAGTTGAACGTTGAACCCTGGTCTTTGTGCTCTGTTCAAGATCTGCCCGAGTTGTGTCTCCCATCTGCGACGAGTTTTTTTGTTTTTCCTGCTTCAAGGCCCGAAAATGAACCCCAAATGAACTCCCCAATCACTCTCGATCGTGGTTTGTTTAGCACTTCTTCCTGCCCGATCGCTTGCCTAAAAATTGATTTTCTCTTTCGGAATTTTTATATCCCTCTAGTGACAGAGGATGAGGCATGGTATGCCAACCAGGTGAGTCCTTTGTAAAGTCATGATCTTCCTTCCACCGACAGTCTTATATACCCATGTCTACATGTCAAATTTTATGATTTGCCAGTGACTACGTGTGAAATGAGATTCAACAGCGCGACTCAGAGGCATGCAGAGCAAGATATTTGAACAGAGAGAATGAAACGACCGAGCGACGGAGAATTCACTGCAGTCATTCAAACTCCGCAGATTCTCCTGATCGGGGATGCACCAGGTCCGTGCACGCGAATGGCGTGATTTGATGGAACAGTTGGTTTGCCTTCGTCTCTCTCTCTCTCCACCAACGAATTGTGGTTTTTTCACGGAGAACACGAGCAGTAGCGGAAGGTCCTGGAGCGGTTCCTGAAGCCACCGAACTGGCAGCCGCTGGCAGTTGGCTCGTTCTACTGAAGGTAATCGTTGTGATTTTCTTGCGTTTGCGGGATCGGGCTTTTAACAATTTACTTGTCGGCACTCGTACGAGCTCGTACCAAGGGGGTCCAGAAAATAAAATTTTGGAACATAGGCCGATTTGGACCCAAAATGGGGTCCGGCAATCTGGATCTGAAGTCCAAATGTTCGCCCAGCCAGCGGTTAACGAGATATGGGCACATTTAAATGATCTTACCGAAAAAATATTAATATTTTTTCTGGATTTTTTTTCCGACGAATTGGCCCGATCCGCGCAACTTTCAAAAAAAGACTTCGAGGCCAAGGCAACCAACCACGTAAGCATGACATCATTTTATTACTATATATGGTAATCCATCACCCTAAAAAGGCAATCAACAAAAAGCATCCATATCTCGTGAACCGCTGGCCGGGCAAACATTAGGGGAAGTCAAAGCGGTCAGCCCACGTCGATTCTGAAAAGATTCTGACGTTGATTCTTGTCCGATTCTGTCTGGAGAATCGGGCAAGAATTGAGGCAAGCTCTGACCACCCCGATTCTGAGCTCGATTCTTAAATTGCTTAGATAGAGATTCTGTACAGATGTAGGCCTGTCTAGTCAGTAACCATTTTTGGTGTGCCTACTAGATGCGGGCACTAAAAGCGGAAAGGCTTTCTGCTTTTGGCGCCAATTTGTAGATCACACTTTTCACCTCCATGGCCCGCCTTTATACCTCGCGCCAACGTCGCGCTTGCGACGTGCTCAAGACGTTCCTCCAGCACCACACTACACGTGTCAAGACAGCTCTGCGTCGGAAGACCAAATCCAGGCGCAACTGCCAACTACGCGCGCACTGGCTTTACTCAGCAGGACATAGCTGCTTTGGAACAGCCTGTACCTGTTGCCGACACCCTTTCCATCGATATGAGCTCTGACTCAGAGCCCGGGGACTCCTCCCTCAGCTTCTCACTCATCTCTGACCTCTCTATCGACAAGAAGTCCGAAATTCCACCCCTGTCCAAGATCAAGAAGCCACAGCAGGTGGAGCTCTTGATTGCTGCTCTGACGCGCTGGTTGGCTCGGGTAGAGGCTGGCGAGACTCCTCTAATGGGGAAGCAAGTCTTGGCTGATGAAACGATAGAGGAAGAGACCATAGAGAGCGACAATGAGGAAGAAGACGCGTGCCGTGGTGTCGTGTACAGTGAACCCAAAGCGACTGAAAACCCGCTTTTCGTCGACATGGGTCCTGCATGCAAACTGCCACACTGCCAGCGGAAGCGCAAGATAGCCGCTGGCGTACCGGTTCCGGGAAAGCGTCAAGCAGCTAATGGCCCCCACTTGAACCTGAGTGTGCATCAAACAAAATTCGGCCAGAAATAAAATGAAGTACCGTGTTGTGAGGACACCGTTTTCTCAGGACAGTTACTCCGTTCATTGTTGGAGCACCACAGCACTCTGTAACGTACCACAGACCCGAAGCACCACGCTTGTACGTCGAGGCAATACGAGGAATGCTCACGCGGCCAAAAGCATCCCAAGTTGCTAGCCGGATGTTTTTTGCTCTACCGTTAGCGTACCAAGAAGCTTGCAGGTAAAAAGAAGCGTGTGAAAAAGACAGCGAAGGCAGCCGCAGAGACGCCATCGCAGGGGCGTACGTACACCGAGAACACGCGACACATTATTTATTCGGGGGCAAATTACGACCCCTGGTGGGACGTGCCTCAATTGATTGCTCAAGTGCGTCTTTCTATTTATTACTGACACGACTTGGCTGGCCGCAGGTCAAAGATGCCATCAAGATATTCAACGTTAAATACCCCGATGGCGTGGCGGTATTCATCTTCGACTGCTCTTCAGCTCCAGAATAAAATCCGAGACGTGGACAATGCGCCCACGGCTCTTGTTCCACAGCGGCTGCTCGCCCTCGCGCATCCATTCAAAATTGACCTGGTCATCCATATAAACCAATATTCGTTGTGGAATGAACGAATTTACCTGGTCATTCGCGTGAACACAGCATTCATCGTGAGTTAACACGTAGTGGATCTTCTCCCCGGGTTGGAGCTGAGGTGGAATTTCTTCGAGAGGCCCTCCTTTGTCCTTTGGATCCTCTGATTCCTTCTCCTCGTACTTGTAACAGAATCAGAAAAAAACGAAGTGAGGAATGGCGAGTTAAAGAAAAGGAAACGGACGGGAGGACATGAAGCCAAAGATACTCAATCAATTTATTACGGCTCTCCACCACATCCGGCTGTTCGTGTCCGTCGACGTAAACACCCTTCTGTACTCGTTCAAGTCGGAAGCCCATCCGTTTGAGCCATCGCACAGCGGTCGACTCGCTAATAGTATCATCGATTTTGAGTTCCGGAAGCAGAAATTCGTTCATATATCGGCGCATTTTGGCTGGCCTCATCTACAGAAATGAATTAGACTTGTTGAACACGACACAAGAGATGAT
The DNA here is from genome assembly GCA_029204085.1 of Mycena sp. CBHHK59/15. Classification (NCBI taxonomy): domain Eukaryota; kingdom Fungi; phylum Basidiomycota; class Agaricomycetes; order Agaricales; family Mycenaceae; genus Mycena; species Mycena sp. CBHHK59/15. The sequence continues at coordinate 14,199 of JARGXW010000253.1, read as the reverse complement.
CTCCGCAAAACATGCAAAATAATCCATTATAATTACTACCGGCGGTATGGAAAGATTCTGAGGACGTCATGCCCTGCGGAATTGTCGTGTAATTCTGCTCATATAGTTTTCAGAAATGTACGTTGAGAATTGAGGTCAGAACAGCTGTTCTGGCTGAAATGATCAAAAACAGCTCAAAAAGGAAAAAAAAACGGCCGCGCCCTAAGTTCCGCAAAGAGCTGTAAAAAGGAAGAAAAAATGTCTGCGCCCTAAGTTCTGCAAAGAGCTGTAACAAGACCGCCCTCCATGCTTTGAGCTCGTTCTGACAGCCACAACAACAGTGAATGATGTCCGAGACTATGCTGGGATGGCTTCGGGACACTATTAGCTCATTAGACAAGCTCGATGTCTCTTTTCCCTGGTATTGCCGGCTCTCCACAGCTTTCGGCCGAAACGAGCGGTGTCGAAAGCTGAATGTCCACCGCCTTCTCAATCCGTACGGCGATCAGTATATGTGGCATCTAGTCTCGGCTCCAGACGTTTGGGTGCTTATGGCCCAGCGGAGCGCCGGACCGTCGGAGATTGAAAAAATGATTGCAGAGAACGCACCCAAACGTCTGGTGCAGTTCGTGCAGTGACACCCGCATCGAGTCACACTCACTTTATACTCTTCACCATACCATACCACTGGCCACAAAACATGTTCTAATGTCCTTTTCTGGATCTTGTACTCTATATTCCCAAAAACCGGAATTTTTCTGGCTCTTTTCAAGCTGCTGTGGCTAGGTCAGCACAGGAGCATCAATTCTGCTCATTTGGCAGCAGTGGGCCAAAGCCGCTGCAGAAAAAACCTGGAGCACACCTCCAGGTTAGCTTGAATGAGATTTGGAGCATCTCAACATAATATGGAGCAGGATATCATGCTCTGGACATGGATTCGAGGATTTGTGACACTTATAGTGTGACTCGATGGGGGCCATCACATATGAATTGCCCCAGACGTTCTGGAGTGATCTCTGCACTTCATTTTCAACTCCGCATCGGAATGATCCGATAGTTCTATTATTAGATAAAGTGTTCCGAGGGAGTCTTATCACCCCTGAACGGATGGGGACGAGACTATGTGGCTGATGCCACATAATACTGTACTATTTCGACCAACTCTTCAGCCCATGTCACGCATCACCGCAAGTCTTCATTTTAACAAGTGTTCTTATTGCAACCGGAGTTGTCACCACCCCGCAAGTCTTCATTTTGCCAAGCGTTGGGCAGCGACAAAGTACCTGAGAAGACAGCGGATTCAAAGAGTGCACCGAAGAGGAAATTGAAGGACAATGTGGCCGGTCAGTCAGCAACGAAACACACTCGGGTTGCTCCGATCATCCGGCCTTCAGCAACGATGTGGGACAGAATAAATTATAGCTGTGCATATGATGCTTTGTTCGCGCCTCTGCACGATGTCTGGCAAGAAAATGCGCCTAGGTGGGCGCAGTTTTTCATGAACCAGACCCCATACCTGGCTGTGCTTTCCAATGGGTTCGTGGATTTCAAGAACAAGTCTGCGACATTGGAGGATGCGAGGAATTCTGCTCGTTTGAAACTCAAAGCAGCATATCCACTGCTGTTCCCAGACGGAATGGTCTTCACCTCGATCGACGATTTAGCAGTCAACTTACTGGGTTCTAAATGCTGGGGAATAACTTCATATAAGTGTGGTAAATGTGGAATGTTAAGCGGCCTCCCTGTTCCAAGTTTTCCTACGTGCCAGGTTGTCTTCATGAATCCGCAGGTGAGGGCAACGCACAAGCAAGGCTACTTTCTATCCCACTGGCTATCTAGTACGATGATCCAGTGGGATCGGAGATCTTGTGGGACTTGTAACATCAAGTTAATGAGCATCGCCACAGTTGTCGACACACCGCCATTCTTCTACCTGTCGATTTCAGATGAGCATGTGAAGTTCGACACAGCTCTGAACCTTACTGTGGGTGATTGCAGACAGCGGTACACGATTCGAGGGGTTTTTTACGCTGGAGAGAATCACTTCACAACTAGGCTCATTAAACCTAACAGAACTATTTGGTATCACGATGGCATTGTTACTGGGTCTACTTGCATGCCTGATGGGATGTTGCATTCTCTGCCGTCTATGTTCTTGAACACCTGCGATGTCCAGGGCGTAGTTCGGCGGGCGGTAGGTGTACTGTATGTGCAGGTAGATTTGGGATGACCAGCTTACTAAGCAGCATAATCCGCATGATGGGAAAAAGATAAGTACGAGATCCTGCCGGGCGCAGCCACGGCCCTCTACCCCCAAGTGATCGTGATGGCGTGACATCACACCTTGCCAGCTGAGATACATTTTACAACACAAGAGCACTGCAAAATCTTGGTGTGGGATATTTTCAATGAGATTTCAGCTGCCCGAGATAGCCGAAGTGCCTCACGTTCGAACACGCTCGAACGCCGAACTGAACCTGAACGTGCGTTCAGGTTCAAGGTTCGGGAGTTGCCCGAACCGAACACCGCGTTCAGGTTCGGCGTTCAGGGCGAAAGGCCCTGAACCTGATGTGAGTCACGAGTTTGAAAATGTGGACTGGCCAGGAGCCTAGCTCGCTCAATACGGCTCCAAACCCACTGGTCTTGGGGGCAATCCTACCCAGAATTGTCGGATTTTCAGATCTGGTTTCTCTGCTGGCTTGTCTCCCTGGTTGTTCTGCATTTGCGCTCGTGTCTCTCTGGGTTCTTCGCACCTTCCTTGAAGCCCCTCAATGGTGTTCTGGGGCCGTACTCGATGGGTTTTTGCGCCCTCCTCATTTGTGGGCATTAGCCGACACTTTTGATCTGCTTGATCCCGGTCGTTTCTGGTCCTGATGCGCACGGATATGCTCACACATTTGCAGAGAAATTGAAGAAGTCATGGACGAGCCACATCTACGCGTTCTATTTGGGCGACGTTCGAATCACATACACCAACAGCAAACTTCACCATGTCTTCACGTGTGGTGCGCGTAATTGCAAGCAAACTGTCTCTCGCAATCAGGAGTCCAAAGACGCCAGCTCCACCAAGAATCTCCGCACGCATGCGAAGAAATGTTGGGGCACTGATAATGTCAAAGCCGCGGCGAAGGTTAAGGATCTGGCCCAGGCGCGCAAACTGCTGAAGGACAACGCCGGGGTACAGAACCAGAAGCTCACGGATATTTTCAAGCAGCATGAGGCTGCGCGTGAGTCTATATCAGAGGATTAAATGAGGCAAGGATGGAGTAAAACTGTACGTTTGGAGCATCGAGGTTGAAGTTGTTGTATCCAACGGGTCCGTGGTCAGTGTTCGGGTCCACAGGAAGACGCGGAAGCAGGGTGTGACCCGATCGTCGTAAGTCTGAGTTAAACAATGTTAGTTGGGTGCAAGTGGACCAAGTGGTATATCGTACCTGTTTTGCACACTGCTCTGACACGGTCACATGGTAGAGAATCAAGTCACGAAGAGCGCGGTTGCGGAAAAAAGGGCTCGTCGATGGGCTCCACGCCCCAACATCGGTCCTGAAATTACTTTCAACAAAGTTCAAAGCAGCAATCGCGCAGCTGCCAGAGCCAGAGCCTTGAAGAGGCAGATCGGAAGAGCCGACAGACGAGGGCACCGGGAACCCGGTCCCGCACAAAACCCACTGGAAAATCAACAACAAACTCCAGTCGGGCGAAGGATGCATGGAATCTGCATATTTGAGTGTGGTAGAGTCGTCGCAGGCGCTGTACACAGAATAGTGGCTCGAATGATAGTTGAAAGAAAATAACTTGTCCACTGCTGTCTCTTCCAATCTGCGGCGCAGGGCGGACAGATTAGGAGAGAAGAACGAGGGTGACTGGTCGAAGAGATATTTGGTGTCATTCAGGAAGTTTGTGGGAAAGATAAGAGTCGATGGTGTTCCGGATGTTGATTTGGCCGCCTCGGTGAAGTACAGCAGCTCTGCGAGCGCATTGACAATGTCCTCGTGCAACCAATCCTCATTGAGGAGGCACCCCGGCAGTACGCGTCGAAGTGTGCCGTGTTGCGCTTCTTGCCGCGATAGAAGAACTGCCACAGAGGGCCTCGGACGGGCGGCATGACAGAAGTGCTCAGCGAAAAGATTATGTAATACCATCACTAAGTCTTAATTAAGCCCTAACGACGCCAATGATCGATTCTAAGGGTTAATATTAAGGGTATATTAAGCCTTAAGACTTAACCCTTAGGGACAACACTGATGTGGGCTGCCGTCGGAACTCGGCCCGACATCGCGTTCCCCGTGGGGGTGTTATCAAAATTCCTTGATAACCCCGGACCAGCTCATTGGGAGGCGGCCAAGCGTGTTTTCCGTTACCTTCAAGGCACGACGGATTGGCGCCTCACTTATGGCGCGGGGAAACGCGGACTCGAAGGATTTTCGGATGCGGACGGGATGTCCCAGGAGCACAGGCGAGCAATCTCAGGCTATACCTTTATTATTGATGGCGGCGCCGTGTCGTGGAGTTCCAAGAAACAGGAACTCGTCACGCTCTCGACCACGGAGGCCGAATATGTCGCGATGACTTATGCTGCAAAGGAAGCCATCTGGCTTCGGCAACTCATCGGCGAGCTTTTCCGTCCACTCGAGCACCCCACTACGCTGACGGCGACAATCAGTCCGCCATTGCGCTGGCCTATTCCGACATAGGCCAATTTCACGCTCGCACGAAGCACATCGACATTCGATACCATTTTATTCGTTACGTAATCGAGAATGGCTCGATTCGACTCGTCTACTGCCCCACTCAAGACATGGTGGCAGACACATTGACGAAGGCCCTTCCCAGCGTGAAGGCGAAGCACTTCGCGGCCGCCCTCGGACTCCGTGCGGTTTGAGGGGGAGTGTTGGATGACAAACCGCCTCACCGGGCCGGGCGCCTACTAGGCGCCAGGGTTACCGCCGGGGGCTCTGAACTCGTCGTTCACCCCCGTATCTCTCTCTACTGTCCCCTGGACATTTACCTATGCACTTACTTACTGTTGCTCGTATTTATTTATATAGCTATGCATTCATTTGTATTTAAAACTGTAGGATTACTCGGAATTTACTCAGTTCTTTCTGCTACGAAAGTCCCCCACTTCCAAGTCTCCTGTTCAATATGAGGTTCATTTTGAGGGACTTCATCCAACGATGAGAGCGAGCATAGCTGCCGCTTAAAGCATCAACCGTTGTCAGGGGAATGTGGCTCCGTTTTTCCCAATCATCCATGTTCTTGACATCACTTGAAAAGACCACCTCGGCCCGGGGTGGTTTTGCTTGCATGATGTCCAGGAAACTGCAGGAGGGCAAGGTAAATGCGAGGGCAGATATTTGGGCGCGCTAGACTTAGCGGTCAATAAAGAGGTGCGCAGGAGGGATGGGCCAGAACGTACTGATAGATTCTATTGGAGTCGGGCAGGAGGTGACGGGGAGGTGAGTTGTGGAATGGAAAGGACAGATGTTGTATGTAAGCTTTTGTAACTTGTCATTGATGTTCCATTCCCACGATCAAGGTATGGAGGCCCTCACTGGATTACGACCACCTATGGTGAACCCGCGAAATCCGCCAGAGGCGATATTTGTACCTGTGTTCCACCTACATGTATTTGGGCTGAGGCGGGAACATACTGTACTATTTCGACCAAGTCTTCAGTCACGGGTCACAGAGACCCGTGAATTGAATACTTTTGAGACATGTCACAGGTCCCAGGTGGTTTTGAATACTTGGAAATTTCATTTTTTTACACGGGTAGAAATCGTATTTTTTTTACCAGCTCAGGGGGTTCCGCGCACTCACACCCGTGTTTTGCGCCGAAAATAAACCCCGTAGCGTGCGGAACAAGAAAGGTATGAATATTTCGGAGGCGAACAACGGTAATTAATGCTCCTCCCACATCTCATCTCCCCCGTACTGGGTGGGTGCTTTGGTTGCACGCTTCGGACGACGCACAGCTAGCGGGAGATCATCCGCGACAACATCCACCTCCGGGTCCTCTGCAGCCCCATTCCGAGCCAAATCACCGTCCTCTCCGACTACAAACCCATCCGGCAGAGGTGCGACACCACCCGATGTGACATGGTTGATCAGGACCTCGATGAGAACATCGCTCTCGTCGTTGTAGGTCAGATCCTCCTCGTTTTCGGCGAACAAATCCTCATTGACAATTTCTTCCCGAGCTTCAGCCTCCCCAGTCAGCTCGCAGTGGAGTGCACGGTTAGTTTTCGGCAGGTCACGAAGAGCGGCCAGGGCGGCCGTGGACCGTTACGGGTGTTTATTTTCCCATCTGCGTCGAACTACTTCTCACCAAAACACTAGGAGAGCCACACCACCCAGGACAGTTCCCGCAATTGCGCCGACATTGTGATCCATCGAGACAGCACCGCCCGATTTCGTAGATGCAGCGCCTGACGACGATGTTAAGCTTGCATGCGAGCAGTTGAACGGGCCGACTGAACAAAGTTCATATGCCTTTGAGAATGGGAATTATGTAAAGTCTCACGCGCCACACAGAAATCGCAGGCTCACCTTCAAAATCAATTCCTTGTTGTTGCATGTGTGAAATGCGTCCACCATCCATCCGATGCAACGGTTCCGCAACACCGGGAGAGTAGTGTCAAGCTTCAAGAGAGTCGGATCAATAGTGGCGTTGTCATCGGCCTCATCCGGGTTCAATAGTGCAGTGGCCTCGTCAACGACGTCCCGATGCGACGAGCGCTTCATGGACTGTTTCATAACTCGTTGAATACCCACATCAAGAGGCTGGAAAAGACCGGTGCACCGGGTGACAGCTTGTGGACATCACTAAGGAATGGGTGAGTGAGGATTTATGGTTATTTTCAACTTCGTCGATGGCAATCCTCCTAGGTGCCCAGGACTCAAAAACATACACGTAAACACAATGAGCATGGACTGGGCTGAAAGTCGAGTGAGTATTCACATCACCGTTTTTTTCTTCCATAATATATATGATACCTACCCTCAGTTACTCGAATTCGACAATCTTCTTGCATTCTCCCTCATGATTTCACACCCAAGTAAGTCCGTACCACTCGTCCTATTGACAATTCAAACGTTCGGTTAGACCTCCAACCCATCCCGGAAGAGCTCCTCAGGCAGCTATATGACATGCTTTGCCGCTGCCCAAATCTTAGGGAATTGGTGATTCCTTTCTCCCTAGGATTTCCATCCAAAGCCTGGCCTAATCTGTGCTCTGTTCAGCTGGATATGAGGGCAACTCTCATTTCGGCGCAGCTCCTTGAAGCGTTTCTCTTGCGCCATCCAGGGATCAAAGTTTTGGCCATGAAATCCTTCGACACTTTGCAGCTTGCAGTTTACCCTACCCAACTCTCCTCTTTCGACGGCTCCTATAGCCATGCACTACAGCTTCCCAACCCAGAATCCATACAGACTCTCACATTGAGAAAGGACAGAGATATTCTCATCTCCGATGTGGTGGCAGGGCTACCACAGTTCAAATCACTCCGGAGACTCAGCGTAGATCTCATTGATATCGAGGTTCTCGCCGGTGTGGTCTCTGCTTGCCTTGGAGTTGAACAGTTGAGCATCATGGTGAGACACACCCGAATCATCCACCACTCCTTCATCCATCGTGTTCCGTGCACCCACAATGATGTACCTAGTCCGGCACTGCCATTACCCGACCAAATAGGCCTGACCAAAATTTTTCTGTCAACGCATAGATCATTTCAAATTTAGTGCTATTTTTTATTCAAGTACTTTTCCACCATACATTGGGTAGGTGTTCATCGTCAGTAGCCTATAACCACCTTTAAATACAAAGATAGCGAAGACGACGAGGAATTACAATTCTACTGTGGCCGCTGCGATACCTGCCCCATGTGCGGCTCAAATCACAAGGCGGAGATGCACCCTCCTTTTCCAGAGCAAACAGCTCCTAGCGTTGCTCCTCGAGGTGCTAACCAGTCTCTTCCCTCAATACTGTAATCTGATTATAACTGTAGAATGCATCCTCCCTGCGACCGTTCCTATCGCTCTCCCTTTCACCATCTTTGTGATGATGGCGGCACCTTATCATTCCTTACATCATTGGTATCTTAATTTGCTTCTTCTGACATCGCTCCTGCGCCATATCTGTACCCCTCCCATCGTACACTTGTATGTATCCCGCCACCCCTACTATCCACATGCGTACCGTACCATTCATCGCACACCGCACTTTCCATGAGCTGTGCACCAAAAACTGTCGTAGTGTGGGACTTCCAGCATTCTCATTTGTCTTGTTGTGTTTCATGGACACTTAGTTTAGACATGTGAAACACCAGTATCCTAATGGATCTGATGGTTTCCATGGTGTCTGATTGTGGTATCCATCAGTGTCCTGATGGACCTGATGGTTTCCATGGTGTCTGATTGTTGCTATGCCATTGTGTATATAAGTAGCCTAGTGTAGAGCCTGAGTCCCCAGTTTCTCACTGTTGACTCAGGTTAGTTGTCTTGTCTCTCTCTTCAATTAGAGTTTCTCACTGTTGACTCAGACCACTGTGCTTGCCTGATTCTAACAAAAACATATTTTATACCCAAATGTGAGTCGTCGGCAACAGGATTAAGGCACATGCTATATAGTTGCTCTACGCGTTTGTGTCCATTCTGGAACAATAGAAATTGTTGTTAATCGGCAATCAGTAAGCGACTTTGTGACGAGTCGGGAACAATGTGGCTCACTCATTTAATTTAAGGGACAGGACCTGCCTTGCCAGCTACATCTCTAGCCCTTGTCAGTGTCATACGCCGACGAGAGCATCTTCACAGTTTCTGCCTTCCCTACTCGTTGGTGTTGTACACCGACAAGTTATCCCTATGGCCCCTAAGACATATTCTTGTACCTCTTGTCCATTGGTGAATAACAGTACGCACAAGGTGCTGACTAGTCAGAGGGCACAGCATAATCTTGAGCTCAAGGCGCACCGAGACCGCGAAATGGAAGAACTTGCCCATACAGTCTCGACCTTAACTCTCGCCGATGGTACGCAGCACGACCGCCAGTCCCATGACATGGAACTCCTTGCCGATATGGTCACGGCGTTGGCCCTCACCGATGAGGGTCCAAATCCTTCTCACCAACCCTCGAAGCTTTTTAGCAATCGGGACGAATTCCAGGAGCTTCACGCACCAAATATCCCCGCGGGTTTCAATCCCATCCCCATCTCAGAGGCCAATGCCAGCATCGCATCTATTCTGCATGCCCCACTGTCCACACCTCAACCCCTTCTACCGACCCTTTCCGTACCATCTCCTCTGCCTTCTCAGCCAACTCCTCGAAGGGCTGCAAATCGATGCGTCAAACGAGACGAAGACCTTATTGCTGAAATCGAGCGCCAAGTTCTTGAGGCTGAGGACGGCTTAGTTGTTCCTGAAACCTTCGATCCTGGTGACGCAGATGCTGTGGCCTCGATTCGACTCGCATTAGACACTGCTGCGCGAGCCGTGGCCTCTGCTGGAAAGTCTTTGAAAGGTGTTAAGAAGGAAAGTCGGCTAAGAGCTGACGTGGTATCCAAAATCAGAGTGCTAGATATGCGGATAGCTTTCATTGGGGCGGCTTTACCACCTGCCCCACCGGAGACGGCACCGTTACCATATGATGCTGGTACGTCTTCTCTGAAAATACTATACATTTACTTATGCTGACGTATCCGTAGCCTATGTCTATCTAAATCCAATTGGAAAGCTGGACCTGGTTGCTCAGGTAATGATCCTGCTCGCCGTTGTTTGCAATGTCATCATCGGACTCGGAACCGACCCATGTAATTTCATTCTGTCCACCGTGGCCATGATTGTCAAACTAGTCATGTCGTTGAATCTTGCTCCTGGTGCCCAAGAGTACGATGTCAAACAACGCGATGTCCTGACACAGTTGCCGTCAAGTCTATATACTGCCTTGCATACGTTCAATATCGATGGCAAAACAACAATTTATGCTGTGTGCCCATCATGCAATTTCACTCACGCCCCCTCTGAGGATCGAGTCTCAGCTGTCTTCACATATCCAAAGAAATGTGTTAATCACATACTCAGCGCAACCGGTTCCACTACGTGTTCTCAAGACTTGCTGGAATTGCGGAATGGGCATCTTCGACCCATTAAGCCTTTTCTTTCCTCCTCTTTTATGGACCACATAGCAAGAATCCTCGCTGATCCAGAAATCGAGCGGCTGTGTGATGAGGCATGCGATGTCGCTCTGGCCGCTCGTAATAAACCTGCCCCTGAGAATGTAACCAACATCTTCGAGGCGGATTTCATGAAAGAATTTGAAGGCCCTGTTTCCGGAAACCTTTTCATCGATAGAGGTGACAGGATGAGATTAGCATATGCAATGTTGAAGTGTAGGACTTCCAGCATTCTCATTTGTCTTGTTGTGTTTCATGGACACTTAGTTTAGACATGTGAAACACCAGTATCCTGATGGATCTGATGGTTTCCATGGTGTCTGATTGTAGTATCCATCAGTATCCTGATGGACCTGATGGTTTCCATGGTGTCTGATTGTTGCTATGCCATTGTGTATATAAGTAGCCTAGTGTAGAGCCTGAGTCCCCAGTTTCTCACTGTTGACTCAGGTTAGTTGTCTTGTCTCTCTCTTCAATGAGAGTTTCTCACTGTTGACTCAGACCACTGTGCTTGCCTGATTCTAACAGGTTATGGGCCCCGGCTTCTAGGTCTATCAGAGTCAGTCATTCTGAGATTCCATTCATTCTTCTGTCTCTGCTCTCTCTCTCTGCCCTCTCTGCCACTCTGTGACAGTTTTCTGCCCTTTCAGTGTTGTGTGGCCTTTTGTAGATAGGAACACCAACTGTTGGGACAATCCCTCTTTGTGAGGTAGTCTTTAGTTCACCAGACAACAAACGGTAGTCAATCCGTTAAATCTGGGATTAGGGCCTGTGTGCCTCACAACTGGGTGTTCATTAGAATCAGCTAGTTACCTTACCTACCTTTTCTTTTCCACACACACTCCTGAGGGCGCCACCAGTCTCTGGTGGTTCTAGCATTCATTTCTGGGCATTCCTTCGTTTCCCTCATCATGTCTTCCATTGCGCTCGTCATGCCTGTCTTGGACAACAAGTACATCTTCTCTGACTGGAGGAGCGATGCAAAAGCTTATCTCAAAGCTAAAGAGTGCTTCTTCTATTGCACTACCACTTTTGGTGGTCAAGGGCACACTGAACTTGAACGGGACAAGTGTGCTGGCATCTTGTGGTCCATGTTGTCACAGGATGTTAAGCCGCTTGTAAAGCAGTATGAGGACGACCCAAAAGCTTTATGGGAGGCCTTGGAGACAATTTTTGCTCCAAGGAAGGCTGGAGCTCGCTTCAATGCCTACAGGACACTTAGGTATACCTCTTTCCCAGGCCACTTCAAAATCGTCGATGAGAGGTCGAAGAAAATGATTAATCTCGTCAAGATGGGGCTCCCTCGGGCCGGTGATTATACTAACGTGCATGTATTCTGGCTTGTGGCGAATCATCTCGGGAAGATTGAGATTGACAGCAGAAAGCAGACCGATTGAGTCATGATTGCCACGCTTTCTGACCCCGTTGAGATTAAAGAAGTCCAGTTGAATTGCATGTTAGAATCAGGCAAGCACAGTGGTCTGAGTCAACAGTGAGAAACTCTCATTGAAGAGAGAGACAAGACAACTAACCTGAGTCAACAGTGAGAAACTGGGGACTCAGGCTCTACACTAGGCTACTTATATACACAATGGCATAGCAACAATCAGACACCATGGAAACCATCAGGTCCATCAGGATACTGATGGATACTACAATCAGACACCATGGAAACCATCAGATCCATCAGGATACTGGTGTTTCACATGTCTAAACTAAGTGTCCATGAAACACAACAAGACAAATGAGAATGCTGGAAGTCCCACACTTCAACACTCCCCCTGAATGAGAGCAGTCTCATTGTCTCCCCCTTAATCCCATCATGTCTCGAAGTCGTTCCACCGCTGGCTTGGGCAGTGCTTTGGTCATGATATCTGCAAGTTGATCCTCAGTCGGAACATACTTTACATCAATCACACCAGCTTCAACCTGTCCACGAAGCCAATGGTGCGCAAGGTCAAGATGACGCATGCGACCATGGTGCTCTGGATTCCGAGCAACAACAATGGCAGACTGATTGTCCATGAGAAGAGACGATGCACCGGTCAAACCATACTCTAGCTCTTGAAGCAAATGGCGCATCCATACAATCTCCTTGCCAGCATCAACTCCTGCAACGTACTCTGCCTCTGTAGTGGAAAGAGACACAGTTGTCTGCAGTTCGCTTCTCCAGCTCACTGGTCCACCAGCCATCATCACAATAGGGTGTTTCACACACCCCAACTTGAGCCCCAACTCGGCCCCAACTCGGACCCCAACTTGACCCCAACTTCGCCGAGTTGGGGTCGGAGTTGGGGCTCAAGTTGGGGCAGATGTGTGAAACACCTACAGCTTATCTCCCAACTTCGAGCCCCAACTCACTCCACTATTTCTGGGGTTCACAGGGTCATGAAGCAAGTTTATTATATTTCCCTGTTTCTATGTACCGTACCTGAAACTTTGATATTGGAAAAATTGTCATTTTTTGGTTTGTAGCGAATGTGCGTGGCTCAACTTTGCATTGCTTTCCAAAAATTCAATTTTTAGGTTGGCCGCCGCTATGTATTTGGCCGTTTGGAGGTGGAAGGCGGGCGGGAGGGCAGCGGGAGTAGAATTACATAATCTGATGTGCGGCAAATGGATCGAGCAACCGGAACTAAGCGAAGTTGGGGCACCAAGTTGGGGCACCGAGTTGGGGTCCAAGTTGGATGTCAAGTCGAGGGGTTAGGCACGACTTGACATCCAACTTGGACCCCAACTTGATTTGTGCCCCAACTTGATCTTCAAGTTGGGGTTCGAGTTGGTGTCCGAGTTGGGGTGAATGGCCGCTCCCGCCGAAGGCGGGGGCAGTTGACGTTGTCAACACCTGGCGCAAGTCCCACTGGCGACTATGAACCGCACTACACGCCTAACAACCTCGTCGGGGGTTTCGTCCTTTCGGACTCGTCAGAGGGAGCGCACACTCCCTGACCCCTGTTTTATCGCAACGAATGGGCGGCTTTTAAGCAAAAGAGCCACGGCCTTTTTAACCGGACCGTCAGAACCGGAACCCATGGCGGGAGTGGCCGTGCGTTGACCCTATTGGCTAGGGAATGGCACGGGGTACCCAGGAGCAGGTGAGTGCGTAACCGCCTGGTCTGACAACCATGCGGCCTCTGTGTCAGGCGACGCGCGTTAGTCCGTAAGGACCGCGGCGGGCCGGAGACTGACGTGTCAGATGACGTCTGTCGCTCAGCTCGGAAGCTCGGCGCCGGGCCGCGGAAGGCGGTCCGAGTCAACTGACTGAGTCACATGAAGGAAACCCGCAACGACGGGCCGAACAAAACGTCCGGTGACCGCCTTTTCACAGCGCTACAATATCTCCCAACTTCGAGCCCCAACTCACTCCACTATTTCTGGGGTTCACAGGTCATGAAGCAAGTTTATTATATTTCCCTGTTTCTATGTACCGTACCTGAAACTTTGATATTGGAAAAATTGTCATTCTTTGGTTTGTAGCGAATGTGCGTGGCTCAACTTTGCATTGCTTTCCAAAAATTCAATTTTTAGGTTGGCCGCCGCTATGTATTTGGCCGTTTGGAGGTGGAAGGCGGGCGGGAGGGCAGCGGGAGGTAGAATTACATAATCTGATGTGCGGCAAATGGATCGAGCAACCGGAACTAAGCGAAGTGGGCACCAAGTTGGGGCACCCGAGTTGGGGTCCAAGTTGGATGTCAAGTCGAGGGGTTAGGCACGACTTGACATCCAACTGGACCCCAACTTGATTTGTGCCCCAACTTGATCTTCAAGTTGGGGTTCGAGTTGGTGTCCGAGTTGGGGCTCAAGTTGGGATGTGTGAAACACCCTAATGAAACCACTGGTGCTTTTCATGGTGTCTTTATCACCACCATGATCAGCATCAGTGTATGTGAAGAACGACTCGTCAGGGTCGACGTAGGTGGTAAACTTGTAAGGAGAAGGAGATTTGGAGTATGTGATGCGGTAATCAAGAGTGCCTTTGATGTAGCGGAACAAATGCTTCAGAGCGCTGTAATGGGCTTCGCCAGGATTGCTGTTGAAGCGTGCAAGA